>CM021542.1:7778027-7791310 GCA_010994315.2 Pisaster ochraceus | reverse complement strand
CTCCAGCTCCAGCTCCAGCTTTGGCTGTTTGTTGTTGCTCCAAAATTGATGACAGATCCCACGCTGGAGCTGGAACCCAAGCAAGGTTTGGGAAAAGGCCCCGTGTGGACTACGCTTACATACATGTACATGTATCTACTTGAATACGTATCGCTTCAACTATGTATGGTTCAACTCCAACCAAGGCCACCTTTGTTTTGTTTCTGTCCTCCACTGGACTTTAAATTACAAAGTACACAATACATTAAGACTACAGTAGTGGAAGATAAACTACATGTAGAAGATAACTGTCACACCTTGCACTCTCCCCCCTTAACTGAACTCGGTACTCTTGATTGATACCAAGCCTATGACTCAATCAATCCTCGATTGTTGACATTGTCAAATTGTTGTCTCTCAGTCCGATAAAAACAAAGAAAAGTTTATTAATAATAATATATGCATTTATTAGGCGGTTTTAAAGCGCCCTACACTATTACTTCCCCTGTTCAAAGGGCCTTGAGCAGCCCTGAAACCATCTCTCCTTTGGAGTATGCAGCACCGGCAGCCAAATGGGAGCCCAGGCTGCTAATCATTCACATCAACAATCTCTAACATCGCAGGTACCCATTTATTCCTGGTGACAAGAAGCAGTTATGCCAGTATTGGGAGTCTTGCCCCAGAAAATAAAAGTCATGACTGGGATTCGAACCCACACTCTGATGTCTCAGCCATCAGAACTTGAGTTTGATGTTCTAGACCACTTGTTTACAACACACTACAAGTGGTCTAACAGATGGTTAATGGAATTGACTCTTATCTATCAACTCCGAATGAACTAAACTACCTAGCAAAGCCTGTTCATGCGAAATATTAATGCCAAGATTTGTTTCTTGTTTCTGTAATGTGATTTAAAGTGTCCAAGCCATCATCAGAAAAGAAAAAGTTATATATATATATATTTTATGAATCAATAGGGTAGATCATTCTTTTCTTTTGATTTTTGTTGTAAATAATTGTAAGAGATATATTCAAGTAAATACACGCAGTGTTTGTATTTATGTGAAGTTATTCCTACTTAGAGCATTATATTAACCATCCGCAATCACAAAGAAAGAACCAAAGTTCGAAAGGTTGTTTAGCAGGAATTATGTGCCAAGCAAATGTATCTGCTGAGGGGCACCAGTCTATAAGCAATGTGCATATGACCGGTAGTCTGTGTCTGATATTAATAATTAAGCACGATTGATTTATGTACTATCGATTATGTAATGCCTGGGGTTTTTTTTAGTCGAAATGCCCAACAGATGAAACTGTTTCCAGACGAACAAAATACTTCCAAATATGCCACACACAGTGCACAAGATAACTGTGTTAATGTTTGACACGGCTGGTGGTGATGTGACAAGGGATAGTTGGGATTTTAAACAAATTATTACTAACCGTTGACAGATTTTTTTGTTCACTGTCTAAAATGGAAGTCTGTATTTGCTATAGACTACAGAAAAATAGTGATTTATCATTTAAATCAACTTTTTGTTACCATGAATTTGGCAAAAACAAAAAATCGGGCGATGCATTTTTCAGTAACTTTATGGAATTTATTAATGAAGCTTGCTTGGAGTTGTAGACACGTTACTAAAACCATAGAGAAAGGACCTTTCTTTGTGCTAAAACGAGCCCAAATTTGCTCAAATCAGGCGGTGTCCGAATAGATGGTTCCTACTTGGTGTCTCTCAGTGTAAAGTTGGACACCTTTTCAGGCAATCTGATCATCATTTTGTGAAATTGAGAACACAACTAATGAGTTTTGCAGAAACACTGCTTGAGGCATGCTGGAGTTTTATCAAAATCCTTGTATGATTGGTTATTGAACTACTTGACTACTTAGCAAGATTCGATCACTTGATACAGCTTCAGACCAAAACCCAAGTTGTCTGTAAAGATGGCGTCCATCGGAAAATATCTGTTGATGGCTTTGGCGGTAACTATGGACAGATTGCTGCAAAGACCCACTCTTTACTTCAGTGTGACGATGTAACCAAAATAATAAACAATTTGCCTCTTTTCAAAATGAAAGAAGCTCATCTCTTCAATTCCTCTGAATTTAAAGTTTCTTGTCAAAATTGCTTCAAATTTCTTTTTTAAAGTTGTATTGACTGTTATTGTTCAAACTCCATAGTCACTAATGATTGTGTGTAAATGATTTACAAATTTAATTTGAGGATGAAAAAATAACCATTTGGTTAAAGGGGCTGATAATTGGTCCAGCGTTGACAATTGTGATATTTACTTTTACATTTAATATTCAGTGTTTATAAATTTTATATTTTGCCAACTTTCACTTATGTTTGGGAGTGATTGAAAAATGTCCAAAATGTTTCTTAACTTCAATACTTTGGAAAGGGAAAAAAAACATCACTTCATAATTACGGCATCGATGATTGAGAAACAATTTTATATATTCCTTGCCAGTCTTTCAAAATTGCCAAGTAAAAAGAAAATACAAAAATGGAAATCTTGAATCTGCCCATTGGTGCAAATGGAGTTACTATTGACTGCAACAATTCGCTAAGTGGAAATACTTGTGCTTCAGGGTTAAGTGAACAGATTTCATTCTTTAGTTATGACATGCGTGTGAGTTTTTGTTTTTGCATTGTTGTATACAAATATTGACTGAACTATTGAATGTTATGTTTAAAATTACAACTCTGAAAAATATAACTGTCCGGGATCATCGAGAGAGTCATATTTAACCACAGCACAATTAAAAGTCAGTCTTATTTGTTTTATATCACCCCATTCGATACACTACCATGGGCTTCTAGGTATAGTATAGTGGTTGCTATGGGTGTAGTACATTGGTTGCTATGGGCATAGTACCTTGGTTGTTGTGGACGTAGTACCTTGGTTGTTGTGGGTATACAATGTAGTTTGTTGCGTCTACGCGAGTTTCTAGTATGAATAAGACATATCTTGTGATGCACTTTAATCAAAATCATACATTAACCAAAAGTTGTGCTGCAAACAAAGGTGAATGTAAACGGCCTCAAAATAATGCCTGCAATGATGAAGGCATGCAAGCTGTCAAGCTCGCCGTAATTGTGGTCAAATGATATCACAATGAGTGATATCAGGCACCAGTCTGTTCACACGCAAGCCCCAGTATCAGACTCCACTTGTAACCTTAGGAGTTGTATAATAGAACTAGACATGCTAGAGGGCGTACAAAACCGTGTGACATGGCCCAATAACAAGCATTTTTTTGCCATTGAGAAAATGGCGCTGACCCATCTTATAACACAGGTCTAGCACAGTTCACACAGCCAACATTTTGTAAGTGGGCATCTGTAATAGAATTAGAATGGTTTAGTTAGCCAATAATTACAAACAACCACAGAAATTTGACAAATTTGTCTCACAATATCATTAAAAACTACAGTTGTATGTAATTTACGCATAAGGATTTGTGCCCCTGGTGGGACTGCACGGTTACCTGTGTGTAATAACGAGTGCCCCTTTAGTTCAGTTGGGTGCAAGCTTCAATCCTCGCGCAAACTTCAATTTCACTCCACAAGCTTGAAGTTTGCGCGGCCCATCTTGAAGTTTGCGCGGCCCATCTTTAAGTTCGCGCGGCCCATCTTTAAGTTTGCGCGGCCAATCTTGAAGCTTGCGCGGTCGGCTTGTTTGCGCCCAACAGTTCTATTATATAACTCTATGACTTGTACCGACTACAGTCTTCCCATGGTCTGCCACTTTGGGAGTCCAAACAACGCTTGCTTAGCCTAAAATGCACGCTACACAGGAACACATCGGGAATCGAACTCTCATAATGACAACCAAAATTTATTTGGGGTGATTTCTGGGGGTGAGTTGGTTTAAAATAGGCCTCATGGGTTTGTGTAAGAACAAGAAAATATAGAGAGCGAAGGCAGAGGACAGACGGCACTGATTGTTCACTTGGCACTTTTATTTTGTAGTCCAGTATATTATATAATATTTACAACGTGATAGACAACAAAGTGATGAATAAATTGGTGGATGTGATTGTAAACGGAACTGGAAATTTGTAACATTATTAATCATTTTGTGTTTAATGAAAGCTTTAAAGTTTACATGTGAAAGCTAAATTACCATGATTACAGGATAAGTAATTATCAAGAAAGAGAAACAAATTTTTTTAAATCTGAACACTGATTTCAAATTGCAGCTCACAACTATGCAGAGTTTAATATGAAGGCATAACTATTTTTAAAAATCTACAGCAACTTATCCTCGGGCTTACCCTTTGTGGATAAACTTTAGGGCAACTTATCCTGGAATAGTTTTGCGAAGGTGCCCAACAATACTGTGACAGCATGCATGAAGTCACAAACATGGTTGTAACAGTAACACAACCACACGTGTACAGTCACAAGCATAAATAGGGGATGGACATAAGGGTAGGGGATGGGTGTTGAGGTAGGGGAGGGGTGCGACGGTTGGTTTTGAGTAAAGGGAATGGATGTGAAGGTGCGAGGGTTTGACTTGGGAGTGAGGGTAGGGGAGGGTAGGGGTTTGGTATGAGGTAGGGAAGGGGTGCGAGGGTTTGGTTTTGAGTAAAGGGAATGGATGTGAAGGTGTGAGGGTTGGACTTGGGAGGTCCACCTACCCTCATACTTGGGTAAAGATTAGTCAGTTTCTATTAACTGGGTTCATATGGGTGATTAACACACAATGAGTTGGATTCAGGTTCGAATCCAATTTACCCCAAAAAGATCTGTTTGGGTTTTTTGAGTGTTTGGGTTAAGGCAAATTACCTTTAAGAAATCTACGGACTTGTACAAAGAAATTCTGTCAAAAAATGTATACACAGATAATGTAAATATCAAATCAACTAAACGCCTCCAAAAGAGTTTACAATACAAGGCCAAATCATTTGAATCCATAAATATGTTTTTGTATTTACAACATAAAATAATATTCTGCCTGGAGGCATGCATTATAAAAAACACTTGAATAGCAGCACTACTCAACGATTGCAATAAAAATGGTGCTGCAATTGTTGAGATTAAATACCTCTATTTTAAATTGCGTTTTCTAAATCAAAACCAAAAGGCAACTTTCCATGCGGAAATTTTACATTAAAAAAAAACCTGCCTCCAAAATTGGGTAATGCTGATTAGGGTGTGTCAGCTTAATTTGAAACTAAGACATTATAGGGACACATTGTCTTTAGATTGGGGGCTTGGGCTGTGAAAATCATTTGTTATGAAATAAATAATGATCGGAAAGATATTCCTCGAAACTGGTTTTCCTGTGTGAACTAACACAGTCTGTAATTTAGCGGAGTACAAAATTTGGCTGTAAATAATGGCAGGTCGTGTTAATTTACAATAAAAGGAAAACCGCACAACTTTGAGGGATATTTGTGTGGATCTTTATATTCTACTTTTAAAATATCTTTCCAACCATACTCATTTCATACCAATAATTTTTAAAGCCCAAAGGGCTCAATCCTAAGGCAATGTATCCCTTTCAGGGCTGCAGCTTCAACGGCCTGACAGAGAAAGAGAGAGAGAGCGAGAGCAAACCCACCAACTCTTCTCAGATCCACCACCTCCCTTAAAGCTTGCCGCCCACATTGGTAATATTGTCAAAGACAACTATCTGCACTTTGTGTTAAAAATAACAAACCTGTGAAAGTTTAAGCTCAATTGGTCATCAGAGTCTCCAGAAAATTGTCAGAAAAAAAAAACCATCACTATTTTCACTGTTAGCAAACATCAGATTTCCGACAAGATCAAAATTGTTTAACTCTTTCTCCCCAAAACTATAACATTCCAGCTAAAAATGTTTCCGTGGAATTTTTCCACCGTGACCATCTTTGTACCATGCAAGCTATGTGTAAATCTGAGTACATTTATACTTTTCAATCTCACTAATATTATGCACACCTTTAAACGGAATTATTAACTGGTCTACCAGTAATTAGTAAATATTTTTCTCCATCGTGTAAAGTTTCTACTCCTGTTATAGCCCCTGTTTCTGTATGACAGCAACTGCAAAATATGAATATTCGAACGAATGCCTGGATCTACAAGTTATGAATATTCAAGAGGCTGAATCTGCTTGTTTTGAGAGTAAGTTCTGCACATTCAAAAGACTTCCTCATGATTTCAAAGTTATAAACATCAAAAAGATCCCACTAAAATCATGAGGCTATTATTATTCAAAAAAATACTATGGTCTACAACCTGTGAATATTCAAAAGACTGCCAGGGTCTGCAAATCATGAATATCCAAAAGAACTGACATAATTAAAACCATAATGAATATTCAAAAGACTGCAAAACTAACAGCAAAGTAGACACTATTACATGGCATTGCCTCAAACCAAATATTTACAAATATCCACAAGTTATAAAATATTCTAAAGCTGACAGTGAGCCACAAATCTGGCAGGATCTCCAAGTTTTGATTATGGACATCACTTTGATAGCGAAGCAATCTGTAAGAAAACAGAGAGAAGAATCTTGTTTAATCTTTCTTTCAAAATAATATGTTCAATTCAATTCAAGTATCATCCACTTATTTTCACATCAAAGCAAATATATCCTGAGTAGTAAAATATAAAAACTGTCAACGGTAAATTATGATGAAAATGTGTTACAATTTAAAAAAAGTGGTTTGCAAAATGGTTTGCTTGCCAGGTTCAATATTAGCCTCCTTTATATTGTTTTCCATGCTTGAAAATTGTTTATTCTTAAACTGTCCACATACACATAATTTACAAACAGATAAAATCTTCATAAACAATAAACAATGGTATAATTCTAGTCAAATAATAAATGAGATGACAACAAATACTAAAATTACAGTTAGACAAAATGTTAAAATTATGTTCGTGAATACAGAAGATTTCGTGTTCCATGATCCAAAGCTCAACGTTCACTTTGTCACATGATCTCTCAATACACCCCCTTGCATATGAGTCAGACGTCACAGGACCCAAACAGCGCCCTCACTGAGGTGAACCAAGGCCTATCACTGGCTAAGAGTTGTGTGCAGCATGACACACTTGCACAGTTCCACTGTTTCCATTGGCAACCAATGCAAGGGGTCAACAGAATTATTTTATTATCATTATTTCTTATTTTACTCCATTTCTCAAACATACAAATGGATAAAACACAAAAATTGGCATACAAAAGTGACACACTTAACACGTTGACTGCCGGTCATAGATTCGTAGGGCGTTCCCATTTGCCAAGTGTGGTGCGCATGCGCGCATACCAAGTAGGTAACACTTTTTGGTGTCTACATGTTGTAATACAAAATCTCAGGATGTATGTCCTCACCACTGCCAGAATCGTATTTGTTGCGTTCTCAGTGATGCCAGTGTATTCAATGCACAATACAAAAGCCTTTCATTCTCTACGAGTATACTCGTAGTGGCAAAATCCGTTACACCTGTTACTATTAATATACTCGTAGGCGGCAGTCAACGTGTTAAACTCGCCACAATGACTCTAACATATGACCTTATTACCCCCAGAAACGGTCCCAACCTTCCTCTCCCCAAAGGCAATTCCCCCATCCAAGTTACAGTCCAATTGTCACTTGTAACTGGGGTTACAGACAGAAACTAATTAGCTGTAACTCACCACCCTTTGCTTGATCTTTGCACCCCCACAACAATCCCAACCTTCATTTCCCCAAGGCACCCCCCCCCTCCTCCCCCATCCATGTTACAAGTCCATATGTCAATTCTTACTGGAGTTACGATCTGGAAACTGAACAACAAAAGGTTCGAATGGACAGACCATTTTGTTTCTCTATTTATTAGAAAATAAGTACATCACAAAATTGAATTTTACATTTCCTTTTCTCTTTAATAAGAAGGTCATATCATTTTGTTTCTCAACCATTTTGTCAGTGCCCCTCTCCTCTGAGGCTATGACAACATCCATTTATAGCCTATTAAGGCTAAGGGGTAGAAAACAAAATGGTACGGTTAATACGACAATTGACCCCTTTATTTCGTGACTGCACTTTCTACTCAACAATTACTGTCACCGTAATGCTGCTATTGATTTTAATATGAATGGCTAGAAACTTGCTGACTTCACAGGTTTTTTATTTCAGACCATTCAGGCATATTAATTTGTTAAGTGCAGAAACACACATCATTTAAAGGTGAAGGAAACTCACTTCAAGATGTTACACACTGAGACTGATACATGTAGATCAACTCAGACACGTCTAAAGAGTTTTCTAAGATTTAATTTCCTAGGTGCATTGGACTTGAAAAAAAGCTTTCTACAAAATATTTGTACTACTGCACTTGTTCGTTGTGCATGGATTCTTATTACTGCTCTTATCGGTAAAGATGTTCTGGATATTGACAAAACTTCCACTGGAAGGTTATCGAATGCGACGGCAATTTAGACCATTTTAAGGCGAGGTTAGAGATTTGTAAAATATTTTCCCCACTCACATGAGAACTCTATTTATTAGAAAATGAATACATCACAACATTGAATTTTACATTTCCGTTCCTCATTATACAAAGAAGGTCATATCATTTTGTTTCTCAACTATTTTGTCAATACCGCTCTCCTCCGAGTTTAGCTTTCATCACTTTGCTCACTCATCAACAGGGAGGAGGGCAGTGCTTGGCAGGGCTATCAGCAATTATTGTCAAAGTAATTAATCAAAATCTCAATGACATCAAAGTAAAAGATGGATATTTCATTTCAGATAGATTTGATGTACACAAGACAGTATTAGTATAACAAATATAAAACTGACTATTTTCCTGACTTTGCATTCAACCAGACAATTAGCGACAGCCTGCGTGGCACCAAAATTAGATTTGTACACCTTGAAACCTGCTGAATTGATGGATTGTTTTTTTTCAACAAGTTGTCCATCTTTCCCAAAGTGTGCTTTCAATTCAACCACCTCCAAGTACACCAAGACACTGCTATTAAATTCACTTCACACGGTTTAGGTTAACAAATTTGCTGTCTTGTCATTTTGACCTCAGACCGGTGTGGAGTATCTACTGGTTGAGTGTAGACACACACATCATTTATACGTCAAGGGAACTCAGTTGTAAGACTTCTGTGATACAGATGCAGGAGATATTCCCTTAGCAACATCACGGATGGAAACTATTCAGATTTGCAAGAAATTACTTCCAACCACTCATCAGGAATGTCCACAAGTTGTACACGACACATTCTGCAATTTTTTTACATTTGTGCTACTCTTTCTAACAGTGATTCTGACTGCGTTTCTATACATAAAAACTCAGTGAGCTGTAAGTCTTTTTACCGCTCATCAGTGGCACCCAAGAAACCACCATTTTGTACCGAGAATTCTGTGTGGAGTTCTAAGGAAGTGATTTAGGAAAATAATCTCCTCTGTGACATCATGGAAGGAAACAGATCCAATTCATCATCATCTACTCAAAATCAAGAGGGAGCGTTCACAGATTGTCGAGATCCATTCTGCGTTTTTACATTTGTGCTATTGTTTCTAACAATAGCTCTGATTGTGGTTTTGAACTCGGCATGCCTCGTGGTTTTACGTCGTGTCCGGGGCATCCAAGAAACCACCAAGCTGTTTATGATGTCACTCACACTTTCCGACCTCTGCTTTGGGATTTTCTATGGAATTCCTAATCTGTATTATTTCATATCCACCTCATGGATAATCAGTGGTACTTACTGTAAGATTTTGCCATATTTAATAACAACACTGGTCACAATAAATGCATTATCACTGGGTTTTTTGACAACCGATCGATTCTTAGCCATCACTTACTCACTGCATTATCCCAGGCTGATGACATTAAAAAGATCAAAGGTCATGATCATACTGGTATGGACTTTGACTATAGTACTATACTCTGCCTTATATTGGTCTTCAAGTACACAGTTTGAAATGGTAAAGGAAAAACATGCAATTCTTTGTGTGAGGCATCATTTTGTTCAGTATGTTTTCCCCTCAATTTCTGGAGTTTCACTTGGAATAATCCTGATACTTTATGCGTACATTCTGAAAGTTGCTCGCTGTCAGGCACGACTCATTGCTGCTCAGAATATCATCGGTAACATTGCAGGGAGACAGAATGTTCCAGGGCCAATCAGTACAAAGTCTGCTACCACTGTGATCATTATAACAGGCACTGCTTGCCTCTGCTGGATTCCTGTAACTATCTTGGGATCATTGTCATTAAGAAATATCACAGCACCAACAAGTGTTCATGTAATTGCCATTACTTTATTCAGCAGCAACTGTTGGTTGAATTGCATCGTCTACTACTGGAGGAACAGGGAGTTTAAGCAAGCACTGCACAACCTTAGATCATCATGCTGTCACTGACTTTAGAAGTGTAATATGTTGATGTAGGACTTGCTCAAGTGAGGGTGAGGTTATGTAACCCGCAGTGGGCACCACCATGATTTTGGCTCGAGCATTACATGACACGCATGGTACAGAAGTTAACAGCTCAGAAATAAACCAGGATTAACATGCATTAAGTTTCCTCTTTAGCATGCTTTCCTTAGGAGTAGCCTATTACAAAAAGACAGTCCAAGACCAAATCTACCATGATTTATGAGATCTTAGTAACTACTGTACCCTATAAGAATTTGCTGAGAAGACGAATCATATATATATTTGCAATTTTTTCTTTTTAAATTCAATTGTAATCATCTGTTTTGAAACGATAGAAAAGTCAAGTAAAAGTTTCAGGATGTTTTGACCCCTCTTTCACAGTGTGAAATTCACACAGTAGGCCTATGCATATGAAAGCATTGAGGTTGCAGATGGAGTTTGAACCCACCACCTTTGCCATTCCCAGGGCAGATGTCTGACCAACAGACCACTGAGCATGCCCGGTAGGCAGCTGGAGGCAGTTAGCATCCAATACTCTTAATTTACAATGTCATAAGGATTGAGATCAATGTTAATAAGTAAGGTCAAAGCATTTTGTTTTTCAACATTTATGTCAACAGATTGTGCAGGTCATGCAAGTATTGGTTGAAATTATCTATTTTAAAAAGATAAAGAAAACTAAATAATCAGGTCATTGACTTCCCTCCTTTTCCTTTCAAAATGTGCAATTGTGTACAGTGGAATGGTGTTGTGGTACAAATACAAACACAGAATCATGGGGAAGTGCTCTTCTATACTTACATCCCAGCATGATCCCAGGTTATATCATGGAGGACGAACTACATGGACCTAATTTTGTCATCAACAAGTTATTAACTTGTTTGGACAAAAAATGCAAGAACTCAATAGTCAGTAGTAGCCTATATCTTAGTGTAAAAAGGCAGTGACCATACGCAATGTATAACATAATGGAGCTTCACAGTCTGGCAGATATAAACAACCATCCATTTCTCAAGCGACCCACATCTTACAGGCATTGCAACTTGCTCAACAGTTACATCCAGCACGTCCGGTCAAAATAAAAATAATAATCCAGGCGGGACATCATTGTTTAGATGTAAGTTTGACCTCTGATGATAAAGTAAGATGACTGAACTAATCAGTAATTACCTACACGTAACTCACTCTAGTGGCAGTATAGGGGGGGGGGCAGGGAGTTTTATTGATGTGTTTACCTCAAGTTTATTTCCTGACTGCACTTTTTACTGGACTGTTAGTGTCACAGGTTGTGCTGACTTACAATGTACAGCCAGAAATTTGCTGACGTGCCCTTCTGACTTCCGATAGTTGCCGCATATCTACTGGTTGAGTGTAGAAACACACATCATTTGTAGGTGAAGGGAGCTCACTTCAAGATGTTACACACTGAGACGGAGAAGATGTTATCAACTCAGACACGTCTGAAGAGTTTACTACGATTTATTTTCCTGATAACGGGTGCATTGGATTTGACGCAGATTTTTCCAGACTGTTATTTGTACCACTGTAGTTGTTGGCAGTACATGGATTCTCATTATTGTTCTTATTAGTTCTTCACTGCGGAAGGGATCCAAGAAACAAATAAAACAAGCTGCTCATAATGAAACTCATCTATTGCTGCTCTCTACACCAAGATTTACAGAGGAATTCCTGAGTTCAGCTCTAAGACATCTGGGATATATAGATGCCGGAGATTTGCCTTTGTGACATCACGGATGGAAACCGTTCAGATTTACAAGAAAATTACTTCCACCCACTCAGGACTGTTCACAGATTGTGCAAGACGCAACTACTGTTTTAGCATTGCTCGATGTTTATAACCCTAATTCTGACTGTGGTGCTATAAATTCACAAAGCTCTTAACATTGTTTTCTTTTCGATCTTCGTCGTACGAATCTGGTAGTCTGTGTTGTTCCTGCCTTATATAGGTAAACGCCAAATATAGAATTTATGTAAACAGTTGGGAAATCTCCTTTGTGACATTATGGATGAAAACGGATCAATATTTGTACAATATTCTTTGAACCAGGATGATAGTGTGGTCACAAATTGTCAAGATGCATTCTGCACTTTTACATTTGTGCTGTTTTTTGTAACAGTAGCTCTGATTGTGGCTTTGAATTCGCTTTGCCTCGTGGTTTTACGTCGTGTCCGGGGCATCCAAGAAACCACCAAGCTGTTTATGATGTCACTCACACTTTCCGACCTCTGCTTTGGGATTTTCTTTGGAATTCCTAATCTGTTTTATTTCCAATCCCCTCAACTGATAAATGGTATTGTCTGCAAGATCTTACCATATGTAACAACAACATTGGTCACAATAAATGCATTATCAATGGTTTTACTGACAACCGATCGATTCTTAGCCATCACATACTCACTGCATTATCCCAGGCTGATGACACTAAAAAGGTCAAAGGTCATGATCACACTGGTATGGACTTTGACCACAGTACTATACTCTGTCTGGTACTGCATTTTAGAAACCCCATACCAAATGTACTCTCCCACGCCCGAAGAACATGTATTTCTTTGTGTGGCACACAATGTTATGCTGTGGATGTTCATTGCAATTGTTGGAGTTTCACTTGGAATAATCCTGATACTTTATGCGTACATTCTGAAAGTTGCTCGCCGTCAGGCACGACTCATTGCCGCTCAGAATATCATCGGTAACATTGCAGGGAGACAGAATGTTCCAGGGCCGATCAGTACAAAGTCTGCTACCACTGTGATCATTATAACAGGCACTGCTTGCCTCTGCTGGATTCCTGGAACTATCTTGGCATCATTAGCATTTCTACAAGTCGTAGCACTTACAAATGTTTACATATTTGCCATTACTCTATTCATTAGCAACAGTTGGTTGAATTGCA
>CM021542.1:7723849-7735520 GCA_010994315.2 Pisaster ochraceus | reverse complement strand
AATGGGAAAAAAAAAAAAAAAACACATCAAGTGGGGACTGAAAACCCAACCCACATGTAAGGCTCAGGTATGAGGTGGGATTTGAACCGGGGTCCACAGAGGTTGAAAGGCAGGGGCAGAAACTACTGAGCCAACCTGATCACCAAAAAGTAAAGACATATTACACTACATATTTCTGCATACTTTGTGAAAAACTGCACGTTACATCCATTAAACTGTTGCGAAACCCGCTGCTCAGGATTCGAACCCGCCTCTAGCCATCGGGCTAGCTCTGTGGTCTAGTGGTAAGACATCTGCTCTAGCAATGCTAAGGTCTAGGGTTCAAATCCCACCCGAGTGATTTGTCTGTAGGATTTTTTTCACAGAGCTCGGGAAGTACTGAGTATAGAGTACTTAATACACGTATCGGTGTAATAACACCAAATTCTATTACTCATCCTCAAGGCAAATAAAACCAAAAAATCATACATCTGTTGCATGATACCTTAGTATCAATGTCAAATTATCACAAAATGTGTGAATGCAAAATTACAAAAAGTAGCTGTCTACCAGAATTTGGTTACCCGCCAAAACTGTCACATGTACAATCTGTAAATGGTACTCTGCTTGTTTTTGCAATAGCAGAAAATTTGTAATCAATATTTTCTGCTAAGCAACTCTATGAAAATGGGCCCAGGCCCCAATTGCAGATATTTGAATGGTTCCACTACTATTAACAGCTAACGGAGTTGTGTAATATCGCATCCCACCCTTCCCCAACCCCCACCCCCCACCCCAGATTGAAGAACCAGTGGATCAAACTCAATTTACCCTCCCCCAAAAAAAAAAATTAAAAAGGCGCACTTTTACTTTACAAGCTTTTTGACATTTACCCCTGCATAACTCCTTGACTTACCCAGGTAAAAGATAACATTGCAGCACGCCATCTTTTTCTATGGTAGTACTAGTCATCCACAGAGATTTTACCTATGAGTAGAAGAAAGACGAATACAGGTAAAGATGAAAGAGAAAGGTGTTAGGGAAAACCTACACTGGAAAACCACCTCTATTACAGCGACAATGTACAAATGTATCATTCTTCGATGATAATTGTTTTCCCAATTTGAAGAATATCCTCCAACAACCACACACAAGGCATTCAGTTTTTTTCCCACCTGCGACCCTGGCTCGAATCGCAGACTGGATCATAAAATGTGGATTAGGCTTTCAGGCACTAGTTGATTGTATGGGGTCTTCCATTTCCAACTTCCTTCTAAAACTGCATTCAGTTTGGTTCAGTGGATCAGTGGTTTCACTGTCTTTTTTTTCATCTCTGTGACCCCGGTTCGAGTCCCAGTCACACAGCCATTACTTCATTGGATGATTACTTCATTACTTCATTGGCTCAGTGATTTCTTCCCTAACTTTTTCACCTCTGTGACACGGTTCCAGTTACGCACCGGAGCATGATTACAAGTGGATTGGGTTTTCAGACGCTACTTGATTGTATTATGAGGTCTTCCATTTTTTTTAAATTCTATCTAAAACTGCGCCGAGTTTATTTTTTTCGGCTCTGTGACCCCGGTTCGATTCCCAGTCCAGTACGTTACATGTGGATTTGATTTACAGGCACTACTTCATTGTATGAGCTCTTCTAAAACTTTGATCGAAAAATTCCATCCAAAAACTGCGTTGAGTTTGGCTCAGTAGTTTCTTCCCTGGCTTCGTAACCTCTGTGACCCCGGTTCAATTCCCACACCAGAGCATAAACATGTGGATTGGGTTTTCAGCTACTACTTGATTGTATGGGGTCTCCTGTTTAAAGCTTCCATCTAAAACTGCATTCAGTTTGGTTCGGTGGTTTCTTTAGTCACTGTCTTTTTCACAGCAGTTGCTATGGTGGGTGGGGCAAAGTGTACTGTACCATACGACATGACCTCACATGTAGAAGGTCACCACTAGAGAAGCCCGTTTTTCAGTTGCCAACAACTGAGATCGTTGTGTTGTGGCTGAGCGGTTAAGAGCACCGGATTCAAACTCTGGTGTTTATGATCAGCAGAGTGTGGGTTCGAGTTCCGGTTGTGGCACTTGTGTCTTTGAGCAAGATACTTTACCGTTATTGCTTTGTCTTTCAGATGGCACATTAAGCCGTAGGTCCCGCGTACTAGGATTTGTAGTCATCATAAAAGAACCCAGACTTATCGTGGAAGAGTAGGGGTAAGCCCTAGCCCTGGTAGGACGTCAGTCCAACCTGGGCTAGGGTTAGCCCCTGAGCTTCTAGTTCACAGCAAGCACCCTTGCTTACAGGTTTCCTAAGGCTTATGAGCTACAGTGATTAAGTTCACTTATGATGCATCCTTGGTTTCATTACCAGAAGTACATAGAAATAATAATAAAACTAAACCAAAAAAGTAACTCACTTTCACAAGCTGCCCTCGAATAGGATAGACCTCTTTGTCACCCAGTAGATGTCTGGAACCAAGGCCAGTACATACCACAATGACGTCATATAAGTCTGCAATCTATGTACAAACAAATTCCAAAATATTAACCAAACTACGGAAGTACCTAGGCTTGATACAGTCATCTTGAGGTAGATTTTCATGAACTTCTCACTCTTAAAAAAAAAACCTAAAGGAACAGTCTTCATGTTTGTTGGCAGAGTCTATGATTGCTAATTGCACACATTTTTACAGGAAATAAGTGGTAACAAATAATATCCAGGTGAGGTGATCGACAATTCATTAAATTATCTGGGATAGCAGCATTTTCTAATTGAGAAGAGCTGTAGAGTGGCATAAAATATTTGAAAACACAACATTTCAAAATAATATCCTACAGCTTGACAAAGTCACACCAATCAAAAGTGTCATGTCTTATAGGAACAAGACCATTTTCCTTTTGCAATGAGCACTTCCCATGAAAAAAACTTACTAAGCCTTATGGGAAACTTTTGCAGGGGCACCAAGGCCAAGACCGGGGCCAAGACCGGGGCCCTATTTCATGGCTCTGCTTATCGCCAAATTCTGCACTTTTACGATCACCATTCTCCGCTTACTGTGCAAGCGCAAAATTTCTGCGCTAGCTGTGTAAGCGAAGAATGCCTGGTAGCATGGAGTACGCACGCGCACAGGCAGAAATTCAGGACAACCAAGTCCATGACCTCCGTGACCTTCATGTAATTCCAGGCCTGGAAATGGTTAAAGAAGAATGAAGACCACGGATAATAATGTTGTAGAGTGCCTTGATCTAGTTGCTGGGATATGTGTCTAACATGTAGAGTAGAACCCCAAATTGTTATCATTTTCACAAAAGTACCGACCTCTTCTTATACTATTTTCACCACTTGTCTTCAAGTCTTACCTCGCTAAGTGATGAAAGTGATTGCTTGATAAATTTGCCTCCTCTTGCTTGGTATCTGCAAGCAAAACAGAAAAAAGAAAAAAATGGTACTCAGAATTTGTAGTTTATGTTGCAAATTCAATACATGTTACAATTATAACAAAAATGAGGATACGAATTGGTAGACACGGAAGAAGCTACTATGGGTGTTACAAATTGTCCCTTTTTTGTTCATGCTACAAGAGATGAACGATAGCTATGGTAACAATAAAACAACAGTCACAGGACTAACAGACACCAGTGAACAAAATGGTGTGCAGGTAGTGATCAACTACAATGCTGGACACCCCACAACTATGTACTGCACCAGTACACGTCGGCCAAATTTCACAAATACCTGGAAGCGCACATAGCTTTATTAGCTTTAAAACTTGCTTAGCAAAATCTGGTAAAATTCTATCAGCAGCACAGTTTGGCTTTATACTTCAAATTCCCTAAATTTCTGCCGAGCCCACCAACAGGATTAATTTTCCGACAATAACTTTAACTATACAGTAAGACAAAACAGCATTCATATTCAAAGTATGGGGTAAATGAAGCGGAACACTGTGAGGGAACGCCTGTGGTGCGCACTGCAAAATGAAATGTCAAGGCATGTTATAATGCCACCCACTGTTGATCTTGTACCAAACAGAGCGTTTGGGTGCGTTATCACATCAGCGAGTCACACTAAACAAACATTTTGAAAATGTGTTACCTACTTCACCGTTCCAGTATCCTTAAAAAATGTGCATATATATATACACACGTCAACCCGCCATAAGTAGTTAAGAGTTTCGAGATTAAAATTTGTTCATTTGTTTATTAATGTTTTTATTACCATTCATATATGTTATTTGTTTGTTTTCTATTGCTTACTTTTTTTATGCTTTTGTCTGGTTTACTTCTTTATTCATCTTCTTGTATTTGCTCCTTTGTAATTGTGTTTTGTTTGTTTTGGTCAAATAAACAATAATAATAATGATAATAATAATATCACACCTTTAAAGGTTTTATACAGGATTGGAAAGGATAAAAACATCTTTAGTCTGAAAGTTTACTGATTATGAAGTTCATACTAGAACCAATTTTTACTGTGAAATATTTCCCCCAAAGTGAAGTCATTTTCAAGAAAACTGTATCTGAAAACCTGAAAAAAGTGTAACAGCCATTTCGGTTGTTACAACCTAAATTGACAATCTGTTAACATGCTTAAAAATTGTGCATGTTTTTTTTTCACTATCTTTTCCCGACTCGCACATCGGATTTATCCCAACTTTCCACAGGTTTGTTAACACTGTCTGCAAGTCTTTTGTCAGATCTACCAATCCTGCATAAAACCTTAAAAAAAATACTCAATTGTACCTTCTCATGAGCCATGGGACGTAGAGGCGACACAGACAGAACAGAGTCATGCAGAAACAGCCACTCCTACCAGACAAAGTTGAAAGAAAATTCGGAAGAAAACATTAACAGGTTTGGAAATAATCATGTTTAGGGATGAAATTGCAGGCACAAACATTGTAAGTGTAACCTTACAATTGCATGTCTGTATAGGACTGTGGCAAGTTTAGGTAGAATGGTACATGTAAGTGGTAAATGGGCAATTGGTGGTAGGAGGGACTGACCAGAGGTCAGCGACCTTGTCTGACCAAGTCATGTTTTTCTACATTTGGTCACTAAACTCAGTTAAAGCAGGAAAGCAGAAAGCTTAGCAGAAATTAGCAGGATACATGTACCAGTCACGAATGCTACATGTGACATGGAATTTTGGCTAGTAACCTCATTATGGTAAGCATCATTTTATTGTGCAACTAGGCATATTTTTTGTGCTTAAGCAGCTCTATGAAATTGGGCCCTGTGGTCAAATAAGGGCTTTACTCACGTGTAACCTGGGAACAATGTGTCAAGTTCTCGCTGGTTGCAATGTCTGAAGCTCAAGGGAATATCTTTCCAAAATGGGTCCTGCAATTAAGCATTTTTCCAAATGGTTAAGCATCCTGTTTAATTCTTTATTGTTGCCTTGCCCACTCCTCTGGTTTCGAAATTTGCACTCAACCGCAAGCCCGAGGCCAGTGGTTTAAGCGTAGGGCCAGTAAACTCACCACCGGCCCAGTCTGACGGTCTTGTGTTTTCAAACCGTATTAAGAATATCAATTATCCGTAATAATGACAAATTATGTTCAAATATTAGGAACTAAAACCTTTCAATTCTGTTTCATGTTGAGGTTTACATGAGCTTACACATAAACAAATGAGATAACCTTCTCTTAGTGTTTTGGGGTTTATTTTTTGGGGGGGGGTTTAAACTGAGAAGAAACAGTTTACATGTTAACCTGTTTACAGGCAAAGTTTTTTTCTTTATTTGACTCTGGTCTTGTTAACAAAGTTTCGGTCCAGTAAAAACTTTGGGCTACCAGCCCTGAAGTCTTGTCATGAATGTGGATGTTTCCTCCAAGTTCAAACTCATTGAATTGTAAACAAAGAGACAACAACCTTCTCCTTGAATTGAGCCAATTTTCCAACTTGCAACATCTCTTTAAAAAACCTGCAGAGGGACGATGTCAGCACATTTTAATATTTCAATTTTCATAACCATTGTACCATAATATACTAAGCTAGACTATGCCACAGAGGGGTGTCAATCAACATGAGACATTGCTTTGGTTAAAAGGGGGCAGGACAAAACTCTGCCAGCATCCTCTGTGTATAAAATGGGTATGTCAACTGCAATGGTAGATCAAACCAAATTAAAAAAAACCTAATCAATCAAATAAAAAAGTCTCATTTAGCCTTAAAGAAAGACTCTGCTGGGGTCGAAACGTCAAGCCACTAACATTTTGTTGTTGTCATTTATAAGCTTGAATCATCCAAGGCAACACCTGGACGTGTTAAGTTCACACTTAGATAAAAAAAAACATCTCTGAAATACTAATGCAAAACAAACCCTCTTAGCCTATGGAGAGAAACACAAATTTGACAACATGTTCTTCACTGCAGTGTTTTAATTAAAGCATTGTCTTATTTGAATTAGCTACCGTAATCGTTTGGATAGTTGTTTTTTACTGGCAGAATGATTCTTTAGGAAAAACTAATCAATATCCTCCTCAGCCTTGCCCTACTCTCTGTCCCCACTTTGCCTTTGTTCGTGTATACTTTCTCTTGTTTATCTGTTTGTATTTCTCAGAAGTGGAGTAAAACAAATTAAAACAGTGTACCTTGTCTGGTTTTTTATCATAGATATTATAGGTTGGCTTCAAATGAATCCCAGCTTCATCAGCATCCGGAGAGCGTAGAATCATCATCAAATGATCCCATGTCTTCTTGCCCCACTTGCTAAAAAAATAAACATTATTTTGACAAGAAGTTAAATACAAAGGTACCCGCCAGGTCTCGAATTACGGTGGTCTCTGTTGCCATTTCTCCAATGGAAGTGCCATTTTCAAACTGAAAATGGCCTTTACCTCTCAAAGATGAAATTACTTGTACATGTACAGGTCATAACTCACTAGATTGACTCCTGCGGGGTCTTCTCAGCTAGGTAAGGAAACCACAGTCCACCTATTCCACTACTCGTGGTGTCCGGAGAAAACTTCTCAGCCAGTACAGTCACCTCTACATTTGGGGTCAACTCTAAAATGCTGACAGCTGTGGAGATCCCTATAATGCCAGCTCCAACAACACAAACTTTGTGCACCATTGTTAATCTGTAAATGATTCAAAAGAACAAGACAGACAGCTTGTAAAATAACAGGGCCAGCTTTGAGTTTGTAATGGTACGTACAACTATACTCTAGTTTTAGATTCTGTTTTTAATGATACATGGGTAGGTTTTAACAGAAGTGGCTTTAGTAGAGCTAGACACGGACTATGTGGAAGGTCTAAACTGAATGACAAAAGTAACAAAAGTCCAAGGTTAGATGGCAAGAAACACAATCAACCCTTTCATTACCCTTTCATATAGGCAACTTTAGTCCACTGCACTCATACCCCCCTCTTCCATACCATTGGCGACTTTAGTTGACCTAGCTTGCACACACAAAAAAGCATTCAAGCCTGAGCACAAAGGCCATTTGTAATAAAGCTGTAGTTTTGACCATGTTCACCCTCCATACCCAAGCTTACCATCATTGGAATGAGAAAGATCTGATCTTTCCAATTACAATGGTAGTATAATAAAATAAGGTTGCTTTTATGCAATTGGAGATGAAAACGCCATATGGTTGTGTACCAAAAAGTGTTTGAGATTACAGATTGCACTGAGGAAAGAAAGACCAACAACTTTGACGATTATTGACCAATCTCAATTAATTTAGATAAGGCCTACATGTATATTAAAGGGAATTCAATAAGGAAGAACTTTTGTATTACTTCTTCTTCTTCTTCTTTTGTTTGATCTCTGGACCAAGGTGAACATTGAATGAAAATTAGATTGGTAATTTAGTGACTTCAAGCCACTTGATGGTGTCCTCGTCGAGGTCTAGGAGTCCCTGCTCACCTTTTGGTGGTCTGAAGTCAGGGCAGTCGTGAATGATGTGGATGATGGTTTATGGTCTGCTACATTGATACACATTCAAGCAGGTATTACAATATCTTCGAGGAGAAATGGAGTTTGTAAAAATGGCCTTTGAACAAAAGCTTTCTGTTGTGTGAGAATGTGTGCTTCACGCTTGAGTGGTCAAACAATGGGGTCACCAGTGGTTGTTTATCTACAAACAATTCCATAACTAAAGGGTTAAGTGGACCACTAATCTACTGTGTAAGGCTCATTTCCTGGCACTAAATTCACCATTCCTCCATCCCCCTGTAATCATGATGTCAACAGGTGGTCCATTTCACGTCAAAGCTCACTCCCTTATCTTGTAAAACACACCACACACATTCCTAGGCTATGACCTCAAGGTCCCCCAGTACACTGACCATTACACCCCTGCTGACCATTACCTCATCCAAACATAGGAAATGATGTCAAGTCCTGAGCATTTTATGTATTATTTTCTGTGACATCATTGCTAAATCTAGATCTACCCCACCTCCAGAAACCCTATATAAGATCCCCCAAATTCTACTTCTAGGGTGTTGTCATTCTGACTCTCATTCTTGAGTGCTCCGACTTGCTCCCTCATGTCCATACACCAGAGACTTGCCTCTCATATCTACAAGCTAGATTTGTTGTATGTGTACTTGAAATCATTACTTATCAGTCGAATAAATTATAAATATAAGTTTGGCATAACCGTTTGCTTTTTGTAAAAACATTTACATGTATATTGATCATCGATGTCTACACTCGCCCTCTGCTCCGGCACACGCTCACTCGAACAGTTGTGAAGTTAACCAGGAAAGTTGAGGAAGACATCAATTCCCTCATATATTTCTTGCGTTTAGCAATCTACATGTACTTGGTACTGGGCAGGATCCATAAGTTAGGACATAAGCACCAAGGAGCAATTATAGTTAAAAGCATCTTGCTCAAGGACACAAATGCCTAAACCATGATTCAAACACAACATGGGCAAATGGGGCCACCATACTAAAATTTTAAAATAGGATAGCACTACTACATGTACTAGGTTTTAAATAGTGTAATTAGCAATTGTAAGTAGCAATTGAAAGAGTGCAGGCACTCAGAGTCCTGACTGGAACTAGTATTATTCCGAACTTAAACTAAAGGAACTTACTATAAAGTGACTAATATAGTGTTGTTCGGAATGACCTATGATCAGTCTGTGAGTGTTGTCAAGTGTCAGTGTAAACAGGAGTGCAAAAAGAAGTACTACAGACTACACTACTACTGTAGTACAGTAGCACAGCTGAACTTAGTTCATTTACCCTAATCCAACTGACACGTTATTATCTAAGGTTTATATTTTTCCCGGGAAAGGTTGCAAAATGAAAAATTAGTAATCAATGCTTTATTTGACAAAAGACTTTGTTGGAATTTACACTCAGAGTCCTGACTGGAACTAGTATTATTCCGAACTTAAACTAAAGGAACTTACTATAAAGTGACTAATATAGTGTTGTTCGGAATGACCTATGATCAGTCTGTGAGTGTTGTCAAGTGTCAGTGTAAACAGGAGTGCAAAAAGAAGTACTACAGACTACACTACTACTGTAGTACAGTAGCACAGCTGAACTTAGTTCATTTACCCTAATCCAACTGACACGTTATTATCTAAGGTTTATATTTTTCCCGGGAAAGGTTGCAAAATGAAAAATGAGTAATCAATGCTTTATTTGATAAAAGACTTCTTGTCTCACAAGAACCTGTATGTTGTAGCAATCGCCAGAAAAAAATGTCACAGTTCTACCCAGTACGGTTCTCAAATTATAAGCTCACATGGGTGCTAAACCACAAGATTTGGAGTCTCATTCACATTTTCTAGAAACTGCAATTCGTGAGGAATTAAAAATTCAGGCCAGTGCAACCAGGCTTGCAGGGACAAAGTTGATGTATGTCCCAAAAATCTGTACACCAAATTTTATTAGTATTGGCCAATTTGTTTTTTTGTTATGCCGTTTTGCGTGAGATGTTGATGTAGCCGTTATGGTATTTTATTCCAAAATTAAAAGAAAGGAAACACAACTTATTGCCTGTCAAAATGACACTTCACACTCCAGTAATCAAGAGTAAAAAGATTGCAATTGGGAAATCACAAGTAAATTTGATAAAGCAGCTTTCCCATATGCTACCCAAAAGGAGGTTAAAAATGTCCTTTCATGAACGTGGCTCCCCTATTTTTATGGTCTCTGGAAATAAACCATCATGGCTGTTAGGATGTTGTTTTGGTGGGAGACTATGGTCTAGCTGTCTTTTGAAAAGTCAATAGGCGATGGTTAAAACAGACCTTTTTTTATCATAAAAAAAGGTATGTTTTAACTATCGCCTATTGACTTTTCAAAAGATGGAGACCCATCCCATGCATGCACTCACACAGAAGAAAATTGGTTTTTTTAAGGGGGGAATGGGATGGGGAAAGAGATGTTAGAACTTAATTAACTTAAAAGAACATTTTTTCGATGAGAATTTTCAGAGTTAAGAGTTATAAACTCACAGTTGTTTTGGATGCAGTGTTTCAGAATACTTGAGTTTAAAGTTACATGTACATGTACTTCAAAGTCATACTGATTGAACGTTTGTTAGATTTCGGAACTGAAATTTACCAGAGCTTTGTAGCACAAATGGTCAGTTTGTAGAGAGTTAATGTATGGAACCATGCTGAACATTGTTAAAAAGTGTGTTCTTTCCTAAACATGGAACAACTTATAAATTGAAATGTTTCACAATTCAGAAATGATATTTGCATACACAACAGTAAATTTGTTGAGGTTGGTATTCTCAGTATTAAATTGTCACTGAAAACAACTGAACAATGTTGATCATTGTTCAAATGTGTGTCCTTTCCTGAACATGTTTAAAACAAGGAACATTATACACCTGAACCTTCCTCCATGCATTCATAGTGTAATAGACTTAAAACTGTTTGGGGTTTGACTTGCCAATTCCTTAGATCCCATTTTGTTACAAAAGAACCTTGCTGACTGGAACCAAGGATTTTATGTGGAATTATCTAGGCATTTCTTTGTGGGGGTACTCATGTACATGTTTCAATGTCTCAATTTAAAGTTATGTTTTCACCAGCAGTGATTTGTTACATTTGAAGCAATAGACATTACTTCAGTTTACTGTCGTACGTAGGAAATGCAAGGTTCTATGCTAAACCTTGTTAAAATTGTGTCCTTTCCTGAACAAAAAAAACACAACAGTTAGTTGTAGCATTAACAATATAGTACAAACTGACCTGCCTCACAAATGTACAGTAATACCTCTCAATTCTAAAACCCTTATTTTTTTCCTTCTAATAAATAATTTAATTACTTTAAAGTGCTTGGATATTTACCTTCATGTACACATGTACATTGCGTAGTATGCTGATTAATGCGCAGTAATGCACCATGCAGGCTACAATGTATATCGCACACATTTTATCAGCTTTATTGCATTCTCTTTAACAAACTATGTTCTTTTGCTACTCTACTGCCCCTCTTAATTAATTTTATTGTTATATTCCTTATTATGTTGCTTTTAACACATTTTACTTGACCAAATGTAGTATTAATTTGTTAAAACCGGTGTCCTTTCCTGAACAAAACGAAACCTTTTAAATGAATAGCAATGTGATAAAGACCATGGATGGTAACTCAATAACGCAGCACACCATAAACACATTTTTTTGCCAATTGTTCTACCATCATCATGTCAGTCCGCGCAAAGTGCAAATAATGCAACGTTGCATTATACTGCAAC
>CM021542.1:7661878-7678107 GCA_010994315.2 Pisaster ochraceus | reverse complement strand
TGCTATATTTTACGTGTAGTGGATGTCATGTGGATTCATTTTGTGCAAACTTATGCACAGGAGGTAAACATTTGAGCTGGTAAATTACATTGAGACAAGTGCCATAAGAAAGCATTACATCATGGCAGTGGTATGCACTCTGGCTGCACCATGAGCAAAGACCAGTTGAAACATTATTGTGTCAGAGTCAGGGAGTCAGTTTACAGAGCTTGTTTCATGGAGCTACATGTATAGCTCCATGCATACACTGTATATTTACCACCAGTCCCTATACTATACTCCTACAACAGTCACACAATAACAAGCAATGTGTGCTGTATTCTTTACAACCTGTATGTATGTACATTGCTGTTTTTCCCAGGGGTGAACTTTCATGTACTGTACAATACAATACACAGTACATGTTGCACATAATGTGTATTGTACGTAAATAGTACATCATTGCAAAGATTATTACTGACAACCTTTGAAGGTAAAAATAGCTGGCCATCTTTACATTGCAGATGTACTGTACTGTACATGTACCCTGTAGATGTGTACATGTACACATGTACATAACTAGTAATTTAAATATCAATTTGGCCATTGGACGGCCAAGTTTTGAATGTTTTTAAATAAACCATAGACCATATAATCGGATTTAAGTACATGATGTGAAGTGTTCAATATGAAGACCTTTGCATTAATACATGAGAAAGCTACATGTTTAGTTGTGTTCCCACTGACTTGTGCATGATCCCACGAAGGGGTCAGACAGCAGTGTTTGCAGTTCCAGCTTAGTTTTTGGTGGAATCAAAATGTTTGATTTAGAGCCCACCACTAGAATTTGTCTAGCTACAACCCTGAATGGTAGCCTTCAAAACTTTTTTATTGATCAAATGAAACATTCACTCACTCAACAGTACATTAAGAGAGTTTAAAAATGTGTTAAATTCACATTTGAAAGTAAAGAAATATTTTTTACTAGACTATACATGTGTATGTACATGTACGGCAGACTACATGTAGTGTTGGCTAGCCCTGTACTTCATCTGTGTTAAATTGTGTCCATAATCTCATGCCAATCAAATTTCTGTGCCAAAATGGAAAGATGTACATGTACACATGTAGGCACGCCTGCATGTCAATACAAAGTATGTAAACGTACAGTGTAACAACATGTGTATTTCTAATCCTATTTTCTCAATACAGGATGGGATTTCAGCCCTTGTCAGTGATGTCAACATCCCAGCTGTGAAAAGGAACAAAAACGTGGAAACATTTCTGAAGAGATGTAAGTAAAAGACAAGTTTTTTAGCACAACCTTTTACTATCCAGCCAGGCTGGAAGCAAAGCCACTCGGTGATTGACTAAGAAGTAAATTTCATTCATTCAGTTCAACTTAATTCAGTTATTGAAATGTCTATTTGATTCGTGTACAGAATTTGTCTGCTTCAGAACTTTCTCTGGGCCAAAGGTTATCAGTTTATTTTATCAAAGGCAGTGCACATTTTGTCAGCACTGAACATGTGCAGTCTCTGTCTTTTGGGGACTTGAACATTTTACAGTGACAAATATTAGTCTGGCTCTGCCTCAACATTGTCATTATGACATGTATTCACCTCATTTTCACGAAATGGGAGTCAGACCATTTATGAATTTTTGACTATATTTTCCTTTAAAAATAAATCCTCTGTGGCCACATACTAGAAAAAGAAAAGGTAATTATGACCAATTTAAATGTATGAATAATTCCTAAAGTTATGTCAAGGTTTATGATACATGTACGACAAACTGAACACATAACCAAGCCAACAAATTACAAGTAACAGCTTGCTTAGCCTAGATTACTTGAAAGTTGAATCAATTTGTAACTTTTTGAAGATGACGGACCAGTTGACGACGTGAAGCTTCACAGACTGTCATCGCATGACTTCCAAGTCATCAAAGTCATTGGAAGAGGAGCTTTTGGAGAAGTACAAGTGGTAAGAAACCATGTGATTTGTTTGTGGCTATTATTGGTTTAGCATTGTTTTTTTTGCTAACCAGATAACTGCAAACCTGCTTAGCCTGATATTTATCCCTTATCTTGCCAAAGGCAACAAAATGCACCAAATGGTGAACATTTTTGTAGTTGCATTTAGCAACAGCAGTCAACTCAGATCCCGTACTCTGCTGCACGGTGCTGCATTCTACAGGAGCTTGACGTGTTATATGCAAAGCTGGAGCAAACTTCAATGGATATAAATGCTAGCAGTGGCCCAGTGCCAAGGCTGGCAACACCAGTTCACTTCACGTTGCAATCAGATTATTCTGCTCAGAGGGGTTTTCATTTCATTGAGGAGGGCAAGGCCATTTTCATTTTGAAGAAGGCGCTTCTATTAGATCTTAAAGTCAATAGGAAACTTGTGAAGGGGCACCAAGGCCAAGACTAGGGCATTAGCCTCCAGGCCCTGTGTTTAGCAGGGTGTCCAGAAGATACCTGGTGGTGGTCAGGGATAACTTTTTTACATTCTCCAAAGTACAGGAATGGCAATTATGAAAAAGTATGTGAACAGTCTTGAGAAAAGCTGACTGATTAGCAAGCTCATACCAGTACTGTACCAGTCCTCCAGAGGAATGGTTTCATCGGAGTAAAATACTGTCAAAAGTGGAGAACATCGCATTTGTGAAGAACCCCAAAATCACCACTGAGCACTTTGACTTTTGATTGCCGTACTCAAAATAAGCTCAAGAAGGTGCACTATTTTTTATTGCCGAACTCAAAATAAGCTCAAGAAGGTGCACAAAATCCCCAAACATAATAAACAGTTTATATTATTCTTCATGAAAAATAAGGTCTCATAGTGTGATGACATTTTCATAGGTTGGTTGGATGGTAAAGTACAATGTAAAAAAAAAAAAAACCTACATGTAGAGTATGGAAATTAATTTACTGTTCCAAAATTAGCGGTGTTTGTGCGGGTCCTTAAAAGTACTAAAAAGCCTTTAATTGAACTATCAAAATTTAAGGCCTTAAAAAGATTGAACAAGTATTTCATTCAGTTATTTGAGATCTTTAAAAAATGGATGAATCGTGTAATGAATTTTCCCATCAGCTCGTAATGAACCGAATTACGCTGCAGGTAAAAAAGTAACAAAGTCTGTGCGGGTAATGTATACATGTAGCTGTTTCCCCTGCTTTAATTTTGGTCTTAAATTTGTTTAAGGGTGGCATTAAAAGGGTCTTAAAAAGTCTTCAATTTGCCTTTTTATAGTGTGGAGATGTTGTGAATCGGTCTGGCACATGTAGTTGTTTTTTAGCATTTGCAATTTTGTTATCTTCTGAAATGAAACAAGCGCTGCTAGACACATACACCATGGGGGTACCAGGGAATATCCATTAGCACTTAAGATTGAAATGATCATTATGTTGAGAGGTACATCAGCACAGTCCCTGGTTTCAATTCCCACGTCTGGATTCGACGTAAACAGCCGAGGAGGCTGCAATCAACTCTGCTGGGTATTTCCAGGTTCGCTTTATTTAGTAAACACGAAGGCAAGTGCAAGAGATGTTTTTCAAGATGCTTATCGTGGAGTGTTTTGTTTTTCTGGTTTGCTTGGATTTTGCGTGATGTTAGAAAAGGTCAAAAGGAAATTGATAGTGGAGTATTCTTAAAAACGATACCACCCCTCCCCCCTCCCCCCCTGTGGCAAGGTCTTACTCTGTTTGGTTGAAAGGTAAAATCTTGCACCTTACAAAAAGGTAAACAACATGCAATTTACTCCAAGCAACAATATCCAATCTTACTCCATGGATTGTTTTCGTTCATTATTATATTCATTTACAATCAAAGATTGTTGCTGTACAAAAACCCCAGATACATGTATTTTAACAATGAGATAACTCGTTTTAAGACCTTGTTGCGTACGTACTCTGCCACGAACAAAGCACTAATAGGGATAACTTTTCAAAAAGTCAGCTCACTTTTTCGGTCACTCATTTCATCTGAAAAAGAGAAAAATAGCATAGTTGGTTATTCAACAAACCGCAGTCCTAGGCAGTGATGAAAGAGGTTTGCCATCAGTTTGTTCAAAGCCTTCTCTGGCATTCCTGTTTCGATTTTTTTACAAGATGTGAAATTAAGCGAGCGCCAGTGCTCCGAGGCACGCGTTCTAAATTAATGGTCATGACCACATCGGGAGAAATCAGCGTCTGTGATTGTTGATCTGAATGATGTGATTTAGTGGAAATTGCTGTGCACGTCCCTCGCGGAGATTCCGTGTCGGCGGGTCTACAGTGCAAGTGCGTTTCAAGCTGAGTAGATACGGAAAGTTTGTGTTTTGCAGAAGTGTCGGCGAACGTGAACGACATAGACAAATTATTCCTGAAGCGGGCGAGACTGTTTTTTCTGAGTAAAGGGCAAACTTTAAAAAAAAGAAAGGATTATTTGTTTAGGGTGCAAACTTTGAGACCAGGGGCCAATTTCATAGCGCTGCTTAATGATGTAGGAAGCAAATTTTCATGCTTACTGTAGCAGAAAAATTTGCTTAAGCGTAATCGTATTTCATAGGTTCATGCAAGAAAATTAGGTGGCCAGCTTGTGTGTTCACCAATGGATTTGCATTGTTTCCTCTTTCGTTTGCTTAAAGTAAGCATCTGAAGGTTAGCGTGCCTTTTCCCGTGCTCACGGTTAGCAGTGCTTTAAAATGGAAACAGCACAGTAAGCACCAACTGTTGTCCAATCGACAGTTCTATGACTGCTTGAGCACAAGAAGCACAAGAAAACATACCAGAATGAGATTACCAGCCAAAGTACCATATCTCATTTTTGCTTAGTATTAGTAGATAATGTTTTTAAGCAATACTTTCTGCTTTTTTAAGCAGCTCTATGAAATTGGGCCCAGGGCAACTGAGGCTCTGTTTGCAGTATAGCTCCAAGTCTACAGCCAAATAATATACTCTTCTAGCTCCCTGTGCATTGTGGTGTGTCATGGCAGAGTACTTAAGAGTTCCGGACTCAGGCTCTGGTGTTCCTGATCAGCAGAGTGTGGGTTCTGGTTCTGGTCTTGGCACTTGTGTGTTTGAGCAAGATACTTTACCATAATTGCTTTGTCCCTCGGATTGGATGTACATGTACATGTAGGTGTTGTCTCTATCGTTAACAACTTGACAGATTTAATCATGGATTGTTTTTATTTTCCAGGTCCGAGAAAAAGATTCCCGCAAGGTGTTTGCCCTGAAGCTGCTCAGTAAAATGGAAATGGTAAGCCAAAGCAAAAGTCAAGGGATTCTTGTTTTTGTGTTTTTTTGGTGGTCTTTCACAAAAACATTATAATGAACATGTACTATCAGGGTTTGCCCTTAAATTTTTCAGCAGGACCAGCAGGCCACTGTTAATTAGGGAGAACGCTGACTACATGTATGTGTCTACATGTGTAGTAGGATTAAATAGTTGTTTCGATATGTATTTCTTATTGTTTTGATTCCAGAAATTATGCTGGGATATAATAAAGGATTTCACCCTTGTGACACTTTACTGGCTGCAAATCACAATACAAAAACCAGAGAAATAGTTTTTGTTTGTTATTCAATATCAATTCTGGCTTTTCCTGATTGCAGTTTCTGACAGTAGGCTGGCACAACGGTTTCAATCTGTGTTTAATGCACGTTGGGTGGATGGTAGTGCAACTGGTTTCATGCGTAATAAAGCTATGAATAACAAAGTTGGAATAATATGGAAACTGGATTCGGTTATGACTATAGGTTAATGTTGTTCATTGTGACAGTGTACATTGCATGCTCGCTGTTCAGGTATCCAGGGTTGTAGCTAGAGACGTTAAAGTGCCGGCCACAAAATGTATACTTCCAGCCCAGTGTGCACAAATGCATGCCACACATGCAAGCTTGGTTTGTCGAGTGATGTGAACAAACAAACAAATTATTAATACAACATTTGCAATGAATTAGCGTGCCAGAAACATACATTACGTGTACATTATGATTGCCTTAAAGTCATTATCAAGGTATCAGTGCAACCATGCATGACATTCGCAAACAATCTTTCTCTCGTGTGTACATGTACAACGACAGCTGATTTTAGTGGCCATAAGTACTTTGTGTGAGTCTTCAGTGTAGTGTTTTCCTTACGTGTACCAGGTGCAATACCAAGTACCAGTGCTCAATTAATGTGCCTGTGTATGTGTACTCTACGATGTCCATTACATCATAATGTACACTGCATCGAGAGGTTACGTGTAGTTTGTCGTAGTACGCGTGTTATGATTGGACTGAGACCGGTAAGATTCATGTTTTACCGTGTTTGGTTGATCAAGGTGTATATATGAACACGTACATGTATTGTCGGCAATTGTTCAATTACATCATGTAACAATGTACTTGTAGTGTTAAGGATTTTGCACTTAATGAAGTGCTCGTAGGAATAACTTCATTTTTCTTGCATGTTTGCCGGCATGACCAAGTGGTTGTGGGTGCTAAGCGGCACAGATCAGCTACAACCCTGCATGTATCAATATAGAGTTAGGCCTACTCTCTACAATCATGGAGGTTCAGAGAGAAAGAGAGCCTACGAGAGGTTCAGAGGTTTAAGGATCCGTGCCGCTGTCGTTACACAAATGTATGTCGCGATCAAAAATACTAAATTGGTCAGTAGGGAGGAGTTATATAATATGAAACAACCAGCAAAAAATGCTGTAATGTTCTGGGGAATTGCCTGTACAATGTACCTGTGCAGACAATGATTTGACGTATCAAGGATGTCCTTTTTGGCTTGATTTTTAATTCACGGCGTTAGACTCTATTGTCAAAAGACCTTAAATCAGCAGTGATCAGCTTATGGTTCAATTGGATTTGTATAGCATCTATGCCCAAAATGCAAACTAACTTAAGGGATGGTGGTTTTTTGGTGTGTGTCCTTGTATTTCTATCTCCATGATAATTAGAATACGTGTACGTAGTCAATTTGTCTTTGTTCAACCCCAATTGTGTTTATTATTCTTTACAAAATGGTAGAGATTCAGTGAATTATTGTGTATTATTATGTATAAAAAAGAATTTACAGTCATATGGTCAGAGAGTTCAATTTTATCTGTATGGTTTTGAATGGTAGATACACTATGTCAGCCTGCAATATGGTGTAATGTGTGGTTTGCATGCACAATACATGTACATAGTATACATGCATGTACACAGATGAGACAGTTAACATACAGTTCTGTTGACAGTTGCTCTACCACACCCACACATTCTCAAAAAACCATCCTTGTGGAGCATTCTTTTGTTCTTTCCTTTGTCCCTGGATTTAACAGTTTCCCGTAGACTTTGTACACAAATTTCCTTGTGGAGCACCCCGGTCTTTAGAATTTCCATGTGGAGACCTTTTGTTTTTACCTTTATTGTTTTGTCCTTGGTCTCCATAAGGTACCGAAAATGAGCACATCCTGTGCATTTGAACATAAAAAGAATAACCTTGTCACTGTCTGAACAATCAGTATCACCCATTTATGGTTTTTAATGATGTATGAAGAATGCAAGCCTGCAGTATGGTGTAGTGTGTTAAATGCACTTACTGCACTACCTGTGCATACGGATTAAAAGGATCGGTCAACTCACTGTCGAAAGTTACCAAGAGTGGGATGGTTTTAATGATTTCTTAAAGACATGATTAGTGGTTATCAATAAAATAGTTTTGAAAACTGATAGTGTGGAATCATGCCTTTTAATATCAATTAAAATGATGCAAAAAAAAAAAAAAAATTGCCATATTCAACACCTTTAACTTTTTTTTGTTCAGATAAGGCGATCAGATTCTGCGTTCTTCTGGGAAGAGAGGGACATCATGGCGTATGCAGACAGTGAGTGGATTGTTCAGGTATGGTCAAATCATTCGTACATGTGTACATAGGTCTATAAATGTTTAACATTCATTTATTCAGACTAAACCAGAGTTTAGCCACCCTTGTGTTGTGTGTATTTCCTGTAATCACATAGGGACTCTTTGTACTTAGACACAATGGATATGTTTGAAACACAAAACGTCCCCTGCATGTCCTGTCTGACTACATACATAAGTAAACAAATAGTAAGTAGCCTGACGTTTCGACCCTAGCAGAGTCTTTCTCGAAGGCTAAATCATTTATACCATAGGTCCTTTTGGTTGGTAAGAAGTTTGCAACAGCTAATACTATTTTTCATACATACATTCAAGTACAAACAATGGTTTAACATAGATTCATTTTTTGGATGCTTCCTGTCAATAACTAAACAACTACCAAACTTAGCACAGAAATCCTTTGTTTTTTGAACCCCAAAGTGTGATCTTTTAGTTTACAAATATGGTTAAAGGGTGGACGGCTGATAGTAGCTCCCTGTGTAAATGAAAAATGTAAACTAGTTCCCACGGCGAAGCCAAGGCCCAAATACCATGCCTTGGTGTTGGCATCAATATTAATATTGCCATCAATATTAATATTGCCAGGCTGGGATTCAGTGATTAGGCTCTGACATTGGAAGCAATTTGTACACTTTCAAATGGATGGGGTGCTTCAATATGGCTGACAGAACCGCAGCCATAGCCCTGGACTAAGATACACAAGTAAAGTGGTATCTGAATTGGTAGCTACTGTACGGCTACAGCTGCGACTGTTGCTAAGGACGCCCTATACATATGATGATACAGCAACCCAGCTGTAGATGTACATGTAGCCATCAATTTGGACACGCATACATGTAAGTCAGCTAGTCAGTATAATAGTTGAGGGTGGGGGTGCCCTGAATAGGCTGATTGCCATAGCCATAGCCATAGCCATAGCCATAGCCACAGCCATAGCCATAGCCATAGCCATAGCCCATAGTAATGGAATAAGCCATAAGTCGGTCAGTCAGGATATTAATTGCAGGGTACATGTACTTTATTGACGCTGACTGAGCCTGAAGCCTTAGCCATGGAATGGAACAAGCCATAAGTTAGGTTGGGGTTGGGGGAGGTGATGTACAAATATTTCAATAAGGCTGACACTGTCTAAAGCCAGAGCCGCAGAATGGAACAAGGCATACATTGTACTAAGTCAGCCAGTAAAGATGATAATGAAAGATGACAGATGGCCACTTTGTGGATGAGGCTGTAGCTTTTCTCCCCTCTTGTCACGCCTGCCTGGGCTGTCAGTTGCAATCTTCGTCACAGATAAATTAAACCATACATTGTAGATATTCGCCCAATGGGAATTTGCACACAATTTTTATGTTACATATATCAGGTTCTGATGGCAAACTGAGACTTTGCATGTGCTTGGGCATGAGAGTTTATCATTAAAATGTTAACAAAAACAAAGGTGAAGCTTTTAAGGTGTTTTTAAAAGTATTTTTCCACCCACTTCTGGAAGCAGGTAAATCTGCACTTCGTACGTGTACAATGTGGGAGATGAATTTACTCATGAGTCACCATTTTGAAGTCGCTGACTTTTCTGAAATGTTCTCATGAATTGTGATCCTGGTGCAATTTTTAAAAAATCTTTAACTTCACACAAACTCTTAGTACACGTTTTACAAACTTCAGGTGTGCAATTTGTCAGGATTTTCTCAATCTCCCGAGCCTTCAAAATTGTCTTGAAAGATGTGGGGCAGTCCCTAAAGGGAGAAAGAACTAGTCCACATTGTGTCCAAACCTGTAGCTCATTGTATTTCCGGTGATGGAAGGGTCTTTGGAAGGTTCAAGGCCTAGAATAAGGGGGAACCCAAACTTGCAAGTCATTTTCAGGAATGTTCACGTGTGGCAAATCTCATCCCAGGAACTTAAACTCTTGCAAGTTGTGTTTTGCAAGATCTTTCAATGGCCTCATTTGGTCAGCTTTGCGTTGTAAGCTTGTTAATTGCAATTTTATATCCGTAATGATTAAAAAGTGCGTATCAATTTGAAATAATTAATCAAAAACCATGAACAATTGTTTTCTGTTGGGGGAAAAAGTGTTTCTTTTTGCCAAACAATTAATTTGGAGACAGCTCTTGATCGACAAACTCCTTTTACAAGGAGCTTCAAAATATGCAAAACCAAATTTATGAAATCCATACAAACTGCAGTAACAGCCATCTTGTCCTGAGCCGAAAATTGTTTCTCCCCTAACCATTGAGAAAGACTTTGCAAGGGTCGGAAAGTAAGGTCATTGAAATGTTTGCATTTAATTATACCACATGTCATTTTTGGTTGGTAAGCAGTTTGCAACAGCTGCATTGTAATGAGAGACTTTTGAGATGATAGCAAGTGTTCCACTCACCAGTCCTTTTCTATTGTTCTCGTCGCTGGGAAAAGGACCTGTGAGTGGGACGGCCACTATCCTCCCAAAAGTCTCACATTCCTCTTTTTTTCAGGTTTTTTAATGCGCACACTATATTTTGATTCATAGAAAGTAAGCATACATGTGTACATGAGCCTGCAGTTTTGCAAACAGTACCACTTAACTGTACATTATCTTGATTCAAAGACAGTAAACCAGAGCAGCAGTTTTCACCAACCTAACTAAGCACTGTTCAATTGCGTGATTTAACAAGAAGGACTGATACTAAAATCAATATTTTTAAAGCTTTTTTTTACTACTTTCCTGAACTTTTCCCCATGTGTACCATTTCCTTGAAGCCCTTGTTGGATGTGCACATGTATAAACAGCCAAAGGAAGGATTGTGGTATGCGTGATAATGAAGCCATGGCCGGGAAAAGCCCAAGATCAAACTGGGTTGATTTAGACAGCAGATGGCTATACCCCCCCCCCCCATGTGGCGAGTCCCTTTTGTCACCACCCTTCAAGTGCTCATCCAGGCATCCATAATCTTTGCCCTAAATATGCACATTCCAACCGATGTAAATATTGTCACGTCGTCGTTGGAAAGAAGTCACATAATGTGACTCTACATCCGTGCACAATGAATTTTGTTCTTTGCAACGCCGCCAAGCTGCCCTTTCAAAGAAATCCTTTCCAGGGGTAAGACTTTGTTGCACTGACTCTTGAATGGGTCTTGTCAGGCGACTCTTCTTACCTGTGGTAGAATGATGAGCGTTTTGAAAAGTCCACAGAAAAAAAAGCGATAATCTTATTGTTGTTAGTCTATTCGTGTTACCCACAGGTATGCAGGTATGCAGCCCCCCACACAACAAGAACAACAAGAACAACATTATTAATCTTGAAATTTTTTTCAAGGACACTACATTTTTATTTACTGAAATGCCATTTTCAGGGAAGTGTTTTGTCTAGTCCTACTTGATATTGCAGTTGGATTTACTTATGAAATTTGTACAATACATGGTAATGTATTCATTCAGACAAATTACAGACTTTGAAAAAATGCCAAATAAACAACATGTTTTGTTTTACACTGTAACTTGAAAAATATGTTGTACATGTATTTAATTATCAAATTGTTAGTTACCCAATGGGTTAAAGTTTAACAACTGTTTTCTACTAGTTGATTGCAGTTTTTACTAGAAAGTGTACATATGAGATTGGCTAGCAGTCAAGTCCAGATGTTTAGTTGTCTGCCAGGCTACAATAGCTGGGAAATGTTTTAAACTAGCCAATTGCAGTGTATGAAATGGGCTCGCTTTTACATATGATTCAAGATGTTTAGTCGCCGCCAGGCTACACTGCATGTAGTTGGGAAATGTTTTTTTAGTGGCCCATTACAGTATTTGCTTGTACAAGCCTGGCATTTAATCTTTGAGCATGTTGAGAGGGCAAGGCTATTTTCATTTTGCAAAGGGCACTTCAAGTGGAAACTCTTAGAAGTATATGGGAAACTTTCAAAGGGGCACCAAGGCCAAGACCAAGACCAGGGCAACAGAGGTTAGGCCTCTGTGTATTTGTCAATCCAGGCCTACGTGTAGATGGGCAAGTACTAGAATTGAGACCCGATAAATGCACAGAGTCCAGCGTCACTTAATACAATGAGTATCCAGAAGGAAGTTGTAACTGGCCTGGCACAACACCTTATTTAATTAGGCTCATCAGTTCCGAAGGATACACAAATCCTCTGGATTGAGTTGACGAGCCTCCTGGTCATCCGAAGTATTTGTTCATTTTCATTTGGAAAGGTTATCTGGAGCGCACAGAACAGCTGATTAGCCCGTTCAGGCCGTCCTATAATTAGAAATCTGTAGGGGTTTCAGAGGGTGTGCGTTTACTGGCACTTTTATAAGAGTGTGCTTTGAGAAGTTTCACGCTAAGCATGCTGTGGTGCTATGTACAGCTGTCAGATTTTATATTGAGTCAGTCGCCATCACACTGTTGTGTTGGACAGTTGTTCACCTTGTATTCTGTACAGTTGAAGATATTAAGGTCAGACAGAAGCAGATTGTTTTACATGATTGTCAAGTAAATCAAGAAACGGAGAGAGAGAGAAAAAAGGGCAGCTTGAAAAGTTTGATTGGCTCTAGTTACATGTACAGTAGTTGGGTGTAAGTCATGAAATTTCAATTGCTTGTGGAATTAATTACAATGAAAATGTTGAACATTCTGCAATTCTTTGACATTCATGTAAAACCAGTAATTTGTGCTGTCCAGAGCTCCAACTTTCGTAAAGGGACAATAATTAATTTAATTAATAAAAAAAAAAACCAAAACACGTGGCCCACCAGTATTTTCACTTATAAGTGTAAATCTAATATGTGCAATTAAGTAACATGTAATGTAATTTTCAGGAACAATGGGCCAACAGTGTCTATTGATTTCCAAACCGAGACAAAAGACATCAACCTTGTATGTTGTAAGAGAGTTACAAAACAAATAACAATCTTGGACTGGTACATGTACACGTAGATTGGAAAATCAAGAAAAAGCCTCGGCTCTTAATGTCATCCCTCATTTGTCATTTGCAATTATTCCACTTTGCAGCTTCACTACGCATTTCAAGATGAGAAGTACCTGTACATGGTGATGGATTTCATGCCAGGTGGAGACCTCGTTAACCTAATGAGTAATTATGAAATACCCGAGAAGTGGGCGATGTTCTACACTGCGGAGGTTGTACTAGCCCTGGACGCTATCCATTCTATGGGCTTCATCCACAGGTAACGGTCTGCAAACCATGCAATGTCCTGAACAGTTTTTGTTGTTGTTTGACCTCAGTTAGGTCATGACGAGCATGTGATTTTTGATGGTCTTTCTCTGATTTTAGGTTTTTTTCTCAATATATGCTAAGAGTCTTATTTCATGAAATAAGTATTTAAGCAGTCACCAAAAGGAGCAGAAATAATCTGACTTGTTTCCGAATCTATAGTTTTGGAATTCTAGTGGTGCACACAGTCTGTAAACCTCCTAATTGTAATATCTGGGTGGTTTTAGGTTTAGAATAAGGAGGGAACCAGACCAGCAAGCCATTTTCAGGAATTCACATATGTGTCAAAACACATTCCCGTCGTGAAAGTGGCTGTTGTCCGAATTGACGGCTTCGGCATTGGCTATGGCCAGCACTAAAAAAAAAATCCTATTCTTAATTTTTTTTTACTGTAGCCAGAAGCCATAGCCGCAGCCAAAGTCACTTATTCTGAATTTTTTTGTGTCTTATGCCTGTGTTCAGTTTAACACGAGAAACCCCAAATCGCCCTACTGATAAACTGTGTTGTCCACCATGACCGGGACGCAATTACCCTTCGTGTGAATGTCTAGCAAAGGCTTTAACTTTAACAAAGGCCCATCGTGCTAAAAGATCATTGGGTAAAGGCGCCGGTGATGCGTTAAAAATCAATGCTGGGCACAATTGGAGTAGTGCCAACCCAGTAACGATGGCACATTGGATTCATCAAGAGAGAATTCCGAAGTGCACTGCACATAGTTTCCTGTGTGGTTTCAGGAAATCTGACCCGGGCAATACAAAGTCTGTGTTCCTTCACGTCTAGTTTCTTTCGTTCGAAACTGTACGTGTAGCACTAACGACGAGTCAAGAGAATTACAAGTGCATTTGGACGTCACGGTTTGATTAACCATGAGAGATAACAATCTGTGCACGCTGATTTTGTTTGGGTGTGCTCCGTGAGTTGGGCCCGTCTGGCGAACCATTTTGATATACCACAGTTTGCATGGCTTACTGTATTTGTCATGCAGAGCACCACCATGCTATGCACCATTTGACACAGCAAGCTGTACTGAATGCATTATGCATGATACGGTACTTTGCTGCCTGGCATCAGGCTCGCTTGTAAGGGACGACGCAACGCATCACATCATTTTGGATTCATTCCAATCATCAACATGATCAAGAAACATACCTTAAACCTGATGTTATGCCAGTGGCTTTTGTAGAGTACATTTATTTTTTTATCAAGAAGCATATCATTTAGGGAAGGTACATCATTATTTTGGGAAGTATTCATTTAGTCCAATCCTCTAGCTTTCAAGAAACATATAAAGCAGGGCTTAAATTTGGGGGAAAACCCCACAAGGCAGCAGGGCTTGCAGCTCAAAATATTTACTGGACTCACAATTTTGTGTACAAGACCAGAATTGAAATGAGAAGAAAAAATGCCCACACAGGTAAACAACTGAACTGTCTGAATTTGAAAAACCACTAAGAGAAGATTGATCTCTTTTGTATTACTTTTATGAGTTCAATGTAGGTATTCTTCAATAATCAAAAGAATTAGTACGTGTAATTTATCAGGCTGAAAGTCAACATTTGAACCCAAACACAAGACTGCCCGGCTTGTCTGGTCATGAGTTTACTGGCCCGATGCCAAAATCACTGGCCTTAGGCCTACGGTCCAGTGTAAAATTCGAGCTCTGTAAAGGCATGGTAATCAATGTAAGAATACACTTCTTCCAATTTTCCATTCCTATCCATTCTTCCTTCCAATTGTTTTGTTAACAAGAAGTACTGTGCATGTAGCAGACCATTTAAAGGTGGTTGGGTTGGCGTAGTCTTTTCTCGCCTTCCACCTCTAGGACCCCGATTGGAATCACGCCGGGGCACTGTGTGGATTGGGTTTTCAGTCCTTATGGTCCTTACCTGACTGTGTGGGTTTTCCCTGGAATAATTCTCTGGGGTTTGCCTCCCACATATAAAACTGAAACTTTATTCCTTGTCTTCTTCTCTCCATGGGGCTCTTGGCTATTACAGTGATTAAGTTCGCTTTTCTGAGAGTCCTTGCTTTCACAACCAGAATTAAAGAAATGAGTGTGAATCCAGTAAGCTCTGCCCACCATAGCAAGCCTCCAAACACCTTAACTTAATATGAAGAGTGCAACAAGCAGCACTCCATTCAATTTAAAGTGGACTTTGAAATTTGTTTTACATCATGCTGTTTTAAGGACATTAATTTCAATCGTTTGGTGTCACAGCAGCCCTAAAATTGACATACATTTTTATGTAGTGGCTGATAGCAGTAAAATATACGGGCCGTTCAACCATTGGAAAGCAGTTAAATATACACACAAAGTACATTAAAAAAAAATGCTTACACATTTCCATTGCCTGGCAAGGCCGTACATACCACCATACATTTTTGTTAAGGACAGTTCACAACCATTTTTAATTCACAATTACCCCCCACAGTCTACATGTGGGCAGTCCACTTGATTGAAAGGTGGTCACATGACCTTGTTTACCTGGTACTAAACAGCTGATAAAGACAGCTCATGTAGCTGAAGCTGTTTAAGACTGGTCTGCTAAAACACGCTCAGCTTTTTAAGCCATTGTGCGTGTTGCCCGCAATGCATAATTGCGATTACTGCGTTTGGTACTCAATGTAAAATCTATTAGTACCTGCACACACAAACCGTTGAGGAGTGCATGCAATTTGACTCTTGGCGAAATGGCCTTTAGGATAAGAGTTGACAATTTTTAGGAAAAGACAAGTTTAATTAAAGTTGTTTGCTTTATTTTTGCACTTTTTAATAAAAAATGGTATTATGAATAGAGATAAAAGAGTAGTGACCCTGTCTTGAACCGCTGTTTAAAATCTTGCAGGGTCGTGGCTTGCGATAAAGGACCTCACCATCCTCTCATTTCTTTATGGCCAACCATGACCCTGCCGGTTTTAAATGGCCATTGAAGACTTTGTCACCACTCATTTATTCCCTAATTAAAGTTTTAGTTTAAACTAATATTGTTTATTATAACCAAGTCTTTATTTTGTTTTGTCTCCTTTGGATGTTTCAGGGATGTTAAACCAGACAACATGCTGCTTGACGCTAGCGGGCATCTCAAACTCGCTGACTTTGGAACTTGTATGAAGATGGACAGGGTAAGAGGAAATCCACCAATCAGATGC
>CM021542.1:7632449-7645225 GCA_010994315.2 Pisaster ochraceus | reverse complement strand
CACATCCCTGTTTTGAGGAGAATTGTAAAGCACCATTTGTTGGTAGTTTCTTTGAGAACCAATGATTGTTATACCATTCTGTTATCAGTGCTCTGAGAACCAATGATTTCTATACAATTCAGTCACAGGTTCTTTGTGAACCAATGATTATTATACTATTATGAAATCTCTCAGAACCAATGCTTGTTTTACCATTCTATTGAAGGTTTTGTGGTTTACGTATTACAATAATCTGCCCCAAGAGAACCTGACAAAAAAAGGCACAACTTTCGACAACTCTCTGTTTTGAATTGTTCTTGCAATTCTCACTGCTCTTGCCCTTCTCACCATACAAGCGTTTACCAGCTCAGTTTTTGTTTTCTCCAGACTTGAAGAAGCAGTTAGCAGCAGAGAAGGACGGCCGTGTCAAACAGCAAGATAGCTGGCAGCAGGCCATGAAGGAGAAATCCATGAAGGAAATCGACCTCAAACAGGCCTTACAGCAGCTGCAACGGGCCGAAGAACAGAGGAAAACAGAAAATGCTAAGGTAAGAGGTTGGGATATGGGTACAAGGGGGATTGGTCAGTAAGGTAGGGGTCAAAAGTTGGGCAGAAGAATAGAGGACGAACAGGGGAATGTAGGAAGTGCTGAGGTAAGAGGTCGGGATGTTGGTACAAGAGGGATAGGTCAGTAGGGTAGGGGTCAAAAGTTGAGTAGAAGAATAGAGGACGAGCAGGGCAATGTAGGGAGTGATCAGGTAAGAGGTTGGGATCTGGGACAAGAGGAATTAGTCACTGGGGGAGGGGTTAACATTAGACGGGAGAACTTGAGGAAAGTGGAAGATTCTAATGGTTAGGGTGAGGCCAAGGCCCAATTTCATTGAGCTGCTTTAGTGCAAATTGCCACAAATTTATGCTTTCCAGAATAAGGTTACCAGCCAAAGAACAGTTTCACATGTACCGTCTGTGACTGGTATCCTGCTCATTGCTGCTTAGCAGAACATTGTTAAGCAGTATTTTCTGCTTCAGAGGCTGTATGAAATGTGGCAGGTTTTGGATATTGGTGGATGCAAGGATCAGTGCAAGTTGAAGAATGCAGAAATTCTACTGGAGTCCCCCTTCCCCCTGTTCAGAACCCTAACCCTAACCCCTCCATGAGATTGAAAAATGCACAAATGGCCCATTATGTCTTTCCCCCACTTGCACCCCCATTCCCTTATGAAAATGTCCGGTAATGCCACTGCTCCCCGTATTAGTCCTTTGGAAGATTTCTGACAAACAAGTGTCCTGACAAATCAATGAGGAGCTGAACTGTAATAAGTGATTGAATGATTTCTTTGTGTTCCTAGATGGAGCAGCTGAATCTGCAGCTGGAGCAGGAGGTACAGCGAAAGTCTTTCATCAACTCAGATCTCAAGAGTGCCAATCAACAGATCAACAATCTCAAGGCAGAGGAGAAACGTCTGCGAGCAGAGATTGAGGAGCTCAAGCAGACCATCGTCAAACACCAAGATTCTCACAAGAAATACAAACAGTAAGGAGAAAGTTATTGACTTTCTTTCCACCTTTTGAGGAATACATTGCCTTCGGATTGGGTGCTTTAGCCTTTCGCACAGGAACGTAAATCAATTTACCTAGTACCAGCGTAATTACAACCTCATACCCGGGGCTATTTCTAATATTGTACTAGGTGCTGGAAACAACCAACGATGGGCACGTTCAAGGCAATGTACCCTTCCGTTTTCCCTGAGCCATGTCATGTCTCTTTTTGCCACATCACGTGATTGGTTCTCGACCAATAAAAAATCACAGTCTATTTACCGTGGTATAACAAAGTTGTTTATTTGTTTTCTCCCAATCAGGAATGCTGCCCTCACCGTTCTACAGATTAGGGAGTTACAGGAGAATCTGGAGTCAGAGCAGCAGTTCACAGTAAGACCTTTAATGAGTCAATACCTTCTGAGGGTCATGGCAGGTGCCTCAGGCCTGGAAGTCATCTTTGAGAGGCCAGAGCATTTTTCATTTTGCAAAGGGCACTTTTGTTTAAAAAGTCTATAGGCTTGGAGGGAACAAAGACAAAAAGTGACTAAAGCAGGACTTGCACCAGTGACCTCTGGATTACCATGCCGGCGCTCTCCCAACTGAGCTATCTAGCCCTAATGTTGGCATTCTCCCTAATTTGTCATTATCTTTGTTCGGTGGTTCTGGTCAGAGTCCTATCAGGGCAATTTTTTGTTTAATTTTCTTTTACCTTTTCACAAGTGTCATTTTGGAGTTGTACATTTCATTGTCTGTTCTGAACGATGCCTCAACAGTTTGGTTTTTGAAAACTAGAAATTTTACATTGTTTCCTTATCGTTTTACCTCTAAGATGGCATCAGGATGATCTTATGCATAAGGTCCGTATTTTATGTGGAACATTCTATGAAATGTTGTGCAGACAGACAAAACTGGAAGAACAAATTAGCAAGAAGTCTTGTCTTGATGGATGCTGCACCTACACCCCTTTTTCAGGGGTCACACAGGCCGGGTCAATTGTGCGCATAGAATTGCCTACTATGCCAGAAATACCGGGGTGACCCCATCCCTTAACAATTAGTGTACTGGGTTCTTTTACATGCATCACACAACATACTGGACCTACGGCGTATGCCCCATCCGAAGGACGGAGCAATAACTGTTAAGGGTCTTGCTTAAGGACACAAGTGTCAAGGCTAGGACTCGAACCCAAACTCTGTTTTTCAGACACACCAGAGCTTGAGTCCAATGTGCCTGACTGCTCGGCCACAATGCGCCAACTAAGTCAGATAGGTTTATAGCAAGATTTTTTTCAAAATATTTTATTTTCAGCTGTTATACAAAAACAACAATGTCGTCTTGAAGGATAAGATTGAGGAGCAGGAGCGAGTGCTTGAGATGAGGAAGCAGAATATCATCTCACTAGAAGCTGAAAGGTAAGACAGCTGAAGAATGAGAGTGGAATGCAACATTTTACAAGGGGTTACCAGTCCTGTGATTTTTCAGGATTTTAGGATTTTGAAAACTGATTCTGAGTTTTCGAGTTTTCTTGGAAGAGGCCCACTTGCCATCACGGAGATAAAAGACTTTGTTATGACTGAACAAACCTTTAAATATCTAGTTGAAATGATGTGGAGAGTTGGTATACCTCTAAAAATGTAACACTTTTTTCAATTCCGGGGAACTTATCTCCAGACCAAGAGAAGACTGTCATCCGATTTTCAGGATTTGTAATTTCTTACAATCACACCCCTGTTGGGCATCCATGGAATTCCTGGCCTGGAGTGTGACAAATGTAGTTGCCCCAAAACCAATGCAATACCAGCTCTCTAATGAAACGTGTTTTGCAAGGATGAGAAATTTCAGACTTTTGTCTGAATACAGACTTTTTTATATCTGCCTCATGAAAAAAGTAGCTGTTATTTTTATCCATGTATGCATAAATCCTGCTCTTTTATCTACTGCTTTTGTGGTGAGGATATTGTTTCCAAAAGCTCCTTGAAATCTATGCATCCAGGGATTATCAAAAGCTGGAATTGTCATCATTTCTATATACCTCCCTAATATTTAGAGCATGGTCTCAGACATTTTTGTAAGTGATGACTGTCGCCCCTGATTTTGAAAATCAAAAGATTGTAGAAGAATGTAGTCCTCCGCAGTGCTGTATCTTACCTTTGGTTTTAGCTCGTAAGAAACTAAGGTTAATGAACGGAGCCCAATTTCATGGCTTTGCTTTCTGCAGAATTTTGTGCTTGCGATCACCATTCTTCGCTTACAGAGCAAGCTTTGTAAGCAAAGAATGCCTAGAAATGTGGAGCAAAAATCTCCTGTGAGTTACGCTTGACGTAAGCACGGAAGTCCGTGTGTGTGTAAGCGCCAATTTGTTTGCTTATGATTAGCAGAGCCATGAAATTGGGCCCAGACATTGAGAGTTGATATGGGTTTTTCTTACCAACAGGGATTCCTTATCTACACATCTTGAGATTGCTCTTACCAAGGCAGATTCTGAGCAACTTGCAAGGTAATTATTAATCTAGTCCCATCAAGTTGAGGTAGAAATGTAATAAAACAAAAAAAATCTGATTTGAATTCAAGTCTGTGTTTTCTATCAAATGCAAGCCAGTTGTGTGAAACAGAAATAAAAGGAAGTAAAATGAATGCATGGAAGATGTAAGATTGGGTTATCGCAATAGTCTCTCGACTGGTATCAACAAGAACCTGGAAAAAAAGGGCTTCATGATGTTCAAAAGACTGCTGCAAGATTGTTTCTCAATGAACACAAATATGATTCCATCAGTCCTCATCCAGTCAACTTACTTTGGCTTCCCATCTCTCAAAGAATCATCTTCAAATTTCTGATCCTGATGTATAAAGTGTACCATAAACAAGCCCCTGGGTATATCAAGGACATGCTCAAATTGAGATCTCGACAAAGACATCTTCGTTCGTCTAGCTCTTGTTCCCTTTTTGTTGTGCCAAGAACGCGCTATTCAACCTTTGCAGTGAGATCATTCTCTGTATATGGCCCCAGAATGTGGGCTGAGCTTCCTGTACAAATTAGAAATGCCAGCTCACTCGCATCATTCAAGACACTCCTTAAAGCTCACCTGTTCCAGCTGGCTTACTAAACACTCAGCCATGCGTCTGTGCCTTAGAGCAAACTTTTGATTTTGGCGCTATATAAATGACTTTTGATTGATTGATTGATTGATTGAAGATTTCTCTTTACCCATATTCTGTGTTGTTTAAGAGCACAACTTGTATAAGAAATGCATCTTCCTTGGTGTACTTATATTAAACTCCTTTCTGGGTTGTTCTATGTAGATCGATTGCAGAGGAGCAGTGCGCTGATCTGGAGAAAGAAAAGACAATGAGAGAACTGGAGATCAAAGAAAACCTCCAGAGATATAAGAAAGACATGAATGAGAAGAATAATCTGATATCACAGGTACATGTAACTGACCCCGCCCAAAATACTCCCAGCCATGCATCACAGCTAATTTAGTAACTAGCCCTGCCCTAGATACTCTCATCTGCGTGTCCAACAAAACGAATAATCTGATATCACAAGTAGCTGACCCCGCCCAAAATACTCTCAGCTATGTTTCAAAGTGAATTTAATAACATAGCCCCTCCCACCAAATATTCTCAGTCACGTGTCCGACGCAGCCTTTCATCAACCACACCCAAATGTACAGCCTTCTATCCAGTAGGACAGATGGAATCAGTCACTACCTTCATAACCGAAACCACCCTCGTCACAAAAGTATCACTACCTTCATAAAAAATAAACCGAAGCCACCCTGTTCACAAAGGTATCACACTCCTCAACCAGCTACATTCTAAGATACAGCTCTTTATTCATTATGACACGTGATTCAACAGGCCCCTACCTCTCATCAAATACACCCCTGTAGTCAACCAGCCAGTCTGTTTGACCAAACAACATTACACTGTCTCCCTTGTTTGTTTGTTTGATGTTTTTTTTTTTTTTTTCCCTGGCTGAATTACCAGAGTTAATGAAGGATTAGTTGTTGTTTGCCTTTCCAAGACCTTTGTCGAATTTCCTGCTTTTGTTTCCCTAGCCATTAATCCGAAATTAATTTAAAATTTGCTTTCCAGTCCAATCGTCTATCTGTATTCAAAATAACCTGACCCTGTAGCAATGAAATCCTTTTCCCCTGCAGACGAAACAACATTTTAGAAACGTTCCTTGTTTTCTCTCTTTTAAAAACCGTGTTTTTGTAATTGTTGAAACCTTCTAACCCTTGCATTGCTATGTTTTGCAAATCTGAACTACTCTTGTATCTTACTTTTATCTATCAAAACAATCTTCAAGGATCGATCAATTTATTTATTTATTTTTTTTGAAAGATTTGCCCCCTTCAAATATTGTATTAAAAGTGATCCTGATCAAGAAGCTGATCTGGATTAATTAGCTGATCCAGGAAGCTAAGCCCACTTATTCTAGAAAATGGGAGTGGTGGGGAAGTTGATATTAAAAATCCTCAAGTCCTCTCATTACAATTGAGTGATTTCTTGAAATCTGCATCTTGGATGATTATGATCGAGTGGCTCTGGCTAACGGCTATGGCTGTAGTCCTTCACTGCAGTCTAGCCATTGACATAGCTGTACCCACAGCTATCCTGTCATTTTATCACACATCACACATCTGATGTATGCTTCAAGGTTTTGGCTACTTCCAGCTCCAAAGCCTTCTTACGCACGTGTGTAATTTTTATCCCCAATCATTCAGTTCATAAATCAGAAGCATTTACTTATGAGAATACCGTGAATCGTTGCAAAACGAATCTGAAAGGCAAGTCCAAAAACAACTTTTGTTCATACATAAATCCTCGAAGAAAAACTAGCTCAATACATTTCCTAGTGACTTTTGGCAATCATATGAGCCAGTTCGTGTAACCTGAGCGTAGCTTAAAGTGGAGTTACGTCACACGTTACAAACAGGACAGCCTTGAGCTATAGACAGGCTTTACTCTTAAGTGTTTGTTCTTTCGTCTCACTCATCCTCATTCATCATTCTGTTCTTGCCCTGCCACTTCTTTAGTTGGAGGACAAACAAAAAGAAGTAAGTAGCTTTCTTCACTTTGACCTTCTCACTAAACAAAAAATACCAATCCTCTAGAGCTCCGAGGTGGACAAGGTTCAGACGTCCAGTCCTGATAAAACGTCACACTTTCAACCCATTTAACAAACTAACATGGAATGACAACTTTTACAAAACCCTCAAACCATTCCCTTAATTGTTGGGGTTCTGACGTTCTCATGCATGTAGGATTGTAATTGGTTGTTGGTGTAATTCAAGGTGATGGAATGAATCTTTTTCGTAACCCTTAAGAAATCATAGCGGCTGCAAACAGCTCTAGTAAGGATACTAATCAAAATTTGTAAAACCAGACAAGAAAAGACTAAGTTTGAAAAAATCCGTAAAAAACAGACATCTTTGGTGTATGGCGATAACTGTAGACAAATATGCATGGTGTCTTAAGGGGTTAATCTATGACATGAATTTGAAACTTTGGAATAGGTCTGATGGACACTTGATGCTGCAGCCATCTTGCCACTCCCATCCTAATCAGTACTAAACCAAATTGAGGCCAGTCACAAATGAAAACAGTCTGGCCCCTATTGACATGTATCCAATGAATCAACATCTGTGACTAGTACTGCATGCGTGGAACATGACCAAGATGGCTGCATCTTGACTTGGGTCCGTTTGTGATTTTCATGCATGTTTCACTTCAAACTTCATAGAGGTAGTTTTTTGTTTCTTTTGCGAAAGAAGAATTTGAAAATATTATTAAAGGAGCTGTGTCATTGAATTATGAACTCTCACCCAGTGACTGCAAGCATGCCCCCCCCAAATCAAATCTATGGAGAGCAGGCGTGCAGGATTAGGGAGAGAGTTTTATAATTCCATGTACAGCCACAGGCGTGCTTTGATCATGACGACACAGCCCCTCTAATGTGTTAATATTTGATTTGTTTCAATCATTTTCCCTTTTAATACATGAGTTGATTGGTGACCTTAGTCCTCAGCAACACCTGAAAATTAAACCTTTTATCTTTCTCTAATGAAGAACTTGTGTCAAAGATACTGTAGTCATCTTAAGGTTTCTGTACTGTATGGTGCGTGGAGATCGTAGTGTCATCAGATAACGTCTTGCCAAGTCTTCTCATATCATACCACCCATGTCTCTAACTTGCATGTCCACTATTAACACACATTAACATTCCTATGGCCCGTGGTCTGTTCCTGTATGGTGTTTAGCCAGAATGGCATCAGGGTGTCTCGCAAAACCTTTCCCATGTGCTTTTTATTGTTGTCATTTTACAGCAGTTTGCATATGCGATGAAAGTACTGCATGAGATTGTCTTTGTGTTTTTTGTCTGCCTCATTACAACGTTGTCTCAGTGCTATAAGGTTGTTTATTGCAATTTCGTGTTCGTAATGGTTGACAGGGTAGGGTATTAAGTGAAAAAACCTGTCTTAATCTGAAGGTAAATGTTTTTCTTAGAAAATGAAAGTTACTTCTTGCCAAATGCCAAACAATTACTTTGGAGACTACTCTTGATTAAAAGCTCTATTTACCAGGAGCTCCAAAATATGCAAAATCTATTTATAAAATCCATATGATTAAACTTACAACTAATAGTTTTTAGCTGACAATATGAACATTTGAGTAAATATTTATATTGATCAGTGGAGTGAAATATTTAAAAGACTTACACACTGTTCATTCATTTAAGCCTGTAATTTGCCATGATTTGTCCCCAGACTTTCTTGAAAGAGGTGAGTTTACCATGACAGAGATGAGAGACTCTGCCTTGTTTTGATCAAACAGATTTTTAATTGTAAAACAATTCATTGGACCAAGAGGAGACTAATTAATTTCATACACTCGCACCCCTGAATAATGTTATGTAAATTATCTTTGCTCCCAGCTGGATGAATCTAACAACCAGATCAACAACAGACTGAAGGTGACCGTGACTGAGAAAGATGAAGTCAATACCCAACTACAGAATGCCATGACAGGTAGGAAAGCTCCTCAGCAAATAAAAGAAGAAAAAAAAGGGAAAAAAGGAAAGAAGAAATCTTTCTCAAACTGACAATGACAACTGAAAATTTATATTTTCACAAACTAATAATAATAATAATAATAATAATAATAATAATACAAAACATTTATATGGCGCATAATGCAGGAGCCTCTATGCGCAAACTGACACATTCCAATGTATTAGAACACTACGCGTGTTTCATCTCGTAAAAAAACTTTCTCAAACTGGCAATGGCAATTAGCAACAGACAATTTCCGCTTTCACAAGCTGACACGTTCCAACTGACAAATTCCAACTTGGTAAAAACAGGGGTCCTCGCGCACGCCACACACAAGGTTTTTGTGTCACTTCTTGAAAATATGTATATTTTATTTCACATTTATGCGTAGTGTGCACTGTGCATTCCAATGGTAAATGTAAATTGTGTGTCAGTTTCTGAAAATGAAAATTTTCACTTTCTTGCAAATGCATAATTATCGTAACTGTAAAATTAAAGCTTATGAAGCTTTGAAATTTACTGAAACTGTAGGTCGTGACAAAAAAGTGGTTTTGTACACAAGGTGTCTGTTGAAGGCGCCAGTGATGGATTGTGATAATACGGTACTATATTTGTCATACAGAGCTTGAGCATCTACAGACTGATAATGCAAACATTGCCTCAATGAAGGAGACGCACAAGAAGCAGCTGGACAGTGAGAAACTCAAAACACAAGCGGTAAGTTTGGCAACATCCAAATATATGCTCAGGCATGTCTCGTTTTTCTGGGTTGTTAAACAAAAAATTGTAAGAAATGTTGTGAATTAGAAATTTTGTTTTGGGAAATATTGAAGCGTACTGAATGTTGACTTGGGAAATATGAGAAACTGGGAATTTGGGGTATTGTATTACCTTTTTTTAATGGACCCCTTGCACTAAGGCCTACTGTCTGACATGCTCACCATTTTGAGACAAATTGCATTTGAAAATACGGTAAGGGTGTAAGTGGCACGTGGCCTAAAATCTGCACTGCACTGTATAAAACACACAGGTGCATTGACTCGCACAGTGGTACAACCAAGATTTAGTGATGGTGACGTCCTGTGGATGAAGTCAAACACAAACAAAAAACAAATGAGGACCACCCCCCCTACTGGCATGCATTTTGCATGTGATTATTTAGACTTAAGTTGAGCTTTGTGATTTGGTTTCTCCTTCCAAACAGGCTGTCAACAAGCTTGCTGAAGTGATGAACAGAAGAAACCCAGCCCCGAAGGGCAGCAAGTCCAACTCGTCGGACTTGAAGAAGAAAGAGAAGGAGTGCCGCAAACTCGAGCAACAGCTCAACCAGGAGAGAACCAAACACAACCAACTTGCCTCTAAGCAGATGAGAGATTACTCTGACCTCCAGATGGTATGTAACCTCCCTCCCCCTAATTCCTTTTATCACTTCCTCTCTGCCAAGCTTTTAGATGAGAATCTGTGGAGAGAAATCTGAGTAAGAAGAAAAAATAACACGGAAACCAAAAGGGAAAGTGATTTTGTACGGCAGATTTGCAGCGTAACGTTTTCAAGGATTTTGCCCGTTGTTTATGGGAGATGGGTTTATACCTAGTTTTCTTTCAACTGTGATTTTGCAGAAGTTATTCTTGTAGGAACTTCAGGTCTACGTTTCACTTCGCCTGCTGTAGTTGCCATCATTGCACTGCTTACATCACTGTTCCGCACGGTGCCCTGTAGGTCAGAAGTGCATAATTTGGGTCTTATCTAACTTTCCCTCCCTTCCCGGTTTTCCTTTTTTTTTCCCAGGCCTATAATGAAGAATACCAGAAGAGATGCCAGCTAGCCATGGAACTGGACAGCAGAGACTCAGAGCTGGAGCAGTTACAGCATCGTCTGAGAGCAATCCAGCAGCAGAACCTAGACAACATGAGCATCAGCAGCGCCGGTGATGCAGAGAGTGAGGACGGTAGGGGTAGAGTAGTTGATTTGATATTAAAAAAAACACCTGTCTTGTGTGGGATGGTGGACATCTAGCAACTCTACTAATATGCATGATTGCGTGTGTTCAGTTTGTACTACTGTGCATAGTGCATGACCCGAGGTGACATCTGGTGGTACTGTATTGTCTTTTTCATTTACTCTCTGATCGTTTATCTCTGTGTGTAATTTTCATTTGACAAGTGAATATTGCGTGTTACAAGGGTTGATGTACATGTATCACAATGAAGACAAAAAGAAGATAGCAGAAAGGGTTCTTTAAGTCGGCTGTATCAGCTGGAGATAATTTATTTTCAATCCTGGGCAGGTTATTCGTAGGACAAACAGTAGAGAGAGAGTTATCATTGGGAGACTAAGGACTTTATACAGGGGATTGGTCACTGACGGGATGATGGAGGTGGTCACTGCATGGTCCAGAGGGGTATCTGGTGTGCTCACCGCAGGGGTGCTTATGGGCTTGAGTGCATGGGAAAGAAGCTTGATGAATTGGGTTAAGGTTGGAAGGAAGCTGTGTTTTGGGGAACTTTGAATAATAAGATAAACACCGGTAGTGACAGCTGGATGTAGGGCTTACAGCATTGTTTAGTTTTCCAATATAACAGATTGACTACAATACAATAGACATGAAAGAACATTTAGACATGAACAATACATGCATTTCTGCATTTTGGTTTTGTAGATGTGTAGTGAACAGTGTACTGTTTCTTTGGTTCATTAGCATGACGTGATTGGATGGTATCATATCATTTTATTGTTACTACGATGTTGATGGTGTCCGTTGTATTACCATGCCAGCCACGGTTTCCCCTTTGTCTGTCGTTTGATCAGGGAACGCCACCGGTACCCTCTCTCCTATAAAATAATGACACAAAGATGTGCACTAATTATTTCCCGACGTTGAGTTTGTTACCATGGTTTTGTTCATGGGTGTCTGTGTTGGTTAATGTCACAAGGAAAAGAGTTTTCCTCTAATGAGCGTCTGAAAATGTCCAATCGCAGATTCATTTTGATGGTTTCCTTGTCTTGGATGGTTTTCCATCGTTACCTTCATGTTCATCCGTCTCTTTGTAGTTTCATTTCTCAAACTAATCCAAGAAAAATCTTTCAAAACAACCAATTTCTGTTAACTGATTTCCTGTGCTACAGCAATATTAAAAGGGGAGCCTTCAAATTTGTTTTTTCTTCCGGACTTTTTCTTATAAAAACCAGCTGAATGGCTTTGTGAGACGAGACTAATTGATTGGTAGTCAGTGTTATTTAGTAGATGTGAATTTTGCCTTGAGAACAAAGAATATTATTTGTGTTTTACTCACACAGCGATGTGTGAAAAGCACTGTATACTCGAACCCTGTGAACCCAAATCCACAGGCATGTTACTTGGTTATGTTGGTTGGGATGTGAACCCACAGTCTGCCATACTGGAGTAGATGTCAGATCCCCTCTGACTGTGTGCCAACATTCACTCTCATACCATCAATAGAACAATTTCCCCAAATATTTTTCCCATCTGCCCCACTATTTCAGATGGAAATTTTTCTCTGGAGGAGTGAGCTTTTAGACTGAAAAAAGAGCAGTTTAACAAAACAAAATTAAGAGTACCAGTTGTGTGCTTTTTTACTCCGAAATGGTTTTCTTTTATTGCACTTTCACAATTTTTGTTTTGCTGATTCTTTTTACTTGGACACGTTTTGCCGTTGAATTGTTTTCCGCCGTTTTGTTTTTCTTCCCAAGCTTCATATTCATTTTTGTTTTTCGTTTTATTTACTGAGTTACCGTGCATCCTGTATTGATTAGGATCATGTTTGTCGTTTATCTTAAAACCTCAAATTCTTCATAACCTTGTATTAACTTCTGACTGTAAAATCTTGAAAAAACTCATCTTCTTCCAAACGATTTAACTCTTATTCTAAAACATCAACAAATTAATTGACTTGGATTTGGGATTTGGGACAAGCTCGCCTTAGAAAACCAACCAACTTTACAGAGAAAATGAAAAAAACCCAAACCAAAACCAAAAGTAAAACGCCATTGTGTAGAGATTAAAAAAAGCAGAATTGAATACAGTTTTCAAAATAACTCTAAAGAGTCATGGACGACTTAAAAAATGTGATTGAACAACTTAAAAGTACCCCAATATAAAGCTGTTGGTCCCTTGCAAATGGATACTTTAATGGTTTTGCTATTTCAGGTTGCAACACTTGGCTTAATTTTTGC
>CM021542.1:7614492-7630863 GCA_010994315.2 Pisaster ochraceus | reverse complement strand
AGCTTCGGACCAGAGCCTTGCATGTGGATTGAGTTTTTCACATGTGCCCCAGTTATGGTTCTCCTCTCCCACATCTAAAACTGAGATTTCTTTGCCTTTAAATAAAATTGCAATAAATCAAGTTAAATTAAAGAGGCCATAAAGCACAACCCAGTGTACTGCCCCAAATCCAGCCCACAATGAAATCACAGCAATCAGGCGAAGCACACACACAGTAATGGCTCCAAGCCAGATATGCTCAGTGAGATGGGCCCTTTAAGCAGAAAAAATACCCATTATAAACATGTATGGTGTTTTTATTGGAAGCCCCCCCCCCCGAATTTTTAAATAAATAAATAAATAAATAAAAGAAATAGAATAAATAAAATAAAATAAAAATAATAATACTGATTAAAAAAAAATAATAATAATAATAATAAAAAATATAAATAAATAATAATTAATAAATGAATAAATAAATACAAAATTAGGTGAATGTATCTACCCTTGTGGTTATTATCCCTTTGACATTCCTCGTCTCATGTTTGTGGGTTCGTCAACAGGTCAAGAGCAATATTATCAAGCACAAGAATCATGAGTTTGTCGTCGCCTACTTCCACATTCCCACCACGTGTGAATGTTGCGGTAAAGCGCTTAGCAGCGTCATCAAGCCTCCACCAGCATTGGAATGTCAGTGTAAGTGCAGATAAGATATCGGTGTTTACCTTTACACCAATGTGTTGTCGTCGTTTGTATTGTACCACCTTTAGGAACGAAGTGAGATTGGTAGGTTGGGATGGATGGGACGTAGAGCCGTAGGTCCTGTGTGTTGTGTAATGCACGTAAAAGAACCCAGCGCACTTATTGCAAAGAGAAGGGGTTGTTCCCCGGTGTTTCTGGTCTGATTGGCATATATTGCCCCACAGCACCTTGTAAACCATTACGTGGTGCCATAAAGGAATATGTCTCATACTTCAAATTGTAGGTCCGTATAGCTAGCAGGAAAAATTACTGAGCGCTTTGATACGCCAATCGGGTGTGATAAAGGGCTGTATAAGAAATTATTATTGTTATTATTATTAGATTGTATCCCCCAACAATTTCATGGTGTTATCATTCCAATTAATCCTGGCCAACTTGATATGGGCAAACTTGTACGTGTATATTGTAATTGTTTTTTGAGAAATGGCCGAATAAATAATAATAATAATCAAGGTTCATGGGGCTTTGACATCCATGGAGAGGTCTGAATAAGAGGCAGAATTGATGAGGTGTTGAAGTGTGTGACAAGTGCTTAATACTTGCTGCTTTCAGACTCCTGCAAGTTGAGTTTTGTGATGCAAATTGAGTTTTCCAATAGATGTGGGTCTCGTGAAAGTACGGACAAAGTTACAAGTCTCTAACCTCTTGGTAAAATGTTGATTTATTTGACATTCTTTTTGGGAGCGAAATGTTTTATTTTGCGTCAAAAACAAATGGGTCTGTACACTCCAAAGAGGAATTTTTGGCGATCGAAAGGTCGAATTCAATGTCGGTTTGATTGAATATTATCAAAATTAAAGATTCTCTGTCAGGTCTGTACAAAAATGTACAGACCATAATGTGAAATGTGACATCGTGGAATGTTTTTTGGATTTTGATAAATGTTGCACTTGAAGGATATCAAACACAGTGGCATAGTACACCATTTCAACAGCAGGTTAGAGACTTGTATTTTTCCCACCATTTTCATTAGGGCTCTATCTACTGGAAAAAGAATGCATGACAAAACTGAATCTGACCTTGGAGCCCCTCGTTAATATGTTGGGACAATCTTGGTTTTGTCCCCTTTCAATGACTAGTCAGTAAGGCCCTTCCAATTAACACCGGTCCGCTTATTAACGTTTGTTGACGCAAAATGTTAATGGGTGGCCGCTAGGTTGCTTAGGAGACCTTCATGCTTGACATCTCTGTCTTGTTGTTGTTGCAGTGTGCCGTTATAAAGTACACAAAGAGCACCACGATAAGATGGAAGAATTTTGCCCACCCTGTAAAGGTAAGACTGCTGTTAAGCTGGCATGCTACTTTTCGGCTGGTCAGATGATTTCCTTATAATTATTTGTGTTCAGTGCTGTTCTGTCCAGTTTCCTTTTTTTTTTGGGGGGGGCAACTAAGTTCAATTTCTGATCTATTGATGCCTGTTAAATCCTCAGAAGAATTATGAGGTCATTGATGCTGATGGTTGGAATGAATGAAATCCTCTTTGAAACCAATGGTGTAGCAACATTTTGTAATGTGTTACTTTGAATGCGAGTGTCTTTATTAATTAATCCACTCGTCCCCCAAAATGCTGTACAGTCTACTATCCCAATATAGGCCTCTTGAAAATGAGGGGATTGGAAAAAATCCACGCATCCCCAAAGTGTGCTGTGCAATGTACTGCCCCTATGTATGGTTATTGAAATCAAGTGGATTGGAAATCACTTTACTTTCGCTCTACGGAGAGCTTAGCATCCAGCACCTCAAGCCTCAGCGTCATCAGCATTCTCCTGAAGACGAGCAGAGTGTACTGTTTGAAGCGTTGAGAACACTAGGCTCTTTTCAGAGCCACCACTCCTCCCAAAAGAGATTCACACATGGTTGTACCCGCCAGTGTACTAGTCATGCTTATGATGTTCTTCTAATTTGACAGTGAACATTGATATGGACATGGCTAAGCATATGCTGCTGATGACGTCATCACAGGATGAACAGCAGAAATGGATCAGCCGCCTTGCTAAGCAGATTGCAAGCCAGCGAACGGCTACACTCCCCCGTACCAGCTCCACCAGCTCCCCAAGGTAAGGAGGGACCAATCAGAATCAGTCCCACAGCCATGTTCTCTCTGCTTGCTCTTTCTCTCCAACTGTCTCCCATCAGTCCTTTCATTCCGCTGATTTATCTGCTCTCAACTTGGCCACCTAACTCTCATGTTGTTGACCTTTTGGTGAACTCTGACCACTAATCTTGACTGTTCTTGTTTATGTCCTTGGGTAGGCCAGGTAGATACTCCACAACAAGCCTTATGTGAGTAAAGCACAGCATGCATTGATCTTGCTGAGGACATGACTGTAATGCAGTATGCTTATGATTCCCACTCCTCCTTCTTGCCTCCTAATCTGTCATCTCCTTACCTCTAACCTCTATTCCACCCCTATTCCACCCCTGGTCTCCTGGTATGATATGATTTTATTGTTGTTTACAAAGTTTACTGGAAAACAATCCCATTTCAGGATTGCCCTTTTTACAATCTGCGACACTGTCCAAATGTCAGATGTATGGCAAAACTTGTTATATTCTTTTCAGGCCACCTTCGAAAACGACAGGCATACAATTCTTAACGTTACCTGACAGTCGATTCAGAAGAAAACTAGCTAACTTTGAAGTTCCATGGCATGATTGTGGCAAAATGAATTTTTTGACGATGTTTTTTTGTTCTCTGAATGAGTTTTGACAGCTGATGACGATTCAAAGACAAAAAACAAGCAAACTTTCGCATATGCCACGGCCTATGCACAAAACACATGTACATGTAACGTGCAAACAAATTTTTTGATGGCTGATGGACATGAGATAATATCGGAATCTTCGCAATAATTCATGGTTAGTTTTTTAATAACTACAACTTGCCTACATGTATAAGGGTTTTTAGGCTTTGCATGGGGAGGTATCAATGTATATTCAGTTTGTGGTAACGCCAAGTGTATCTACTTTGCTGTGTAGATTTATCCTTGAGACATTGTCTAGCTTCTACTGCCACTTGTCAATGTTGGATTATTTCTATAAAAAAAAGCCTGTAGCTCAAATCTCGAATCTAATAAAAAAGCTATTATTTGGTCAAATCGACCCAAAATGGGACCTACGTGTAGCATCTTTAACATGAAGAATTAGGAAGTAAACTACTGTGTTGTCGGCAAACAGCATGTTGCATTTGAAAGAAATAGACCGAGACAGTTCCTCAAGCATGAATGCAATGTGATTTATGATCATACTCGCATGAAGACATTGTCAAAATAAAAGCTCTTATTGATTTTCATGGGTTATCATACTTGATGTTGATGAGGTCAGTGTTCAGTTGGTCACTTTAGGACACTAGGTGGCAGCAGACACAACGTGTCGTTTTTCCATTTTTTATTGTGTGGGCGTGTCTGGCTGAATGGCTTTGGCATTGGGTGTTGCTGAAAAGTCCTACTCTTCACTGTTGCTGCAGCCAATGGCCATAGCTGTAGCCGATGTCGCTCGATTTGATGCAAGTTAAACCACATGTACAACATCGGTAATATTGTCCAAGACCAGTAACCACACTTTAAAATAAAGGAACCAGATTATTTGTCCTTCCAGCCTCAGTTTGGTTATATAGACCTTTATGAACATGACGTATTCTGAGTAGGGCATCTGAGTAGAGATCAAAAGAAGGTTGCTCATTGGCCCATGCTTTGTGCCGCGCATACATAGATGTGCATTTTCCATTGTCTCAGTTTATGGTACTGATAAAGTGACTTGGTTCACTGCAGGATTCCCTATTGGGAAAATGTTTGTCCTCATTTGGAAAAGATGGCCCAATTAGGGTATATGTGTATTCCAATGGAGGCATAAGTATATCCCAACTAGGGTAACAAATATACACCAATTAGAGTATCAAATATACCCCAGTTTGGGTAATAAATACCCCATTTAGGGTATACATGTAAGTATCAATTAAGGTATAAGTTTATCCCAGTTGTGAATGTGCAGTGTAATAACAAATGATCCCATGAGCTCAACATACCCCGTTTGGTAACTAATAAGCTGCAGCAGTGACTGAAAAGTGCAGATTGTGAAGTTTCTGTCTGCCAATGTATACCCATATGCATTGAAAGACGGGAGTGTGACAATGCTTTTGACCAGATGATTGTTTTGCTTTCCTTTCTCCGCCTTTTGGTTTGTGTGATTTTGTATATTTTGTATTATTTTGACCATATGGTCAATACATCAGTGGAGTACCGATAAAATGTTGTTTACTTGGTCATCGAATGGCGATTAATGTCAATCACTATTCAAAGGCTGTTTGAACCGACAAGTCCCGACTCAACCCCGGTTCTTCTCAGAACCACCACGTCGTCCCGGGAGAGACTAATTGTGGTCACCTGACATTTCCGTGACATCTTCTCCTCTAACTCTCCTCTACCCCTATACAGTCAAAACAGTTTGTTCAGAAGTCTGTATTTTTCTCTAATTCTCCTCTACCATGACTATATTATTGACCACGTTGTACTTATGCCACACGCACTGTTTGTTATGCTCGCCACTTTTGGGAGTCAATTTGCCTTTAAAACTGATGGTAAGCGTTTACACGTAGGGTCGTCTGTCATGGACACTAAACTGTAAACTTCCAAAATGGCACCACCAAGATTTATGTCTGTTGAGTGGATGAATAGCATTGATGTTAATACTCTCTTCTACACTTTGTAGTTGAAAAGATAAATTCATTAAATTACGGCTTGACAATAATGTGCACTGTTGCTTCCTTCTATCCCATCACAGTCGAACTAACTTTGTTACGCAGTCAATGCGTCGAAACAGCAACCCGGTCCGACAATCCTCGACGAGTTCCAACTCCAAGAGGTAGTCTCAGTCTCCACATTGCCCGGGTCCCTCCAGCACCACAAATGCTTCAAATAAACAGCACAAGTTTTTCTACGTTCAAATTTGATAAAATTGTTGCAAATGTTACTCAGTATATATTTTGATGTTTTTGGTGAGTTTTTCTATACTAGAATACTCTTAAAATGAAGAAATGTTGTTTAAAATGTTATCAATAGAGCACCCACGTACAGCAGTTACTGCTACCAGTATAGCATTTTTAAATTGTACAACTTGCAAATAAGTAAACAAAATAATACATATTTAAGGTGTGTGTATTGGAAAATATCATGAATTATTATTGCTAACAAAAACATTAAAGAAATGCTATTTTGACAAATTTGATAAGCCCAAGTTGAACGAGACACTGGTCAGTTGTATCCTCATGGTACACAGTTACATTTGTTTAAAATTTATTCCATGCATGTACACTATGGAAAATAAAGTATATTTAGCTGACATTTATTTTTCCTCCATATTTGTACATTCTGCTGTTCATTACCTTTGCAATTTGAACAGGTTGATTGTAGTTGCTGAAGTGTACAATTTCCTGGCTCCTTATATAGTGTATTGCTGGCCAATTTATATACATATATATATAAATATAATCCTGCAATCATTAGCAAAGACATGTTGAAGGAAAACAAAACAGAAGTGGCACTTTTTTTCCTGGCGCCAAACTCACTACTTTTGATCTTGAAGAATACATTTAAGTAAAATATTTGTCAAATTTCCTGATTGGCATTGACTACGTATTTTAATATGTTAAACAAAAGAATCGGCAATTTGAAAGAAAAAAGTTTTTTCCTGGAGGCTCTGAAAGTTAATAGCAGGGCGCCCTCTTGTATCGCCACAAGGATGGTTTTGGGTGATCACTGCCGATCGAGAGTTGGTGTAACCTGAGGCTAAAGGTTAAACGACACTGGACCCTAGCTAAGTATCTTCACTAGACCAGAGTGGAAAGAAAAGGCGAAATAAGACGAGCAATAAGTTTCCCAAGTTCTTTGCATTTACTAAAAGAAGGAAGTTTCAATTCAGAAACTGCTAAATCTCCTCAGAATTTGTCCAGCCTTTCCACCGTTTCAGGTGAACAATATTATGTAGAAAGGACAGACGAGTTTGTACTAGGCTCCGCCAGTTTTCCTGTGAACTCACCAAGCCCCAAGGGACTCTAAAAATACATCGTGATGTGCTCTAGGTGAGCTTTGCAGTAACACCATGGAATTTCCACTTTATAAGTAATTGTGGTTTTGAAAAGGAGATTGTTCCTGACCACGCAAAGTTTAAGTCCCTTGGTGCTTTTCGTGTCATCGTACTTGTGACAAAACTGATTATGAGAAGTTGGATTTGTTCTCTAAGACAACAAATCCAACTTCTCATAGTCAGTTTTTTTGTCGCACCTCTCCTCACGTACACCCACAGCAATGTCGTGATCACACAAAAGCGCCCTCATTTGATCAGCGCCCTCTTGTGAGACCAGCGGTTTTTGTGTTGCATTTGAGGGGGATGATGCCTTTAGCTTATTGTTCTGGTAGGGAAGACTACACAGTTTTGTGTACATACATTGTATCATAGTGTAATAGTCAGTACTCGCCCAGGTGTTTTTTACCACTTGGATTATGTGATTTATTAAGGAAGACATATTTTGTACTCTGGATCTGTTAACTAATATTTATGTATATACTCCAAATCAAATGACATCTTTCAAATACGGATGTGTTAATCTTGTATGATAAGAGTTCGGTGCTTACCATGGAGTAGCCATCTTGGATTTATCATACACAAGTCCATCCGGGCGATGTAAAGGTTCAGAGCCAATTAAATGGGTGCCTTGTTTCTCTACAAATGTTTAGCATGGGGGTTTCTTATTGGTGGATGTGGGGATATGGACAACATGGAGGCTCCATGGTAAGGGTTTAGTTGAAGGGGTTTATTGTGTACTCTTGAAGAACTAGGGAATTGGTTGTACGATTAGAGGTTTGCATAGAGTTTTCCTGTAGGTCTTGTATTCAGATGTTGACATTACCCTGCTGAGTTACATGTGAGTTTACTTCTTTTGTGGTAATGTGTTTATTTTGCTCCAATATGACACGAAAGAGCTGTTGGCGGTATTGGCCAAACTGCTGCTGCCGGTATGCTTAGCCTCTTTGATTCAAGACAATGTACAGCAATGGTAATGTTGGCACTACTGCTACTACCTGTACGCTTAATCTCTTTGAATCAAGGTGAGGTAAAGCATTTTGGCATGTTGGCGTATTTGTGCTACGGGTATGCTTACTGTCTTTGAATCAATGTTGACAATGCTGCCACTACTAGTGGTATGCTTTCTCTCTCAATCAATATGAGGTAAATAACGTAATGGAGGGCTTTTGGGAGGCTAGGTGGCAGCAGACTTACCAGGTCAATTCATTGTTCTCCGTAACTTGTGCATGCCCAGAACTAGGCAAACCTTGGAAGTTTAACTGGTAAGTCTGCTGCCAAAGTCTCCCATTGGCTTGTTGGCAATGTTCTACTACAGTTATGGTGCTGCTACTGATATAAAATGTATACTCTCTTTGAATCAAGCTAAGGTAAAGCTACCTTAGCTTAGTGATGTTTACAAAACGCTGGACATTCCCCCTGAGTAGCAGGTTCTTCATGACATAAACAAGCTTTGACTTGCTACCATGACAAACTTTTTTGTTAAAATTCCATTCAAAAATGAAACATCTTTTTCCAAAAAAAGATAAAAGAAAAGCAAAACTGAACTTCCATGAAACTGCAAAGCAAATCCGCACAAAATGTAAACCCCCTCTCCCCGTCTGATCATAAGAAAACTTTGCTGCAAATTCATACTCGAAGTACATGTAGATGTCTGTTTTTACCTTCTGGTATATCTAGCAGTGCCCTTTTATCGGGGCATTTATTGATTGTACACTTTTCTAATGCAAGTTCAATGTCAACTGGCTCGATTTTTTATGCATTTTCTCTGAACAATGAATACTAATCGAGCAAGATGTTAAGTGTGTTTTGTTCACTTTATAATATTTGATTGTGGATAGAGCTTGACCATAAAAGTGCCATGATTTTGTTGTGTTTGTTAGTCCTTAAATGCCTTCGACTTGATCAATGCAAACATTCTACGTCATAAGGAAATTATCACAAAAAACAATTAGGAAGCTTTATGTTTCAACTACGCATGGTCAAATTTTACCATTATTGGCCTGTCTTTGTAATACAGGATAATGCAGGACTTCTTTGTTTAAAAGCCATTTGTTTGTTGTTATCACAATAGTCTTAAAATAAACTGCAAGGAGGTCTTGCTGTCAAGGAGAATCTGTTCTTTCAAAATGTCTAGAACTTGTTACTTTCCTTCTGCACTGAAAGCAGACCACCCTTTTAAACACCAAGCTGGTGAGCAGAACAGATTGCCTCGCCGGAAATAACCGGGAACCAGTCACAAATAGTATGTGTTAGATGTCATGTTGGCTGGTAACCTAAATGTGCTAAGCATGTTTTTGTTTTAACACAGCTGGAACCAATTACATGGCATTGCATGACAATACTCTGCGCTTTACTCCCTGCTACAGCACATGCTTTACAATGTGTTGTAATCCCAGACTTCAGTGGTATTAACCATGCAGTTCCATGTAATCGCGCGCAAATCTGGGCCCAATTTTGTAGAGCTGCTTTAAGCTCGAAATGTAACTAGAACAACACAATTATGATTACCAGAAAAAGGTTACCAGCCAAACTTCCATTTCACATGTAAAATTTGTGACTGGCATCCTGCTCATATTTGCTTAGCAGAAAGTCATTAAGCATTTTTTTTTCTGCTAAAGCAGCTGTATGAAATTGAATCCTGGGCCAATTTCATAGTAGCTTAACGGCTGATTTTGTGCCGACTGTTTCCATTTTATAGCGCTGCTATGCATAAGCACACAAAAAGGCATGCTAACCATCTGGTGCTTACTGTCAGTGAAAATGTGTGACGTAACATACAAATCCATGGTGAACATGCAATGTGAAATACACTTACACTTAACCAAAATTTTCTGCTAAAGTTAGCGCGAAAGTTTGCTTATTCCATAATGCTGCTTAACAGTATTGGGGTCCAATTTTATAGAGCTGCTAAATTTTCTGCTGACCAGAAAAAGCAGGATACCTAGTCACAAATAGTACATGTGATGTGGTATTTTGCCTGGTAACCTTTTTCTCGTAAGCATAATTATGTTGGGCTTAGCTATTTGTTTGTGCTTAAGCAGCTCTATGAAATTGGGCCCTGTTTTCTCACTAGATTGCGTTTTCTTTTGAACCCAGAGTTCAGGCGTCAGTTAATACGCGTGATTGATACAGACCGGCAAAACTTACAACAAATTTAACTCTTGAAAACATAAATTGTATAAGGTTATATGACTTCTGTCTGGAAAAAAACCTACACGTACGAGAAACTCATACTAAGTCATTTTTATGTCGATTTTTAAATCACAATATACCCTAGAAATTCGGTGACATTACAAACACTATCATGACTTATAGCAGGTGTTTGAACAGACATAATGACCAGAGTGAACAAACGGGAAATGAGTGGAAACATGTTGCGTCAAGTTGGCCGATGACCAAAGAAATAATCATCAAATCTTCACATACTCTTCTTCTCGGTGTTGTTTTTCCTCAAATTGTGGTTTATGGTTTATTTATGTAAATGGTCATAGCAGCATACCGCTGAAATAAAATTAAAAAAAATAATAATAATAAATAAAAGAAGAAAAAGCAAAAAATGAACAACTCAGGATAATGCCCGTATTTAAATGACACATAATCCCTGACAAAACCCGAACCTTATTTTGTGTTTTCTTCAAAAACGTGACAATCAGTATCAATCATGAACTTTCCACGGGCTGGTAGTATGGTTGTATGGTGTGGTTATTGAAATTTGGTGGCTCCACCCTTGGAAAAAGTCCGTGGTTAGAATTGACCGGAGAAGGATCCGTATGGGGAATACCCATTTCCGAGTCAGCTCGACCCGTTTATGATTCTGTCAATCAATCAAAATAATTTATATAGCGCCGGTATCCATAAGTATGTTCAAAGGCGCTTTGACAAAGAATCTATTACATAGAAAATGCTCTCGAGTACAAATGGGTTTTCAGTCTCTTCTTGAAAATGTTCACATTTGGTGAAATTTTAATGTCCATAGAGAGATCATTCCATAGTGTAGGTGCTGCACTGGAAAATGCACGGCGGCCGAATGATGACTGGAGTTTCCATTTGGGTACGTGGAGAAGAAGTTTACCAGAAGAACGTAGATTGCGAGAAGATGACTGATGTGGTGTAAGATCGGTGATGTATTGGGGAGCAAGTCCATTGATGGCTTTGTAAGTAATCAGGAGAAGTTTGAACTGAATCTGGTACTGAACTGGCAACCAGTGAAGGCTTTGAAGTACAGGTGTAATGTGACTGTATTTCGTGGTGCAGCTGATGATTCTAGCCGCAGTGTTTTTTAAATAATTTTATTTTATTTTTTTGGACACGGGCCCTTTTCGAAACACGGCTGGGGCTCAGGATCAGGCTTCGGAAATGAGTTCGGCCCAACTGTAAGGATCCTTTCCTGAATCAATTATGATTAAGCACTTTTTAATATGTAGATGAATGTACTCTCCTTAGAGAAAAGAAGAAGAAGAAGAAAGAAAGAAATATAATAATGTTGTGTACAGCTTTTACGTCTCGTGTCGTGAACTTTACCATGTTTGTTTTTTAACATGTTTGCAAACAAGCAAGGAACCCAGTCACAAAGTGCCCGTTAACTTCATGCCACTACTCTAGTTTGGCAAATGCTGTCCGCCAATCCTATAGCCAAATACGTCCGTTAGCTTATGTCAAATACTGTCCATTCTGATGCCGGCCATTTTTGTCAAATACTGTCCGTAAGTTTACGCAAGTGATGCCCATTCCTACCAAATACCGTTCGGTTATCTTCTTGCAAAATACTGTAAATTCCTGTCCATTTTGCCCGGACACTTTGGCAGCGGACACTATTTGGCATGGCACCGGATTAAGGTCTGGTAATTTTTACTTAGTCGTCATTGTAGAAAAAACGAAAGTGCATGTTTGTTTTATATACCTATTATGTTAACACCTTTAATATACAGTACACCTTGATGGTTATGCTGATTTTACCCCGGTTAAACACTTTCATTTTCGGTTTTTTTATTTGTAAAAGAACACGATTTTTTTGAAAAGTGTTTTTACTTCCTGCTTGAGAAACGGAGAGAAAATACACAGATCAAAACCAACCATAACATTTACCACCTTTGCTTCTTGCATGTATTTAATTTGCATTATTAACAAAGCTGAAACTGAAACTATGAGTATTAACTACAGTTTCATTCGATTTTGTCGGTTATTTTTGTTCCGAAGCTTTTTCCCACAGCTCGGCTTAGTTTCTGGCTCTTGGCTCCGTTTGGTGTTTGGAAACACCTTGTAAAATGGTGTGGAAAAAGCCCCTGGTAATAATGCACGAATACACACGGGAAGTCACGCCCCTTGAAAAGTACCGAGCTCTGGAAGTGCCATCCAACTTGTTGAGATCCTGAGAGAGATTTTTTACTGCTGGATGATGGCATCATAAACGTAAGATGGCGACAGCTTGAAAGTAGAATGTCGTCTACGAGATATTTTTTCTTGGGTTTCCAACATTTTCAAGATGGTATCATCCCATGATAATTTTTCTGGGGATGTCGACATCTTGCTTTCATGATGTCGACATCCTATAAGACAAAATATTTCTTGAAGACGACATCTTACTTCGGGGGTGTTGTCAACCTGAGATAAATCATCCCATCAGGGGGAAAAGAAGAAAAGTCCCTCCATGTCACAATTCTCTCGAGTATACACTTTTTGGTTGATGATTGGTTGACAAACTATACTCTAAATCCTTCCATGTCTATGAAAAGCCTCTTAGATCGGCCTCTTTGATTGGAGTAGGGTGATAATATTGGCTGACAAAAATAAACGCTGGATCCTTCCAATGTCTATAAAAAAAGCCTCTCCGAAGACATTGATGTTATTCTGTTTCAAGACTCAAGTCAAGACTGAAATTTTTTCCAGCTTTCAAGAATTTTCCAACTTAAAAAAAAGAAAATAGAAAAATCTTAAATTGCCCACAATTCAGCTAAAAAAAGAATCTTGTGACATGGGTACGAAGCGACTTGGGTACGAAGTGACCGACATTCATTCTGTTAATGGTGTCTCAACTCTCAATTTAGTCTTGGAACAATACGTTTCATATAACTACAAGGCAAACAATTTCTCGTGTATGCCTGGCGAACTGCTGGTTATATGTCAGGCAGGCAATAAAGAGCTTTGAATAAACCTCCTCTTATTCAAATCTTTTATAGAAAGATAATTTTGAACTCTACTTTTGTCAGTGGTCTGTCGCATCTAGGGCACCGTACCCTGCCGTTCTGCTCATCATTGCGAATGTCTCGTTCGAAGAACTCGACCGTTGCCCGGATGGCCCATTGTAGTCTGAGCCTGACTGGTGCCCATTGCAGTACATCAAAGCATGTAACAATGAGATGATACCAGCTACTACAACCATGCAGGCGAGGCCCATCACCAAGACTACATCTAAAATATAGCCTCGCTTTGAATACCACATGGCCACGGCCTCGTACTCTCTGGCCGTGAGCTCCGTCTTTGCACTATTTGGGGGAAACCTGGGCACGAGGAAGCCGATTATCAGCATCGCTACCCCAGTAAGAAGAAATGTAAACATGGCGGTAACGAGGCAGTCGTTGCAAGTATTACATAAGGGTCTGAACATGTCGGAAGGCCATGAGAACGAGTGATGTCGACTGGCCGTGGGGTCGATGGGTTGATCGTACGATGCGTTGATTTCAGGGCGACGACTGATTGCCCGAGCCGCCATCTTGGGAAACTTTATTCGTGAAAAGTTTTAAGCGTATTATTATTGAAGATAGCTAACAATCGATATTTTGATTCGCATTTTGTAAAACAGCTTGTCTTCTACTATATATGCTAATTGCATTTATAATCCCCTTGAAAATGTCGTTGTAATACACTACAATGCAATACAATACAATACAATTGATCCAAAGGCATCAAAATCATATACAGTTGCTCTAAAGATGAGTTAAGTTATTTGTGGTAGTGGGCCTCCAGAAATAGATTCGACCTCAGGAGTTTCTTGGAAGTTATGAATGCACTGTTCTTGATGTGTTCAGTTTGTCCACAATTTGGGCCACGACACACACAGCAATTGCCCTGTCACCAAAGTACTGTTACTGTTTTTATCACGTGATAGTGTTACCTTGAAGTTCAGCCTAAAAAAATGTGACGTCGATGTTTACAACTGGGAAACCCCTGCACTGGCAGAGACCTACCAGGAGGAAGTTGTCTGAAAGGGTAGTTGGAACGATTTACTAAAGCAGCAGTAGGAAAAGCGCAAACGGACCCTCCGAAAAGAGCCAGAAAGAACCCAGTTAACTCAGGACGTTCCTGTCTTGCCGAAGATGCGGTTCAAGGATCGGAGCTTTCAAACAGTCCCAGTCCAGGGACCCAAACTAAATTGAAGTTTACTTGGTGGACAATCATTTACTTGGTCGCAAGTGATCACCGACTGATGATCAGCCCAAAGCCGTCCGTAGGCTGTAGGCCTAATAGATAACACAGTTTGGGTTTACTTCTTTTCGATGCCGCTGAATCAAGTCTTGTTAATTTCTCATACACGGGGAGCTCCCGTTGTACGTTTCACCAGTGTACACATCCCGTGATTTGCGACTTTCCCAATCCCTGTGGGTTACAACAACAAAATAACTTTGAAGTACAAATTTTAGAACAAAATTCCATGTCACAAGGTGACCGCAAAATACCAGACATTGACACCAACCCCCTATGTTCATCACCCTGAACATTTTTTAGCGCATGAAAATAAAAATATTCCGTAGGCCTACAACTATTTTGTTGTTGCCGTCAGTATACGCCTACAGATCGTTTTCATGGTAGATGTGCTACCAACCTTGTTTTCACCATTCAACTTATCTGTCACTGAATAAAGCAACTTCGGCTAGTAAAAACTATGGTCTGTGGCTGCATTTGTAGTAGGCGTAAGCCAAGGATGCATCCTAAGTGAACATATCACCGAGGAAACCTGTAAACAAGGGTATTTGCTTTGTGTACCAGAAACACCGCTTTTAACGATAAGCGTTCTGCAATCCCAGTCAATATGTTTGGGCCATGCACGAGCCACGTGACAATAAACACCCCCCCCCCGTTCCCCGCTGCCACGCTCAATGGTGTTAACCCAAGCTGGAGCGCAGACCGCGCAATGAGCAATGAGAGCCAACACTAACGGGGCTGGGTGGCGGGGGCCCAACGAGATATGGCCGGCATTGGTTCTTTTTACGTGTACTTCCAATCTTAGCACACGGGACCTATGGCTTACCCATCCAAAGGGCAGATAAATTTTTGGTACAGTATCTTGCTCAAGGACACAAGTGCCACGACCGGGACTCGAACCCTCACCCTGCAACACCAGCGAGCTGAGTCCGGCCACGACACGTCACCTACGCGTTATAATGTGTAGTGCGCATTAGGGCAACGTGCGCGCGTTTACATTATTCAAGACCTACCAAGTATCTATACACACAATTTGATCCCCCAAAATGGCGTAATGAGCAAAAATTAGCCGCATATCACGTCAGCGCAAGGGTCAACGGGGGACTATATATACCCAAATATTAATAATCATTTTAATTGTTTTTACATTGTTTGAGGACAGTGTTCAGTTAAATATGTGTGCCCACAGATTGATCAGTTACATACACGGTATACACAACCAACAATGTTTGCTGTAGAATTTCAGTCCGGTTTCCAAATCGTGTGAACTAGAAACCGAAATGGTTCACTGTAGGCCTACTTTCCCTGGATAACCCAAATAAATATACGAGAGCACAAACCTAGAACAAAATACAAACCATCTCTAAACTTACTTGCTTGTGATCCGTTTCACTGAACTTGTTTTTAACCTCAAACCGAAATGTAGAATGCAAAAGAAGCCCATGTATCAGCACTATTATACGTTTGTATTCAAATAAGGATCGATATTTCATTCAAAATGGCGGCATGATGATTTCCTCAGTCTATAGTGTTATTACCGTGGGGGCACAACAGCTGTTTCAAAAAGTAATTTTGTTTGCAGAGAAAACATCTGTCGGGTTGAGTTAAATTGAAACACCTAGGGCAGTAAAGCGATGGCAGTTTACATAACACAAAGCCGGGGGGGGGGGTACAATTCAAGCCTCATATTTAAACCTTTCTTCATGGGGGGGGGGGGTATATTGCATAACTCAGGACGAAAGAAATATCAAAGGAATGTATGTTTCAGCGGTTGGAATGGATAAAAACATCAATTGTAGTCTTCTGAATGCTAGCTGGCAGCAGACTTCAGGTAAATTTTCATCGTTTACGTAGTTCTGAGCATGCGCACATTATCGAGAACGGTGTATTTACCTGGTAAGTCTGCTGCCACCTAGCGTCCCAAAAGTCTTCCATTGGATTTGTCAAATTTAGCATAAGAGAATATCTATTTAAATTATTGAAAGACAGTGATGTTGACGTGATCCGACGTGTTTTACAAATACGCCAGGTGTAACAAATAACGTCACAACACACTACACACAACACACGCAACAGTATGATCAATTCGTATACCTAAAAGTCTCAAAACTTGTGAAAGTCCCCCCCAAA
>CM021542.1:7571951-7592774 GCA_010994315.2 Pisaster ochraceus | reverse complement strand
CGCTGATCTAGCTGTAGCTGTAGCCGAAGTCGCCGTTTCGGACACGGCCTAGGTCTTGAAAAGAATCTCCACTTAATGTGAAATATGGACACCAGGCCCCAAGTTACAAGAAGGCGACGGAGGCCATGGCCTCCATTGCCCTGGTCTTGGCCTTTGGTGCCCCATCAAAAGTTTCCCACAGACTTTCAGATTTATATGCAATGGAAGTGCCCTTTACGAAATGGAAACGGCCCCTGCCCTTTCAAAGATGAAATTCCTGGCCTGGACTCATGAGAAAGTTTGCAGACTAGTGACATAACAATCTCACTGGTCCCACGCTGGCTAGTCACTGAAAAAGTTAAGGGTAAACCCTGTGCAGAAAGCTATGATTATTCCAGCGGAACGATCCGCTTTAATTTAGAGACGGCAAATCTAAAGTAGGTTTTCAAATATTCATGCTGGGAGACCAATTTGGATACTTAGGTTTGCTGCAGTGACACTATACAAGTATCGCTCCGGTGATTTATGGTGGATATGAGAGGAAGTGGCGGCGTAAAAACTCAGAGTTTAAATGAACATCTGGACTTAGGTGCAACATAAAGATCTGGACCACATTTCATAAAGCCTGTAAGAACAAAAAACTTGCTAAGCACCCAAATTCTTGCTTAGCTGAAAACAGGTTACCAGCCAAAATGTCATTGAGTTTACACTGTTGTCACTGGCTCCCAATTAAATTTTTTTTGCCTGGCAAAGAAATTTGCTAAACATTATTTTCTGCTTAAATAGCTTTTATGACATTGGGCCCTTTCAAATTTGTTCTTCTAGACTTCAGAACGTTGTTTTCATTAATGTGTTGATTACAAATGACATTGCATGGAATCTCTCATAAACACTGTCAATGTTGTTTGATACTTCCCTCGCAAAGTAAACGAACACATCTACTTCAGCATGAAATCTTTCATGCATCTGTTAATAGAGACTGTGGTGCGTGTGCAATGCAAACATAACAAGAGTCAACAAGACAAAACTGGACAAGTGCCTCACGCCTCAACCCGATAGCCCGGCTTGGCTTAGGCAGCCAAATGTCAATCTATCTGGATTACTACCGCAAACACCGTAACCCACACTCTAATGTAGAGATCCTGAGTGTCAGTTAGCAAGAGCCTCGCCAACAGCCTGGAGGGGATACAAAGCTGTGGATGAATCCTGGATAAGCCTCGCACGGGATATCGGGATGAGGCTGGCGTGGGTTTGTGGTGACTAAAGGTGATCATTGCTTGTCATCAAGTGAGTTATGCTGGCCACATGCAGGGATAATATATTGCAGAAAATATCCACGACAAATGAGCGTTTATGATCAGTAAGTTACACTTTGAAGTGCCGAGGCTGTTCCAGTTGATTAAGCTGTGTGACATTTCAGTCCCTCTAATACTAGAGGGACACCTTGTGAATTTCCATGAGAATTTGTTACCCGTGGAAGCAGCTGGAGAACATTGAACTTGAGTTCAAATGAGCTGAGCCATGGGATTGCAAGTTCAAATCCTGGTCTTGGTATTCGTTTCCTTCGGGCACGAACTTGACTATAAATTATAATTGCTTCTTATCAACCGGAAGTCAAATGGCTACCTGATGAAGTGAATGACAGCAACCTGTGCCCCCATTTGGTTGCTCGTCGAGATGGTTGCACGGATGTGCAGAGCTTTGTCTCAGTTTAATAATGCCTAAAAATAGCCATATTTTATTACAGAAATGGAACCTGGAGAATGCTGAGCTAAATCACCTTCTTGCATGTATGTCCAATGAGGAGGCACTGTATCAACCGTGAGACACACGCCTGTCTACGCCAAAAATGGTCCCACGTGGCACGCACGCCAATGGCAAAATTGAACAGATCGGCCAATGGGAATGCTGACCATTTTTACTATACGTTTTGATCACCTTTTTCCATAATGCAGACTCAGGCATTTAAGAAAATACTCAATTAAAAAAAAAGATAGTATTTTAGAAAATTGAATTGTACCTCTGGTGTTCCGCAGAACGTTGACGTAGTACCTTTTGCTGCAATGCCCTCCTTACACAGCCCGAAGTCTGTCAGCACAACGTGGCCTATACTGTCAAGAAGGATGTTCTCCGGCTTCAGATCTCTGAAAGGCCATCAATTAGCAACAGTTGCTGAATAAATTATTCACCGATTTCCTTTTTATAGTGTTTTCGGACAAAACACCAGGGCCAGGTTTAGTCACTAGCCCTGCGAAGGTGAGCGTCAAGTTAAAATATTATGTAACTGGTAAGAATATTCCCTACGAGTCACAGGGCCAATACTTGTTTAGTTCAGATTCTCTTCAATTCAGCGGCTCAGTGCTTTAAGGTCCTTTTGCAATTTAATGTCTATAACTGCCGAAAGGTTGTTAAATGAAAAAGGAGTAAAAATTCATCAAAATCCATGAATAAACGTTTTTCTTAGATGGCATTGAGTGGTCGGGTAATAGGAGGGTTGACCGTGTACTGTCTGTGTAGATGCATATCAATCAAAACCACAGTAGATGTATTGAATGGTTGGATAGTAGGAGGGTTGACCATGTACTGTCTGCGCAGATGCATATCGTTCAAAACCACAGTAGATAATTTAGAATGGGCAGAGAGTAGGAGGGTTGACCGTGTACGTCTATATAGATGAATATCATTCAAAACCACAGTAGATGGTATTGAATGGTCAGACAGTAAAAGGATCAAGCGGGAATTTAAACAGAGTTAAAATTATTTGTTCATTTTTCCTTGCAATGTTCAATGTACAAACCTTTCAATGGCCCTACCGTAGGTACTTTAATCATGTTAATCTGTGTAACTACTCAATATACTATTGAACTCATTAAAGAGCATTTTCATCTACTGTTTAGTCGGCCTTATATCATACCCACCAAAAGCTCAAAATTATTTTGTTGTTGTAAGTGCATGTACCTGTAGATGATGTCCAGCGAGTGAAGGTACCCGATTGCGCTAGCAATTTCAGCAGTGTAGAATCGAGCCCTCGGTTCTGGGAAAGACCTTTCTCTTTGCAGGTGAAAAAACAGCTCCCCGCCGTTGACGTAGTCCAGGACAAAGTAGAGTTTGTCCGGTGTTTGGAAAGAGTAATGGAGTGAGACCAGGAATGGATGTTTGAGATTCTTCAGTAGGACACTTCTCTCTGCCATGATGTGTTTTTGCTGTCAAAATAAAACAGGTGTAAATTTGAACGACCGCACAACTACTGTGAAACGACTGTGGTGTTATTGTAATCCCGACATCCTTCGTGTCCTTTGGACTGGCAAAAGGGCTGTGTGGATTGGAACTTTCCACAGCTACGCTTGACAGGGAAGGCTGGATGTAACTCACCAAATGATCCGAGCGTTTTGTGGATGAAGAAATTATTAGAATGGGAGAAAGATAAAAAGTCGAACCCTCTTGTTATCAAATTGTTTGGACATGAACAACTGCTGGTGAACGAATTGTTTGACCACTCAAGCTTGGTGCACATATTCATACAACAACAGTATGCGTGTGTACAGAGGCTAACTTTACAAAACTCCATTATCACCATGAAGATTTATTTTAAGAGCAAATAAGTAAAAACTAAAATTCTTACTTATTGAATTTCCTTCCATGTGATAAGAATAACAACAAAAATAACAATCTGAGTTTGGTTAATAAAGGTTCATGATATCGATACTTCATTCCCCAGTGTGATCTATAAACAGCAACACTTTTTTGTACACAAACATAATACTGCTCCACAGATGTTTGGCATTTCCAAGAAACTAATGACTTTTTGACAGGAGTGCCTAATTGCAACTCGATTGTTTCTTTACTATCATTGGAAAGATTCGGTCTGTCTCTTTCCAACAATTATAAAGTTGGCTATGTAGAGTGAACATGGATAAAACACAGCTTATAAAATGCCTCTATGCTCAGAACGTGTTTTTTTTGTGTGCATGCTCTTGGATGACTACAGTCCCCTAAAAGGTAAAGAAGAGGGGTCCAAGTTAGGGTTGGGGCGTCCACCGGATTAACAGTTTAACCGTAAAACAATGATGAAATCTGTTTCCAAACTGCCGTGACGGTTAACGCCCTCACACCAGTGGTTTATGGTTTTGTGACTGTGAAGACTGGCTAGAGTGTTCTATTTTTAATCCTGGTAGATTCTGGAAAGTGTGTTGACATTTGTTTCTTTTACAGGCATGCTCATAGTTTGGATCGGAATCGACAGAAGCGGTTAAACGGTCAACCAGAAGTCCGAAGTTCTGTTTAACTGTTTAGAAAAATACCCCCCCCCCCCCCCGTAGAGTGCAGTCGACAAGAAAAGGTTAGCAATGGCAATCTACTTACTTCATTTCTTTGCATGATGGCCTTCTTCTCCAGCACCTTTACAGCATAAACCTTCTCCATGTGTTTGTGTTTAGCTAGAAGCACTTTACCAAAACTTCCCTTACCGATTACCTTCAGAAAGTCAAAGTCACTTGGTCGTGCCCTGATAACAAGGAATAAAAAAAACCTGATTGGTTTGTTGCGTGTTGTCTTTGATATTTGTCTATAAAATTTGTCTCTATAAGGCGTTTTTGAATGCTTTCAGAACCCAATGAAAGACTGATCTCCCCTGACGAGGACCAAGTTGGCTTAGTCTTACTGGTATCTTTCCTGTCTTTCACCTCTGTGGACCCCCCCCCCCCAAAAAAAAAAAAAAACAAAAAAAAAACCAACAAAACACTGAACACCTTTGCTTGTGTTTATAGTTTCAGACAATGTAACCAATCAAGCTCAATCAACCCTCCCCTTCTGAGTTAATGTTAAGATCTCTGGACCAGAAGTATAGTTCCCAACCTTCTCCACAACCCCCCTTGATTGGTGTGTTAATCCTCTTCAGTTATATTTATCCATCACCCACAGGGATAATCTTCTTTGAATACATTCTAACTATGAACAGCTACATTTTAACTTCCCAAGGTATTGAGGTTCCTTGGTACTTCATCCTGTATGCCTTGCACAGTTTCTCTAACCAATAATTTACATGTATGTAACTGGAAACAGTTTCTGCCTCATTAAGCGTAGGAGACCCTACTTTAGACTGGTCACACAAGGATAAGGACAGGCACTAGCATCAATGTCCAATGATGCATACCTACAAGACTGTAAGTGGTACTACAAACAGTGAATGTAGTGTGTTTGCAGACACACAGTCTTGATGGCATGCAAGGTCAAAGGTACATCTGGCAGATAAATGCCTGTTTCAAAAGGCCGGTATCTGGCATAATTAATGCCATCAGATGTTCCAACTAAGAGACCATTCAGAATAATCAATGTTAAAAAATGTCCACCTTTTTTTGTGGGTAGTTAAAAAAAATTGAAAATCTAAGTTCAATTTGTAATCAAAATATAAGGAACCCCCTGCAAATTTTAAGGGGGAAGATACCCAGCAGCCTCTTCCAGATCGTCTGCCATGTCTCTACCGTCTAATGTTAGTGGTCAACCTTGTTCCCATAAAACCTCTGTGTCCCATTGCGAGATGGCAAACATTTCCTCAACTCGTAACTTGCAAGCTGAAAGCCAGGAAAAGCCAATCTCCTGAGCTAGGAGAACATTGATCTCAAACATTTGCTTCATTTGAGGCATTTATTTTGTTTTTCAGTATTGTAAAAAAAAAAAATAATTAAATACAAAATTTCAGACCTACACTTGAAAGAAAACATGTGATCTTTGCTGAAAGTCATTAACAGTGTTTTCTAGTAATAAGGAAATTGAGTTCACGACACATGAGACTAAACGGAGTTTAACTGTGGAAAAAACCCCACCAATCATTTTGAATATCCTTCTTTGGTGCATTTCAGAAAGATTCACAAAAAGCCCTGTAACGTCATCACTCATTTTAGGTCCTTTGTGGGAGCTTCGTCTTGAATAACCGCTTTGTTGCAGCATGGAGGGGAGGTATAAAAAAGCAAACTCCCACACTTGACGTCAAAGTATTGTCATTATGACGCACTCTGTCAACAGCAGAAGCGTTTCTAGCTTTTCAAAACCTTGAGGTTGGGGCGTAACGTTTTGATCAATAATTACAGAAAATTCAGAATTGACACAAAAATTACAATTACATTTAAATGATAAACAAACACATTACAAACAAGTTTAAAAAGCATTCCTGTTAAAAAGAAATTCCGCCCAGGTAGCCGTTTCACATTGATTACTCTGTCTGAATGGTCCCTAAACCTACTTGTGAAAAGGACATTGGACATTCAAAAACACAAGGTGGCAGCAGATACACTGGTCCAATTTCCCAAAGAAAGAAACCCCAACAATAATGACAGTTGACCTCTTTCAGAAAAACTAATGAGCAGAACCAAGGCATATAATACTAACAAACAAAACCCTACAAGGTTAAAGTTACAAGGGATGTCTGAGAAACAGAAAAGTATATTTTAAGAAGCTTTTCAAGGACCTACCTACTTGGGAGCCTCAGGAAATCATTGCACAAGTTCCCCCTCCCCCATCCATTTCATTTCATTTATTTATTCTGGTTGTGAAGCACAAGAACTCTCTGAAAAGCGAACTTAATTACTGTAGTTGCCAAGAACCCAATGGAGAGAAAGAAGACAAGGAAAGAACTTCCAGTTTTAGCTTTTGGAGGAGACCCCCCGAGAATTGTTCCAGGGAAAACCTGCATGCAATCAGGTAGGTAATGAAAACCTAATCCACCTACATGTAACATATGGTGAGATTTGAACCGGGGTCCCAGAAGTGGAAGGCGAGGAACCAACCGGACATTCCAAAAACCAGAACTAAACCAATGTGAAGACTTACGATGGATTTGCAGATGGACCCAGGTTGATTGTATTAGGATCTTTCGGATCACTGAAATATTCTGTGTTGTTCTCATCGATGACGTTGTTGTCTGAATTGTTGCGAGGGTCATCTAAGGACAAGAAGCTTTGTACATCGGTCCTGTAGATGGAGTGAGAGAGAAAGAGAGAAGCGTGACAATTAATAAATAACTCAGGGTTTAACAAAGACAAAGTGACTAGAGCGGGACTTGAGCCTGCGACCTCCAGATTAACATGCAGGTGCTTTACCTACTGGATTACTCAGCCCTAATGTTGTTGGTCTCCCTATTTTGTCTATGCCTTTGTTTGAGGGTGCCGTTTAGAAGCCAAACAACCTTAAATTGATTTTTAAATAAATTGCCAGTCAGTTTCCTTTGTGGCTTATTACAATTAAAATATTGCCTAAATTCCATATCTATATGTTGAAATGCGCATCACATAAAACTAGAGAGGGTGCATAATGCTGCTCATCCAGGAACAACAGGGCAAGTGTCCTTATCTTTTATGATAGGTGTTCTGGGTGTTTTATCTGTATCATGCAATGGGCAGGACCCCCAGTTTTACATCCCATTTGAAAGATGCAGGCTTGACAGTTTTACTGACATGAGTAACAAAAAATTGAAACGACCTTGGAATAATAACCAATCCCCAAATTGGACTCCTCAATTTATACTTGCACATGAAGGCTCTTGGATTAAGTGATTAATATGGACCCTGAATATAGAGCAACTGGGCTTTTGGATGAGCAACAGTGATTTACAGCTTACTGATCCTGGAATTAGTAATACGGAATGACTGTGATTTAAAGCTGATGGATCTGGGGATACAAATTAAGCAATGGCTCTCGCTTATGGCTAAAGATCTTGGGATTAGTAATCAGGACTGAACTTGACTTACATTTCAATGATCTTGGGATAAGTGGTATGGAATGACTTTGGCAAAGATCTCTATGATCACAGGATTAGTAATATGAACTGACTTTGACAAAGATCTCCATGATCACAGGATTAGCAATATGAACTGACTTTGAAATAAATCTCCATGATCTTGGGAAAAGTGATATGGAAAGACTTTGTAGTAGATCTCAATGATCTTCGGATTAGTAATTTGGAAACCATTACTTAAAGCATATGGGTCTTGAGTTATGTAGATGTATTAAGACTCTCTCAATGTGGCAGAAAATCTTTGGATTAGTAATGGAAATGTCTTTGAAATAAATCACAAGGATTTGGGGATTAGTAATATTGACTGTAATAAGGATTGATTCCCTACTTGTGTCAAAAGATTGATAGCTGCATGATCTTGGAGTTAATAGTAAGGACTGGCTCCTTCTTATACCTGAAGGTCTTGGGATTAGTCAACTTGACGGGTTTCCTACTTGAGGACCTAGGGATTAAGGTCTAAAAGTTTAGGGATTAGTAAAATTGACCAGTTTCCAACTTACAGCTTAATGTATTTGAATAACTGTAAATGTGACACACAGCTTGAGGACCTAGGGATTAACAATCCACTATTGGGATTCGTTTTAATGAATGCCTCTGTACTTACAGCTGAAGGATCTTGGGATTAGTGATAATCTTTTGAATGAAGTCATGAAGACCTTCTCGTCGTTGACGTATGAACTCGGGGTCAAAGTTATTTCCAAAAAGCTTCTTCCCTGGGAGTTTAAAATCAGCCTCTGGAAATTTCTTCTTAAGCTGAACATAAAAAAAACAAAAAAACAGTTTGGTTATAAAGGTTAATGTTTTCTCCTTCAAAATCTAAACAAAACTTTTGTGTTAATGGAAGATCTTTGAGCATTTTGGGGTATTTTGGTTAACCCTGAATAATATTTTACAGAAACAAATCTTGTAGAATTTCCATTTATATCATAAACAAAAATGACAAAAAGAAGTGACGTTCAACACCACAACTAGAAAGACTTTGCACCCACATCCTTCGAAAAGTATGTGTAAAGCTGTAAAAGGAGATCACTTACAAATCAACCAATCACTCACCATTTCATAAAGTTTGTGGAATTCATTGTATCTCCTGAAGATGAACCACGTCTTGCCGCCTGTTACCACAACAACTTTATAAACCTAGAAATCAAAGAAACCAAGAAATGTCTCAAAACCTCCATTCCACCGCTGACATATGTCTTGACTAATCCCGAGACCTTATGGCTATGTGTTGTCCTTCACAAAATGTTTTAAATGGTGTAATAATAGCATTTCAGGGATACAATTATGACATCAATTAAATTGTTTATAGCAGTACCAGCTGCTAATAAGGGATTTAAACTTTTTTTAATTTTTTCGGGCCTCTGCTCTAGAACACTCAGTATGCTTTTAATTTTTTTTTTTTTTTTTTTTAAAGATTTGGAAAGCACAGAGTAGGCAGCAGGCTCAGAATAACATGGAAGCCACCGTGGTCTTGGGCTTGCTGCCTTTTCACAAGTTTCCCATAGACTTTTAAGATTTTTTTTGTGGAAGACTCCTTTTTGCAAAATTGAAAATGGCCTAGCCCTCCCCATCATGACATTTCCAAACAATACAAATTTCGAAAAAAAAAAGAATGTGTACGACCAAGCAGAATCTTGAGAGAAAAAAAAAAAAAATAATAATAAAAATTTGTAAATAAAATTAGTAGGGGATATGGTCTAAGCTTTTGATCCAAACCGGACCTTCGTCAGAGGCATAAACAAGAACAAACACAAACATATCTATTTACAGTAAAAAGAGGAGCAAAGGATTAAGGGAGAGTATCTAGAAAAAAAGCGGGAAAATATAGCCAATCAGAGTTATAAATTTACAAACAATGGGGTGGCTTAGAACCAATCAGAGTAAAGTAGTGAGGACAAAGGATGGTCAGTGTGAAAGGATGGATTACTGGACCATAAAGGTGGTACCGCGTTGTAGGCATTACAATGCGGGAAGCATGAAAGGGTATATATCTAATAAAAACAAATACATAATAATAATCAATAATAAACCAGAAAGGAAACTGACTGGGTAAATTTTAAATAAGTTGGGGTTGAACAAAGAAAACATGACTAGAGCGGGATTTGAACAGATCCCACTCTAGCCAAATTGTCTTTGTTCAACCCCAAATCATAAGAATAATACAGACAAAATACAAGCGTATCTGTACATGCTTCACACTTTCTAACTAACCACTTTCTGTAGGATGAGGTCTTTATTCGCAATTGTTTTTCCCGACAGACTTATGGTGGATGTTTTTTAATGCCCGCCAACAACTTTGGATTTTTCCACAAATTTGGGGGTTCTGAAAAACCTGTCTTGTAAGTCCCTTTCCAGGAGTTATTGTGTAACCGCTGGTTCTAGACCTTTGTCCCATTGTTGTAATGTGGCATACAATAATGGACAGGAGGCTGCCACCAATGTTCATCATTTGGCTCAAAGGAAGGCAAGTCTGAGTATTCCAGCATACCACGGCAGACTTCCGGCCGTGGCTTGACAATGGAAGAGGATAAATAAGAATGGTCTCCAGAACCAGAAAAAACACATCAAAACGGACCCCATGGAGAGTTAATTTATTATCACGGTCAAATAACTCATTAATTGCTACCGAAGTATGAAGGAATTCCTTCATCAGATATTCTCATTAATTTGAGCCATTGAATACTTCCCTCGTGGTAACTCAACAAAACCCATCGTACTCTTCTTTGTTCATTAAAATTCCGTTTCAAGTTCCTGAAAGTAAACACTAATCACTAACAAAACCCTGTAGTGAATCTACATATTTGATAATGACACGCAAGCATCTTAAAGGATTTCTCGACCTTAGGAATAACACGCTTTGCTGAAGTCTCGTTTTTTTCCACCCAAACACTTTCCAGCCTCTGGACCTAAAGAACCTCTATAAAATCATCATTACAAAAGTGAAAACCGTTTTACAATGTAAGAGTTCAAGACTAAACGCAATTCCATCTGCAATTACGCTTTCTTTGTTCTAGTAAAGTTGCTCTAAGCACAGAGCTTTACGCACTAAGTGAAACCTTTCACAAATGATATTTTTTACCAACATCTGGATAATTTCAAAGCCAGAATGCAAAACATATTTACCTGCTGAAAAAAAACCCCAATATTTTGATCTTCCCAAACGACAAAACACCTTAATATTTCTTGTGCATTTCAATGTGCCCTGAACTGCATGTATTTCTCCTTACCCACACAAAATGTTACCAGCAATCTACCTAAAAAGCTGATCGGAAAAATAAAGAAGAAGAAAAAAAAAGAAAGAAAAAAAAAGACCAAGAAGAAATAACAATAGGTATTCGTGCACATATCGCACGAACACCTAAAAAAAAATAGAAAGATGTACACTTCTATGCTAGAAGCACACTCATCCTCTCCTGACCAAATATCATAAATATATTTCTGAAACCCCAGGCCGGATTCAACCCTGCCTACCGCCATCATCGCTTAAGAAATCCGATCATCTCCCTGGAGACTCCTCGCAGATGCCGATTTCCCTGGACTAGTGGCATTTTATGATTACAGCCTTATTATTAAGGCTTGCCTTTATCTCAATGCTTCCACAGTTCGGTACTCCTGACATTTATGACAAGAGCCAGCTGTTTTGGATTGCCAAGATAGATGGCCACTTACGACAGTTATTTCTGGATATTAGGATTAAAGTGCACAGACTGTACATGTTGAACGAGACGATCATGAAAAGATTGACTGTTATAAAGTTCCGATGGGTACATGCTTAATTTTCATGTACCTGTTACTGGGTTCTTTTTGTGGTCAGGTTGGCAGTGACACACTGGACGTTCATTTCTGTGTAAGTGAGCTCGAATCCAACCACCCGCACCCAAGCAGATATCTGCCAGTGCATTGTAAAAGACAATGCCCCATGTATAAGCCTTTCTTGTGCAGGAATGGCGGCGTACCAAGGGTATTATGTGACTTAACATCTGTCTCTGACGTCATTCTACAGGAAAGATATCGCTCCATCCGTAAAAAAGAATGCAGCGGCGAAAAAATAGCATGTTGCCGCAGGTGGAGGTTAACATTGATTTTGTGCACAACTATAACATGGAAGCTATAGCACATGTGTTTCATCATGGTTCTTTATTTTATCGCATAAAAACGACTTAATACATGATTCAGTGCAGAGAACCCCAAGTCAGCTGAGCCTTAATGACGTATGCACCGCTGAAAAGGCTGGCCTTTATGCAAATTACTTACGTGAATCTTTCACCAATCAGGTTGGGATTTGTGTTTACTTAAGCTCAGCTTTCATTGCTGGTTAATACAATGTATAAACAAAATTCTAACAATAGGACTAAATTAACTACATCAAGGGCAGTGGACTTATCCACGTACATGTACACCAATGGTTTCTCAGCGAACAGGAGGAATGTATTTAAAGATTTTGTATGTTTTTATAGTTATCAAAACACAAGTCATTTAAAACACACGTCATTCAAAACACACGTCATTCAAAACACGTGTCATTCGCGCTTCCTGTTAAAACTTTATCAGATGTAGTCACGTTTTTTAGAAACATTGAATGATGGTTTGTCTTTTGTCAGGGACAGACATAGTACGGAGTAACTAAAATGTGTAACAAAACACCAAACAAAACCACAAAACACAATATGGCCAGCTGAAACAAAAACTGACTGTTGGGAAACAATATTTCTCTGGACGACTGACGCTAACATATAGTTTATAAAAAACTGAGGTTTCAGCTTAAAATTTGTCAATATATGTTGGGTCATGTTCGGTCTTGAGTTTATTGGCCCGATGCTAAAATCACTGGCCTCGGGCCTGTGGCTCAATGTAAATTTCCAGCCTTGAAGATGTTGTGTTTGCATCTAGAAAATTGAAATGACCAACCTTATCTTTTAGAGGAAAATTTGCAAGATGACAGCGACAAAAAAGAAACCATGACAGCATACTCAACCAGAACTAATCACTGCTAAGCATAAGAGTGTTTCAAACACTGCAGAACTCATCAAATTTATTTTAAACAAAAAGCAGCTGTATGAAATTGGGCCAGATTGAGCAGAGATGGCAACGGTTTTCCTGTTAGCGTAAACACTTCAATTTATATCATCTTGAAAACCCATCTCAAGGCACATCCGTCAAAGTTCACAAACTCATTGTACGAGGCCTACATTCTCAATAAGAATCGATTCAAAAACTCAGACACACAAAATTATTCTCCGAGCTCCGAGCAAGTGGAACAATGAACACAGATTGGACAAGAGACAAACCCATTACGTTCCATAAACCTAATTTGAGCGACATAATTCTTGAAGGAAATTACTGTAACTCAATTGAAAGCAATTTGCTACTGTCTCGATCAACGAGGAACGGTTAAAGCTGCCCCTAAGAAAATCGTTGTTACAGAGTGTTCACAACGGCATCAGGGTGTGGCATCCTGGAGGTATGTTATTTCAGATTGTTTATCACACATTGCACTTCGAGTCTGTCTCAAACTCTCAAGACATCTTGTCAAAACGTATTATTTGGTTTTACCCTTACACAGATGTGTGCAAAGTACTTAAGACTCAGTACTTTCCAGAGTCCTGTGGAAAAGCACATACAAAAACCACAGGCATATTACTTGGATGGGAATCGAACCCACAACCTTTGCTATTCTAGAGCAGATGGCCAATACCACAAGAGCACCGAGATAACCCAGTTGTCAAAACTTAAACAAACGTTCAAGTCAAACACCTTTATAAAATAGAAGTTATCAAGAGTGTGATCACAGTTTTGAAGAACTGAATTTAAAAGTCCAACCTTCTCCAAACTTTGGACATTAAAACCAACAATTAATTCAAATGTTCCTCATTTAAAGCTCCAATTGTTCATTTCAATATGTGTCGATCCAAGGAGTTTCCATACTAGCACAGGAATTTCTGCAGCATTCAAAATAATTATTTACCAACTTTCTATATTAACATCAGGGTTCTCTGCAGGTTTTTTCAAAACTTTGGAGCATTCTGGACCAAATTTGTTTGGGTGTTTGGCTGAAGTATGCTAAATTGAAACAACCTCTTTGGAATGTTTTCTACATGGTGTTTATCTTGGTTTTAAAAGCCCTACTGTGCAATCTGGAGCATTGTTTTGGTTGTCTCTCGATTTTTTTGAGAAAAAGATTGTTTAACTTAAAAAAAAAAAAAATGTTGCGGATCGGCCAAAAGTTGCACGTATCAGCACGCAATTCGCGTATATCGGGCAAATATGCTAGCTTGTACATGGGGAGAACCCTGAACATAATGCAAAATTTCTCTTTAAAAGAAAACACACCAAATCGGGGCCAAATTTCATGGCTCTGCTTACCGTAAGCAAAGAATCGGCGCTTATAAGGAAGCAGGGAATTCCGCACATACATGACATACGCCAAGCCTATATCCCGGGTTGGCAGGGAATATTTTGCTTGTGCGCGTGCATACTCCACGTTACTAGGCATAAGACGCTTACACAGCTAGCGTAGAAATTTGGCGCTTGCACTGTAAGTGGAGAACAGTGATCGCAAGCACATGATTCAGTGGAGCCATCAGAAATAGAAATCTTTCTTGTAAAGAGTAAAAAAAAATAAAAAATTTGACAGGAAAGAGCGACACTCTATAGCTCTAGTCCAAGGAAGATGAAAACGTGTCTCGTCATCTATTTCGTCTCTTTGTACTTGATCACTGGTTAGCTTGGCATGGTCAATCAAACCGATCCCTTCATCCCTAGTTGTGCCAAGGATTAAATATTTCAGCAAGGTTGGCCCCTGGTCATTGCATTGGTGCCCTTTGAAATGTTCCACTACAAAGCTTTATTTCAATCCTAGAGATGCCCTTTACTTAAAAAAACAACTTGCCCTCATCAGAAGGGCATGTTACAGTAGGTCTGAATTTATGTACCAATGACCAGGCCCTGGAGGAAACCCAACAATGGTCTTACTTACCTACATGTAGACATTTGAATATTGCCTTTTGAATAACATTATCATCAGATTAAGCCATAAAAAGAGCAATAATGCCGCCACCTGCTTAACACTTTATGCATCCAATGAAAGATTAATGTTACCATGTACAGGAAGCCCTTTTTGTAAGGTGATATTTGTATAAAACAGTCACTGACATTTAATGCACCTTAGGTTTGTAATACCAATTGTTATTGCTTAAATTTAACAGATTTCTAGTAGGTCACTCGTCTCAATTGATTAAACGCAATGAATCCATCGCCTGTTAATAAAAGTGTACCACAATATCTAATAAAAAAATGGGAGAAAAAATTAAAGAAAACAAAAAGAAAAAGAGAGAGAAAGGGAAAAAAAAAAGAAAAAGAAAAAAAAGAAGAGGCAATTTTGACATTACCCAAGGATACATTACTTGCTAATGGATATGAAATCCAAAACTCGACAGAGATATTTTGTTACAAATGATGCAAACAAGCCCGCATGTAGTAGCTTTCCCCAGTCCCATCCCCTGGCCATCCCTGGTGAACTGCATCCACGAAAGACTCTCACTACAATTTAAGAATTTGCCTAGTCAGCTTCAAAGAGGTCAATCAATGGTGTGACATCAATCTGCAATCCTAATGGATAAGGACCTACAAATGTTCCTTGTAGACTACAACCGCAGCCCAGCAATCTTCTTGTAGTGTCTTACAGGGAAACCAAAATCTACAGAACATCTCAAGAGTTTAGTAATGATGAAAATTACCATCATGCCACAGACAAAATGCACCAAACTGTAGGCTGTGTGCATAAGGGATTTTATTGCTTGGTTTTTACATGTTTTAAGTCAGACTCTTGGGTGCTCAGACCATGCTCAGACTCAGTTGTGATTGGCCCATGAAACATTAAGGGGCGGAGTTTAACGAGTCATTTTCTTGTCAAGCAATGCTAATATTCCATTTCCATGAACTCATTACTTAACTAGCTGATAGAAATAAGGAAAAAAAAAAGACTTATGTAAAAGAAAATTAAGTAATAAACCACATGGGAAACTGACTCGGCAACAGATAATTAAAAGTTTAAGGAAAAGCTTAGCACTGTATAAATGTATACAATTACTATCACCCACTTTTAAAGGTAGAAAGTGGAAGTTTAAGCTGAAACATGTAACAGTGTCTACTTGTTGAGAAAACAGCAAAAAGACTGTCACAGTTCATCAAGAACAATGAATACATCCACATCCAGCGAGGTGATAGCGGGTACAAACCGCACCTCTGGCCGCAGCATTAACAAATGACAACCCCGGACATCTGAATCTCAAAAACTCACCTCAAGGTGAAATTTGGAGATTTAAATTTGTCAACATACTTTTATTGATTTCTAATTAATGGCATATTAGTCAACAACAACATTTTTTGCAGAATGCCTACTACCATTATCATCTTTATAAAAAGGAGGCATTTGACTTTATTTAGGGTTAATATCAAAACATGGCCCTACCTTTAAACAACCAACCATGCATTTGGAAAGGGTGACTTTGTTTTGGTCAATATCGGTACAAAAAGGAATTCTGCCTCCTTGTCCAACCCCTTTCTGTTTGAATGAGAATAATGAGCTCAGTATTTTTAGAACTCTTACTAGTGCGTTTCCTCTGTTGGTGGTTTTCTAATGAATCTATAAAAGTCACATAACCTATCATTATTGAGTTGGCCTTCTACATGTACGTATGTGTAAGTAGGTGTTTACGTCAGCTCAAAGCAAACTACACAAAACTAAAATATCTACAGCTACACATCTTTGCTGATTTTATGATCTAGGCATACCGTTTTTCTTCAAATCATTTTGTATGAAAGTATCCTTCATGCATTGATGTGTAAATAAAGTCATTGATTGATTGATTGGTGTTTAACGTCATAATGTAAAACATAGTAAAAGTAATTTGTTCAAATTTAGCCTACACAACACATTTCCTTTTTTGTTAACACTATTCGGACGAAAGCAGCCTCCATGACAGTTCCCGGGCACAGAGAGTAGAAAGCCCCTCGACTCCCCAGGGACGTCAGCCTACAGGTCTTGTGATTTCCATGCATCAGAATCACATGGCTAAATGCAGCTAAATAAAACCCCAGCTTGCCAAATTTAGATGGTCCTCCAACAGATATTTAGGAGGCCGGGGTCAATAACTAATTGGGCAATTCCTCTGAAGCGGAGTTCAGTCCGTTGTTTGGAATTGAGAGCAAGGATTGATGATCACACTCACAGGCTCTGCTTGCAAAGCCTGAAACAAGCGTTCATAACACTTAGCTTACAAACCAACCATTCAACACAGGAACATGCTTATGACTTTGTCTTATTACTTCGTCTTCTAGAAAAAAAGGGATGAATTTTAATGATCGTTTTTAACACGATCATTAATTCCAAACATTTACGGTGTCAAAAACAACCTCCCAAGTGAAGAAATGATACTGTAAATAACTTCACCAATTGTACAAGTCCATGAATTCTTTCAAAGAAATATTTTGTAAATTTTGTGGCACATTCGCTAACCAATTCTTTTCAAAGGCTAGAGCCCCGCAAGCTCAACAAAAGTTTCAAGTTGACTGGATTTATTTTGCAAACTTTGCATAAAGTGAGATGTTAATAACTTTCGTACATAATTGAAATTTGAGATCTAAATTGCTCACTTTAAATGGCCGATACTGGCTACACTTGTTACCAGGCCAGCCATCTTGGCTATCATTTGCTCTGGAATTGGCAAAGGTCGTTGGCTTGAATCCCTGTGCCTGTGGATTTACTTTTCACAAGACTCAAGAAAGCACGGAGTATACAGTGCTTGACACAAATCAGCTTCTATAAATTAACACACGATACTATTCTTTATCTCCGATGCAAACTTAACATGGTAAATTTGTCAGGGTAAATGTGCCACCAGTGTGTCCGACCTGGTTCCTCCCGTCAGGATGTTTTGAGCGTGAAACCAGGCTTTCTAAATGTTCTCAACCATACCCTCTTGCATTGCTGAGATGTAGAACAAAAAGCCATTCCGCATACTGCATCTATTTAGGACTCCTTGCCTGGTGCATATGTTTCCCTCCATCCTACAATCTAGACTGTTCTAAGAGGAAAGTCAATTCCTACCTCCAGCTCACCTGAGATATTTTCATCTAAAATTTCTCTTCTTGTAGCCCTTTAGTTTTTGGCTTTTAGTCTTGTTTGGGGCAAAGCATAAAAACAAAAAAAGGACAACATTTCTACTTCAACAACTTTGTTCTGTAAAGAGTAGACATTGCTAAAGTACAATCTTCCCCGACTCAGCTCAGTTAAACAAGTTTGGTGAACATAGTTTACTTTCTATCCACTGATAATTGGAGTACATACGTGCACAAGCCAAAATTCCCTACTAACTCGTGAAATACGCTTGATGTAAGCTCAGAATTAACTGCTTCTGTAAGCGCCGATTATTTGCTTACGGTAACCAGAGCCATGAAATTGGGCCAAGGTATGACTTGAGTTTACAATTGAATTGATGAACAGAGTTGTAAGAATCAATCCTGAGAGGTAGCCAGTTCCAGCATCTGGGTCCAGCTACTGAGAAAGCTAACTATCACCTGCATGTTTGAATGTGTGGAGTGACTTAAAGCTACACTCCAAGCCGAGGCCACTTTGGTTGGGCATGCTGAGAGTCTGTTATGTATTTTTGGTGTCATTCCTAAGTGCTTTGTACAATGTACATATACATTTTACTCCAACAGAATGCACAAAGATGTAATGACAGGTGAACATATTATTTCTGTTATTTAATCGCACTTTAAAGGGAAATAAGATTTTCTTTAATGGACCGATCTGTAAAAAGTGCAAATTTGACTCTCTTTTCTAAACTGAATCAACATCTCATACACGGTGACGTTTGAAATGTTTCCAACAAAACAAAATTTCACATTACCTTTTTCCGATTGAGAATAGACTGGTTATATGGACGTGTGCAGATACACAGTAACTTCACGAGAGCTGCCATGTTCCCAATCCACACATATACGAAGTGTCAAAAATGCTGACTTAAAATCACACAAGTCTAAGGTCGCTGACTTTAAAAGTCAGAGATGTTCTGATGTTGCACAGTTCAGCTTCAAAATGTTTTAATGTCTGGTTATGACTGTCCAGCCCTTTGTAACCTTGTAAGTGAATGACAACGCCAAATTTGCTTCGGATGAAGGAAGGCAAGGCAGGTCACATAACATACGATAAAACTCATCAGCCAGTGATTTTGTTGCTTGATAAGTATCTATTGCTTTTATCAGAAAGCAAACTACTCAGGTGAGCACTTTAGCGTGAACTGGAGTCAAATATCCATTAAATAGTCATTTCTTTCTGTTCATCAGAGCGCAGATGAGGACAAATTGCCTGTAAAGCTATATCAGCGACGAGTTTTGTACAAGCCTGATGTGATGTAATAAGCCGTAGCACTTAACGGTCTTGATTTTCAGCACCTTGGACAGACATGCTAATGTTTCAAAACAACCGCCTTGTCTGGGCAGCACCTTGTAATCAAACGGCAAATCTTGCCACAGAGAGTTATACTATACACATTGAAGTCTTGATATAAACAAACAAATAATTCCCTCACCATGGAAATGTTGCAGGGTGGTAAAACCACTGCAAATGATTCCTCTCTCCTTTCTGGTAAAGAAACCACCAAAAATGTACCAATTCTTTGGAATGCTCAACAACTTTTACACTGGTGATTTTTTCAGGTGCTAACCAAAACCTTCCACACAACTCACCAAACACTACTGTTGCTTCCCAATCGGTTAATAGTCTCACCGACTATGCCACCTGCTCTTATAAAGTTTGTGTAAACCTTTGGCAAACCACTCTGCCAAAAGAAAAAAAAAATGCTGCAGACCAAATTTAGCAAGGTGCTCCAATTATATCGACTTGTTTTGTCCAGATGATCATTAGCTGCTCATCAATTCAAGTAGATGTGTGATTCGTTATAAAAGTCAAATCATTGAAGTTATGTATGTGCCCCTTAGATAGATGTGTCCTAACTCCTGATCCAAGATGAATCTGAGATGATGATCAACAAGTCAAGTGGGACGTGACCTGACACACACACCTTGTTCATCAGCTTGTTATGTGAGCAGACCCGTTGGCACTCACTGTAAGAAACAACTCAAGTACTCCTCATGTATTTTTGAATGCTTTGGAGATGTCACTCTGGGTGTTCACAGCACTGCGCAGTAATTCCTGTTTTTGACGCGATTACTGGCGGCAAATCTGCAGTTTTACTCCAACAACAGGAACAAAGTGACAAGCTTTGGTGAACACATTAATTGCTCCACATACTGTGAATCAAGTCAGTCATAACACTTTCACCGTAGCAGAAAAAGGCAGCTTGGAGTAAGTTTGATGCCAGCATTTACACAACTCTGGCTATGAATTCCACCTTGTTGAAATACCTCTACAGGTAGACTTTGAAGAACCAAGTCAAATACATACAGTCAAAGACACACTCAACTTTTCGAAATCCTAGATTGATAAAATACCGACTTGTTTTGTCTGTTTAAAGTGTTCATGACTGCCGTCTGCAAAACTCTCCTTGGGTCCATCTAATTGTAGAGACTCTTTTTGTCTTACATTCCAAGTCACGTTGTTTCACTGACGTACAACCGTGATGTAAGCTACTGATCAATGCATTGTTGGAAAAACTAAGCATCCTGGAGGTGGGAAGCCCAACAGTGTTGTCCACAGCTCATTAGGCCTAACTACACGTTATGCAACATCCACGCTGTGAGTTTGTCCGCACAATGTCACCTCCAAACTGATTCTGACTCAGCCACACGACTCAGCCGGTGTTTTACCAAACTTTCCCTCCAAAAATAGCCCCCTTCACTTGGGTCAAACCCGACCCTGCTAATTCTACACTGTCACCAAATAGGACGTTTCCGTCAAGATACTGCAGCGAAAGCATTCCTGTGGTACCCGCGATGGAAAGCATGCCTTCATCAAACCTGACTCATAATTAATTGCACAGAAAGCTGGGAGTGGTCTATTAATAAGCACGGGGGGGGGGGGGGGGGGGGGG
>CM021542.1:7544097-7564355 GCA_010994315.2 Pisaster ochraceus | reverse complement strand
ATTGCATACTTTGCTGTACCGTTTGATGGTTTGGTTTGAGGGGTTACCAACATCAAACCATTTATAGATGTAATTTTGTGCCATACATTCAGCAGTAGAGGAAAGGAAAGAGGGAAAATTGATGATCATTATTAGAGGCTACCTCCCCTCCAGTAATTTCTGGATAGCTTATTGATAATACTAGAGTAGTCCATGTCCCAAAGGCCATTAGCTGACCGGGTACAACCCATCCCCAAGAAGGTGAAACATTCATTAGTCACAAGAGACACTGTAAGAAAACTGTTTCTTGTGCTAACAAAGCGTTTCTTTTGCATGCGGGTGCGGTTGACTGCCTCAAAGTCCCCATGGCGTGACAGCGGGCCTAGAGGAGAGGTTGCACATTGTAGAAGTAGCAGGTCAGCTTGATTATTTTCTACCGTCAGTGAGTCTGTCCATGTACACATCTCAAGAGGGTATGACCTCCTTATTCCACATAACAGTCAAGTGCACTTTACACAAATATTGAAACAGGACACGCGCAGGCGCCAGTGAAAGTAGCAATGTCAATTTCAAGAAGCTTGAACTTCACTTCTAGAAAGAGGACAGTCTAGAAAACTCTGGCAGGCCTGATTTTTATTCTTGTATTAATAGGGCAAGGCAATTTTTTCCTACATGGGGCCCAGTATAAATTGGCGGCTACAGCTGGATCACCACGCCCACATGCATTGATGCTGTCCTTCATGTCCTTAGCAACACTTCTATTAATAACAGCTGCATCTACAGCCACAAATTTGGACAGGGCCAGAGTTAAGAGAACACCTCCGTGAGGTAAATGTACCTTTCTACTGGAATATTTCAAGGGGCGCCAAGACAATGACTAGGGGCATGGGGCAATTCCTTATCTGGAATATCACCAATTCAAAGAAATCAGCATCAAACAGTTTCTCCAATAGGATCTGTTTCTGTACAGAAACAGATCCTATTCTCCCACTCACACATGTCACAATAACAATTCCAATAATTCTTCCGGCCTTACACGTAATTATCTTGACAAATATTCAATTTGAGGTTGGGGGATAATCGGCTTTTAATTATCATACTTCCTCTTTACTAATTTTTTGCTTCCTAAGCCTTTATAAGCAGCTTTACCTTAGCGATAGCCGATAAATCCACTTTCCTCACATTTTCTTCAACGTGTGATGAAATTAATTCACGCCATGGTAACAGACACCCACACACACACGTTTGTCGACCCTGTAAGTGTTGGACTTACATGTATCTTTGTTGGACTTCATTTTGTTCTAATGATGCCTCCGTTGGTTTTGTACACGAATGCCAAGCACAGACATCCTCACTCTGTCAAAACACCCGGATCCTTTTAGCTACAGTCGCAAGTTTCAAGGGAGCTAACTGTAACACACGTACGTATGTGTCTTGGACAGGAGTTATTGTCTAATTGCCTAAATTTCAGGGTTCATTTCAGGGTCTGGATCATAGTCATATCATAAAACCGGAACAGCTTTGTGTTTGTTCACAAACACCTAGTGTCTAGTTATTTGTGTTACTACCTGATGCATCCCAGGGCATTTCCTTACTAGAGCTCAGGCCTAGAATTGTGCCCCTTCCAAAATTTCCCAAAGACTTTTAAGATTTTCCAATGGAATTACTTTTGAAATGTGAAAATGGCCTCTCAAAGACAAAATTCCAGGCCCTACAACTGCACCTTTAACGTCTTACTAGATACAATGAGTCCTTGATAACATCCCTTGGTGAATGTTGTCTCCACAATTGCACTTTAAATGTCTTACAAGACTTTCCAATGCATCCATAACCTTAATGCATTTTCTTTAAGAGAAATGTCTTGAATGTCTTGATAAAATTAACCAAATCCACCCCTAGCGTATTAGTCTACAACTGCATCTTCAATTACAAAACTGACCAATGCATCTCTGGTATATTTAGTTTATACTGCAACTGCACCTTTAATGTCTTATAAGACTTCCCAATGCATCTATAACCTTAATGCATTTTCTTTTAAAAGGCTGCACCTTTAATGAGCATTAATTTACAACTGCATCTCCAATTATACCATGTCGAACTGACCAATGCATCCTCGGTGTATTTCCTTTATTGCTACAACTGCACCTTTAAAGTCTTACAAGACTCACACCTGCATCCTCCAGGGTTCTCCTCAGGATTGTTAAAAATTATTATTTTAGGGGCATTCTTGACCAAAGTTTGGCCTAAGCATGCTGAATTGAAATGAGGCCCTTGGAAATATTTTAAAAACTTTAACTTGGTGTTTATAATTGGTTTTAATAGCTGTATCTGCTGTGCATTCTTGGGCATTCCTTAAGGTTTTATCTAATTATGTTTTTTTGTGAATTAGATTCAAAGTAAAAAGAAAAGAAGAAAAACAAACAAATAAACCCCAAAACAAAAAAACTATTTAATGCTTATTGATCACAACCTGGAAATTTTTCTGCACCAGCAGGATATCCCGGATGTAGGATCTGTGACCTTGCAGACACGCGATCCCAACCCCGCATCATTAGAGCCTACAAACCTTCCCTGAACTGGGACGAGGGGCAGTACTTACTCCCAGGGGTCTATAACACGGTGTTGGGATCACATGTTCCCAAGGTCACAGGTTTGCTACATCCGGATCAACCTGCTGATGAAGACCGGAGATCCGGTCGAAAAGTTACAAATACGGACATATTCCCAGTGTTGTGATCAAAAGTTGAACATTAAATTGTATCAAATTACCAACACGAATGGCTTTTCACACTTTACATAATGTTATTTCTTTGCGTATCGGTCACAAGTCATGTGTATCGGCCCCGATACACTAGCTTAGCGCACGGTGAGAAACCTGATCCTCAGTGCATTTCCTTTACACATGTACTACAGCAGCAAGTTTGCCAGCCCCCCTACTCTCATCAGTGTACAGCATGCACATCCACATTTCATTTACTCATCTAAATGCCTCCTTCGCTGGCTAGCGTCACACAACAGAGGTCTTTTTACTCTCTCATCCTCCTCCTGAGTCGTAAGAAAACCATTAACCTCTTCCGGTCCTCTATGTCTTGAGTCTCACCATGGAAGAACAGAGAAGTACTCAAGCTGCTCCAACGTTAGCACAGCTCGGTCCGAGTGTTAATTGTCCGCTTCAGGGAGTCAAGTCACGAACTTGGTCTTTATCCCCGTCTTACAGACAGGTATTGCAATGGAATATCATTTGTCTTGAAGTAGGCTGGGCGCGTCTGAATAACTAGGTCAATGATTCCAAATTTATTTCAGTTTTTACACAGTCGGAATGAAGTTGCATATGATCGTCTCAGTGCTATAAGGTCGTTAAATGCTGCTTCATATCCGTAATGATAAGGTTGTTAAATGAGAAATGTTTTATTTAGAAAATGAATGTTCCTTTTTGCCAAACAATTACTTTGGATACCACTCCTGATCAATAAACTCCATTTTCCAGAAGCTCCAAACTATGCAAAACCAATTTTATGAAATCCCTACAAACTGAACTAATAAATTTAAAATCCTGGGTCCTGGGTCCTCTTCACTCTGTAGCTTATTTACCAAATTGTTTAGACGTTTAGATTACATTGGAGTGCCTGGCCCATTGTTAGTTGGGCCCACTGTCCTAAATCCTCCAAGATCAGACACTTTCCTGATTAAGGTGCCGGAGGATTTGGAAGGGTGTAGGGATATATATATTTCTAAACAAACAAATTAACAACAAACGTTAAAAAAGCTGTTCAGAAAAACCCCCAGACAAATTTGATTCATATAATTAAAGTGTGTTTTACAAAAATGTACTAATTCTGGGGTGCATCTGGCACTTATTTTGCATTTGATTTGTGTCACTCATACCTTTAGCATACCTCTCTAATGCTTTGCAGCAAAACGACAGGAAAAATTTGCAGAAGAAGAGAAATTGACATGAAAAATGTCTCTTGAAAAGTACATGTGTGTAGTTTGAATGGTCTGTGTGTCCTGAGTCAAGTGACTTTGGCCACCGCTATGGCCATCGGCAGCATGGAAAATGGTTGAAGAATAAGCCTTTTCAGCAAAAAATAATTGTTACATATATTTTTGGTAGTGAAACCAAGGATGCCTCATCGATGAACTTAATCACTGTATCTCGTAAGTCCAAGGAAACCTGTAAACAAGGATGCTTGTGTATGTGAACCAGGAGCACAGGGGTTATAACCCCTACTCTTCCACGATAAGCGACTTGGGGTCGTTTATGTGCATTATCAATCCCAGTACATGAGACCGTGGAGCTGGGACCTACGGCTTAAAATGGGAGGACAAAGCAATTTTGGTAAAGCATCTTGCTATAAAGGATGAATGTGTCATGACTGGTACTCGAACCCACATTCTGCTGGTCAGAAACACCAGAGCTTGAGTCTGGTGCTCTTGACCACTCGACCATGACTAGCCATACATGTAAGCCATCAATTTAAGTATGGACTACATACATGTACTGTACATGTACTCATCTCAAACAGCAATGTGGTTTTAAAACGCCTAAAAGTGCATCTCACAGTCATACACTGTACAAGTATTACACACAAAAACTGAACAGGACATGATCAATGGTTACACTCTATTGAATATTCTTATACTTCATCTCATCATTAGTTGGAACCCATCGATTTCAGCATCTTCTATACCAACGCACACAGTTCCCCGGAGTATTCATTTACATTGACGACCGTAACGGAGATACATAACATGTGGTTCCTTATCCACGGGCTCACATCCAATCAATGTCCCAGTGTGTGTTAAATGTGTCCAAACCTTGAGCGGAATCCTCAGAGACAGACGCAAGGACTTCGCGGACCCGCTGGACTTAATTGAATGAATTCATGGAGACAATTCCTGAGCAACTCTTGGTCAGGTGTTTGTCCCTGCGTTGTCATGACATTTATCTTAGGAGTCTGGAGCGCCGAGCCTAGCTGCACACGCGCACGGACGGGCGAATTAGATCCTAATGAATGGGCTTAATAGAAATTTAATGAATTTGCATGCCCTATTGCCTCAGCAAAGCTTTTATAGTCTGATTATCATAACAGACTAACTGGAGAAAAAAGCTGTTGTTTGTAAGTCCTATAGCAAGCAGAGGGGAACTCATGTAATAACATGAATAATTTGGTGTAAAAAAAATTTGCAACAGCCTCACGTTGCGACCGCAGCAGAGTCTTTCTCAAAGGCTGATTGATAACACAACACATACAAGTATTAGTGTAACAGAAATAGTCCAGTGGAAAGAAGTGAAATGAGAGAGAGAGAGAGAGGCTGAATGCAGTTGGGAGAAGCAAGGAATGACAAATCAAAAAGGGAGACAAAGGAGTTGGCGGTTGAAGGAAAGGGCTAGTTTAAAACACAAGAGGATGGAAACACAAAAGCTGGGAAGAGGAAGAAAAAATGATGTAAATAAATAGTTCATTATTCTTTTCAGTAACTGACTGATGCAAACCATCCCATGATAATAACAACATACAAGTTTACAATGTGAAGAAACAAAACATCTCATACAAGTAAAAAAACATGACAACGAGAAAGATTTCTAAAAACCTAAGAAACGAGAAAGGATAAAAAACTTAAACCCCTCCAAAAACCAACCAACCAACCAAACAAACACAAACAACCCATGCATCCAACAAATCAACATGTAATTTGTCACTGAGAAAATCCAGGTTGGACACCGTGGATGAAAAAACAAGAAAGTCAACTGGGTTTTCATAAAAATATAGAGCAAGGTTCTCAATAATGGTCATACTTTATAAAATCATATTAAAACACGATTGTAGTACTTACACTCAATATTTCGCAATCTGACAATCAAATTTACCGTTTAGTTGAGGATTCGTTTCATAAAAAAATAATTTGTCACTGACAGAAGAACACTTTCACACCACTGAATGCCACATCAAATTAACGACGCTGGAACAGCATCCACTGCATCCGAATTATTCATAACAAATAACCATCTCCCCTGTTCAGCAATTTTACTGATTTCCTGTGATTTCCCTGTGGAAATTTCTGCTGTATGTGTTGGGATGCTCGCAGGAGTGCCTCAGTTTGTGTACCACGCAAGACATCCACGTTAAAGACAAGATGCCATGGGTGTCCCTAATAAGTTATTGGAAGGGGTCAGTGATTTCGTTAGAAGGGGCGGGACAAACCAGTGGCAGCATCCTTCGTGTACAAAATCAGTAGGCCTACATGTATGTCAATTGTCAATTGTAGTTGAAACCAAACTATAAAACGTAGTTTAAGCGAATAAATAAACTCACCAAGGCAATACCTGGACATGTACATGTAAACAGAACACACAGAACACAAAAATGGAAACAAAAATAAAATTGAAAAACCATATCTTATCCTATGAGTATGGAGAAAGCTTGTCAGCATGGGGCTGACATACCGACAGAACATTGCTCCAAACGGACTCTCACTTAAGGGTTGTAGGGCACATGCTCTCAGGTTCAATCGGAGCATTTCCTGCCAAAGGATTTTCATGGTTGCAATAAAGTAGACGGCACAGAAGTCAGCAGTAGCCGGTCAAAGCAACCAAAATGCCCATGACAGCCCCTGAAAGAACACAAACAGTTCACCATTTGACAAATTGCCCTTGGCAATAATGAGATTATGGACATGGTGCACTGCAAACCGTAACCCGTAACTTCAATGTTATTATTTAATTGCATTACATTATTTAATCAGATTAGTTTATTTTGATTAAAATTTCGGTGGACATCCATACCATTTAAAAAAAAAGTTTCCTGCAACAAGAAAAGCAGGGAGAACATTTTTGATCCATTTATTTTTCTGCTTTGCTACATACATATATAATTACATGTGCGATGGCGCAAAAAATATGTAAATCAAACATTTCCTAAACAGCGACCCAAAATAAATAAAGTGCGGACATCTGCCTCCGCAGATCTGTTCTTGAGATTTGTTACTTTAATAGAAATTGAATGTTATGTGTCTGCCCTGCATGGGATAAAAAGGGCCTAATGTACGTTGATGTTATGTACTGTCGAGCGCACGTAGTGAGACAAACAGGCCTGTGTACGTAACAGGGTGGAATACCGAGTGATATTTAATCAAGATGTCAGCTTCAATTTGGGACAATTTAAAGGTTAATTTCATCACTGCTGGTGAAAAATTGAAATGCAGATTTGGTTATCAGGTCTCTATCCAGGGCTAATGTTAATTCAAAGCCCGAAGAGGACAGGGAAGTACATGTACAGGTTGTGTACACTGTACAAAGTAATTTTACAGTAGCCATGATAGCATGTAGCACATCAACTTTGATCTTTATTAAGCACAAAATACCCAACAAAAACAGCCATGAAATTAGTACTAAAAAAAATGGTTGATTTAAGTTGTACAGTAGGGTAACTGTAAAAATACATGAATGGTACAGCAAGGTGGTTGAGTGGATCTGTATGTGGGATGTCCCAACTTGCTCAAAATTTGCAAAAAGGAAAGTGCACAAAATTTATCACATGCAATGTTTAGACATGTAAAGCAAATGAAAGATACGCCTAAAGTGTATAAAGCAGAATGCCCAAATTAAAAACATGATATCTTCAAGACAAAAAGATGCTTCTCACCACATAAAGTCAGTCCACGGCAGAGTGGTGTTTCCCCAGCCCATTTGAAAGTGAGGTGGCCCACCTCGCCACTTTCTGCGACCACCTCACCAGTGGCGTAACTAGGGTGGGGAGGGCACTGGGTCACAAGGCCCCCCTCCACTTGATGTCCGTGTTCCCCCTCCCAATTTGAGATATGGAATTTTGAGATTAAAGATTACCAGAGTAAAACGTTACAATTTACAAGCTTTAGGCCTTATGTGATAACTTCAATGTTTATAAAACTGTTTTTCTATACACACAGCCAGTCATCGTTCTCCCTTAACAGTTAAAACACCTGAGGACCAGTCAGAATTCTCTGTGGGCTACTTCAGAGTTGAATAGCATCTCTATTTCATTTAAAAGACTGACCAGTGAAAAAGCCAACAGACTACTAAAATGACAAGCTAACTGGTCCTGCTGGCCAGTTACTAAAAAAGTTAAGGGCAAACCCTGATGGCATTTGTTTTTACATCAAATTATCTTTAAATGGCATAACAAGAGCACCAAAGGGCTCCGCAGAAACCACAGTTTTGGTTTGCCAGAAGTGCCCCATTAGAAAAGATTGTGCACCCTCTTGTGCCCGTCTAAAATTTTACCCAAGTTTCCGCGCTGCACCTCGCTCATTTTGTGCCAGAATCACCACAATGCTGCCACAAAGAAAATACGATCAATCAATCAAATGTTCATTTAGTGTAATTTACGAGCTTTTTCCTTGACAAACTAAGATCCGTGCATGTACATGTCAGTTCACAGGCTGCAGAAGTTTTGCTTCATCACCTCGCTCAGTTCATCAACTACATATACGGCTTGATATCACAAACAGCTACCACAAATGTACATGTACAAGATTTATGTGAATTGCTGAAGCAAAGAGTGATCAAAATGTCAAAATAAAACTTCAATATGGCATTATTGACAACCCATCTTAAAGATGAATCTCAGCCGAGCGCTTTGTGAAATCGAGCCCATACACTGCCAGTGCAGAGTTTGCACAGCTAAATGCGACACGTTCATATGAAAAGTACAATTGTCTAGGATTTTGTGGTTACCCTAAAGGATACATTGCAAAGTGCATTAAGTCTGAACCCTTCCGTATGTGCATACTCCAACTTGCCATAAAATCTTCTGGTTTGCAGGTGTAGCCTACATGGTGAAATGGCATGCCACAATGCTCTTCATTATAATGTAAGTATGGTGCATCAATTCCACAGATTGCCAACCTGCAAAAATTGACCAAAGTTAAGAAGCTTACCTTTCAAACAGTAGCCCTAATTAATTGTAATTCCATTGCAATTAAGCACAGCCTGGTGGCGTCTCTACTTTACCACTCTCATTGAAGCACCTTTGGCAATGGCTCTACTCTCTACATGTGTGTGCTGCAAACTACCACTGTTGTGGCATAGTGAGGTGTGAGTTGGTTGTCCCAAGAAACACGTTGATGGTTACGTAGGAGGAAAACTAATGTTTTGATCCCACAAAAGCTTCTAATCATTTACTGTATAGTTCAATTACCCTCCTCTTTTTAACACCCCTCATGTTACAATATACGTACAGTATACACGGTATATATAAACCAAGTTGAAATCAATACCATAGAAATACATGTATCGGAGGTCAATTTCATTTGCAAGAAACTTCAGCAATGTATTTGCCACCCAGCCACTTCCAAACTTCAGAGGACATCTTGATCGCAGTTTCACAGACCGCCTTTCTTGGCAGAAACTGATCCCGGGCTCAGATCCGGATAAATATTCCTTAAACAAACAGTTTGCCCGGCAACTCAGACAAATGTCCACACTATAATGGAAGTTGATGTGCATTGGGCTAGCTGTTAATGCCGCGCAGTGTGTACACAAAACTCAAAGTAAAATCCAATCACACTGTGTCAACGGATGCGGCTCACAAGTCATGATTCAGGACTTATATTCTGCGCAGTATCCTAAAGAAAACAAAGCTCTACGGACGCACTGTGGGGAACTGAAAATGGCCAACCACGATTCAACCATCATAAACATCGCATTTCTCAAGACTTTCGTGAGGCAGATGGCCATTTCCTTTCATCAATTCCTTAATAACGGACGGCTCAAATTGTGTACATTATTCGAACGTCCAATTCACCCAAAACTTCTAGGGTGTACTTGTATTTTCCAGCTGCCAAGCCACCCCAAGTGGCCATAAATACATTAACAGTTTCATGTGCAAGTCTCAGAGAGTCAACTTCATTGCCTGTTTTCAAGCCCCTCTTCAAGATATTTATATTTCCGGAACCCTCCTAATTTGCTTAAAAGCAAAGAATACCTTTGGTTTTTGCAACCATTTTATTGTTTTAATCCTAAAATACATGTGGATATACAATAAAACTAACCTGTGAAATTTTCATTTCAAAAGGTGGTCACGTTTTTGAGATATCGCTGAAAAACTGGAGTGAATATGTCCACACAGGAAGGATAATCCCATTTTAAATTTGGACATTCTGTTTTGAATTTTCCAGCAAATTTGGACACCCTTTCACCAAATCCTGGCTAAAACCTTGTTTAGGTTGAATAAAGAAAAAATTAATAGAGCGGGACTTGAATGTGCGACCTCTGCATTAACGTGCCAGCACTCTACCAACTGAGCTATCTGGCCCTAATGTTGGCGGTTTCCATATTTTGTTTGGGGGTGCCAGTAAATTGTCATTCAAACGCTAACTGCCATGGTTAAACCCAAGTTTATGATACAACCTGGGAAGCGGCAGGAGAGAAATCACCATGCAACTTTCAATTATGTTTAAAGTTGGCGTCACGAATGTTTTTTTTTCCTCTTCTCACGCGTCAAGAACAAATTGATTGGGTTAATTTTGTGTCAATTCGAGAGAGTCAGTTTGTCAGCTGTTGCAATTTGGTTTAATCCCAACCTCACAAGAGCTGGACCATGTTCCTCAAGGCCTCTCTAATGTATCTATAATAAGGTCTCAGTAGAAGTTGTCAGATGAATCCTAAAACAAGTCGATCAGTTTAAAAGCACCAGCCTTTTCTCCCTCCTGTCTCTTCTGGACTCATGGATGTACTTGAACAATGAACCACAGTCTTGCCACATTGAGTAGATTGACAAGGAAAATGTTTACACTTTTGCCCCATCCTAATTTGGGTCAGATTTTTTTGGGAAAGAAACCATGAATTTGTCTTGATAGATTATACAGTCAGATTTACTTTTCGGAAATATGTTCACACATGCACGTTTTCAAAACTGTTTTCTTCTTCTCGCCTACTGATCTCATTAATTTGTTTGCGCCAACACCATAAAACAAGGTCTTGATACATGTACTTGCTTTCCCTCTAGCCTTTCTTTAGTCGAACGTATTAGCTTAAAACAACCATGAAACGAGGTCTTTTGTGTAATTATCTGTCCCCGATTGAGCTTCTCTGTTTTGACAAGAATTGAAAAGAGTGACCACACAGGTGACAGAGCCAACCACCTTGTGACTGAGCCCTAGAGGCACTTCTAGCAATTACATGGACAGGTGTATTTTCAGGAGTGCAAGAAAGAACTAAAAGAGAAATACAAGACAGATGAATACATGAATGTTTAACAAAGTGTTTTTGTAAGGAGCTGGTCCTTCTGTGATGAAATCAGAGCCATCGTTTGGAGATTCCATGATTGACAGATTACCCTCTTCTCAAAAAGAGATCTTTGATACAAGTATTTTACCGATAATTCAGAGCCTCGTTTTGTAATCAAAGACGGCTTATTTCCAGGATTCTCCCTGTGCACAAGCCTGTTGTAGCCAATACGAACACAAATTATGATTAATTATTTTTGACCCCAGATCGAACTCACAAAGCTCATGAAGATTTAACATATTTGAGTTTGAATCACGACAAATTGACTGGAGCGGAACTTGAACAAACAACCTCCGGATTAACCCACTGATGTTCTACCAACTGAGCTGTTCAACCCTATAATGTTGGTGGTCTCCCTATTACTCAATATCTTTGTTCGGGGGTGCCAGTCAGAAACCATATAACTGTTAGCTACCGTGTAGCCAGGGATCATACCCAAGTTTAACATATTAGAATGCCCAGATTTCACAGTACATGTAGGGCTTAACTATGTAAACCAAATAACACCAAGTAGCAAGGATTTCATTTCATTTCACTTCAGTTGTCAGTGTGCTTGGGCCAAACTTCAAAATTTTTGTTCCAGAATGCCTCCCTGTTGCGAAAAATCCTAGGAAAACCGTAATTCCTATTTTACTACATTGTATCAGTGTATTGAGTGTCATCATTCAAATTCTTGGAGCTGTCCTCTAGTTGAAACTGAAGTCTCCCTCACAGGAGTGCCGCCTACTGTACTACATTGTACATTCAAAGTTTGCTGTTTCATGATCAAGATATCAATCTTCTTATTACATGTTTCATGATTTCATTTATCTTGGGAAAGCCTCACAAGTTTGTTGCATTGTTTGACAATGGTGAACACTATAGGTTCATTGCTGTTGAATAAGCATGCCCTACGAAAATACTGAGTAGTCAATTGCCAATGCAATGACTTGTTACATACCTCACTCTCTAAATTTAAAAGAATAAGAGCCGAGAAATGGCGGCCGCGAGTGGAATTTTATTGTCACGCAGTCAAACAAATTTGTCTCTAGAAGCCATGAACTTATATTCTCCCAGTGTATTTCCAGCAATGAATTTGGTAAAGGCGAATCTAGTGATTCTGATTTGAAGAAGATGTGAGTCAAATGAGCAGTGAGTACCACCACTACATGTAGGCTTACACTGTACGTACATCAGCAAATGAACAAGACTGTGTACATGCAAGAGCACAATAAACAGTGATCATTTGCCATTCCATGCTTGTCCAGAAAATGACAACTTCAATATACAGTATTTCTGAATGAGTTCAATTTTTGAAGACAGTATTGCTAATATACATGTATACTTATCAGCCATCTACATGTACATGTAGTAATGTTGAAAGTGTTGTCGAAATGAATATGAAATAAGATGAGGAATGTTGAGTGAGCAATTATTTTTCAAGTTTGAAATCCATTTCTCCTATATTTGAAATTTATTTTTCATGTTGATGATGTTGGCATAAAAAATGGATTAACCCGCAAAATACATACTATCGATATTCATAAAGAGTATATTGCAAAACTTATTTTAGTATATATTTTAACTTCAGATTTTACAATATAAAATGAGGAAGTTATACCAGGCTTTGAAAAAAGGAGCGTTGAGAATATTTGTGTGTGTGTGTACAAACAATTCTGTCACAGCTACGCTTAATAATCATTACATAATAATTCTGTAGTGAAAGAGTTAAAGGTATTACAAGATTAGTAAGGATTTAAAAATAACTTCATTGTTTATTTTTAGCCGAAAGCTTACTGATTTCATATGAAGCTCATACCAAAACCATTTTTTCTGTTAAACTACATGTATTTCCCTCTGAAACGGAGTCAAATTAAAGAAAATGGTAACCTGAAAAAAAGAAGGAAAAAAATGCGATCAGTTAATTTTGGTTGTTACAAGACAGTTAATGGACAACTGTTCACTTGCTGAAAAATGCTGCCGGTTTTTCACTATTTTCTCCTGACAGACACTTAAACAAATTAAGCCCAAGTTTTCACAGGTTTGTTATTTCATGTAAATCACAAAAACATGAACACTGTTTGCCACTATTTTGTCAGCTCTACCAATCCTGTATAATACCTTTAAGGTCGACCAAATAGAATTGATAGATTATTTATGGCATCTGTGTACTGGCCTGATCAGTTTCAATCAAGGACACAGTTAAAAAGTCTTTAATCACGGAAATGAATTATTAAAAAAAATGAATAAAGAAGACAAAAATACAGGCAGTGAGGCAAGCATGGCAAGGGGATGATCATCCAATAGTGCCCCAGTAATAAGCAGCTCACTATGAAATTGAGCAAAATTAAGTGTTTACTTTAACCTACTACATGTACGTACACGTACCAGACAACTGTGATCTTTTATTACAATGTGGTCCCACTGAAGGGCCTGGAATTTGCACTTGTCAAAAAAACAAACCAACATTAGCCACAGAAATCAAAGTCTTTCCGAAGCGCTTACTCACCTAATGTACATTTACACACTACGTGTACCACCGTAAGGTTAACTCTGGATCTCACCAGTTATCAGGCTATACGACAATGGCTGGGGCTCTTACGGTAAACAATGACCCGAATGCACTTGAACAAGTCAGTTATTAACAAGTTTTTATCAGAGCTCTGTTACTCCCACAAATTCCCAAGACTGACACGATATGGAAATTTCCCCCAACTTCGACATCTCTGGAATCATCTCAGGAAATTTGCCCCAATGCCCATGAGAGAGAACGGTGGAAGATTCCCTGTAATGGATTGCAATTCACCAACGTCTTGATGAAGAGGAAACAGCAAAGGAGGAAAGAAAGAGAAACGTTTTTTGCTGAAGTCATCCATGTAATAAATGGCGGTCCCAGCGGGCTGTGATAACTTAAACATGTGCAACAAACAGACAAGAACCTCTCTAGACTCAGCTGAGCATGACCAGCGTCCAACATGAGCTCGGAGTGCAGAATGAAAAAACGCAAACCTCTCTTTTCTGAGTGCCCCTCTGATTTAGCTGGGTTTTTTTTCTCAGTCCGATGTTGTGGAAATTTCAACACTCGCCTCGGGGCACTTGGTAGGAGAAAAGTTCAGTACTGTTTTAGCTACATTAGTCTTGATGGCCTCTTGCCACTGTGCCCTGTTCAATTCACTCAATCATTGCTCTAATAGTATGCTCACAATGTGTCCATGCATAACAGTGTTTAAAAAGTCACATAACACAGTGTACAATACATTTAGGTTTCCAAACATACCTACATGTAGGAAGGAAGCATTATATACATCCACACAAAATACACATGCACTGCAGATGCACCACTTATATACTGTACAGCGATAGTTTTGGATGAGTATTTTGGATGTATTTTTTACAAACATGACAAACTACAGAGTAGATGGTACCTCGTAACACTAACATCTTATTACCATGAGTTCACACAGTTTTTTTGTAATAATGCTTAAAGCAGATGACGACATGTACCATGCTGAGAGAGCACCTGAAAAGTTGGCACGTTCGAGGCTGGAAAGAACGTTCCCGCTGGCATACCTGCATTCCAGTGGACCCCGAGATTGTTCTGCTAGACCGTGACATTGTACCAAACTTTGAAAACAACCCTACACAAGTGAATACGCTACTTAGCATTTTGAACGATCCAATGGATCGGTACACGTACACCCAATGGACTACCTAGCCGAGTCAATTGGAACGTTCCTACCATTTGGACATTTGAGAGCCTCTCTTATGTGGTCATCAATTTCACAAACATTTCAAAACATTTTCAGCAGTTTATGCATTGTCTAAGGATTGATTGCATACTAGCATAATTACAAGAACACGTACAGGACTGCCACATGTACTTCAAAGAGGCTACAGAGGCAATTGCCTCCACATGCTCCTGGGCACTGCCTTGGTGCCCCTCGAGCTGCTCCACCAGTACAAATTTAGACTTGCCTCACTTATGTTGAGGTTCCCTTCACCAGGGCAAAACACCCTTGCCCTTTAAACAATCGCAGCAGCAGACCTCAATGCAACAACACAATTAATATTAGGACTGCCTCATACATTGTATTAAGCACTGACGCAATGGGACAGTTTTGTAATCAGGTTTCCACCCAGTGTCCTATCTCTTCAGTCAGGTGGTGTGGAAACACCTTTAACAAAAACATGTATTCAATTGATTTGAAAGGACCTAAAAGTAATCTGACTTGGGAAAAAAGCAAAACAAAATCACTCACTCTTTTAAACAAATATTTTTTCACAAGCCTTGTTGTTTTCTTTCATATTATTTGCCATCGCAACAAAATCGAGCTAATTTTCAAAGTACACACACTGTATCGATGAATGCGTATTTAAAGCCAGCATAATGCATCTTTTGGTTATTTAATTTTACATTCAGGCAAACGTTTTTTCATTAATTTATTTGTAAATGATTATTATTTGGATACCCCATTGTTCGATTTTAGATCAAATTTAGACCTTGTTTTTCAAAATTCGGGCTAGCAGCCTTTCAACAATTTGTCAGATTCTTTGTTGTCAAAGTAAATATATAACATTTAAGTAACTTACGTCAATTTTGAGCCCACAGTGTCTGCAATGTCAAGATCCACCAGGTTTCCTGGTGCTACAATTCAGCTTGCTGTGTCTTAGTACATGACCTCTGCGAATACTTGAGGACGGACGATGGGGCCGGCCGGCCATGTACAGCCTTCCCTACGAGGCAAAGTTCAGTAAGCTCACAGTTAATGCTTGTTTACATAAGATATATTGTACTGCTATCGCTGACAAAACAAACATTAGTATGTGTCAACGTTGATTAGTGATGAGTGTTAAATTTAGAGACACCCACTTTCGGCAATAACAACTGGATTTACTGACGAAGGTCCAACATCAGCAGACAGGTAGCTCATTTATCTAGTCCACCATGCCCATGCAACCAAGCCATGTGGACCATTCATGAATAGTCATTAGGAATTTTAAAGAGGCAGACTCATAAAAATTTCTCTGACTTGCGTTTTTTAAGCTAAGAGATTTTCAACATCTTTGGGTCTTTATATAAAGGCTCCACTTAGAACAAAAACCCCCAATAAACCAAACAACAATAAGACAACAGAATTTGTAGTTCAGAATTTTTAAAAAGAAGACCAACATTTTTGTTTTCCTTTTTATTTTTGGCTCTTGCTGCACAGCAGTAAATTTGTCATTTTTCTCCCTTCACTAATTACTAAACCATGGCTGGAGTTGACTTTGAACACCAATTCTTTGACAATTTTTGTGATGATAAAGAGCCAAGGCTCGGACTTTAAGAAAATCTGAAATTATCTGCAATTGAAAATAACTACAGGGAATACATTTATAATTGCAAATGTTTCCTAACTATGGAAAATCGTGTTAGACAAATAAAAACTTAAAACTATAAAATCTATTTATTTTGATGAAATTTTAAATTTGTGGCGTGTCGTGGTGGAGCGGATAAGAACAATGGACTCAAGCTCTGGTGTTCTGATCAGCAGAGTGTGTGTTTACGTCCGAGTCGCAAGAAACTTAAAACCATTATTGCTTCGCCCTTCGGAAAGGACATAATAGCCGTTGGTCCCGTGTGTTGTGTCATACGCGTACAAGAACTCAGCGCACTTATTGTAAGGAGAAGGTTTTCGCCCTGGTGTTCCTGGTTTGATTGGCTGCATATTGTGCCACAACACCTTGTAAACCATTACCTGGCATGCATGGTGCTATGTAAAGTACATGTAACAAAGTACATCAAAACACAGCTCTGAATACCTTGGGAGATAAATACTGTAGTGGTTAGAAACGTAGTATTAAGCGGGGTATTTATGTAAAGCATTATGTAAAGTATTAAATAGCTGTGTTCTTTAAAATGGTTACTGTTTGATATCTTTTTATCTGAAATTGAAAACATTTTGACGATTACAAAAACAGCAACAGCCCCTGCACAATGTAAACAAGATTTCGAGTGGAGAAATCTTTCAAATCTAAAATTCACAAACAACACAGGGCTTCTGCATGAAGCAAGGTTCATGTCTATTATGCAAGGCTAGAGATAGTTGCTTCTCTGTCCAAACAGCAAAACAACTCCTACAGTCTATTTTTATTTGTCAACATTTTCCCCCCCCCAAAAACATTTTAAAACTACCATAAAATAAAACCCCAAAACAACAACTTGACAATGCGAAAAAAAGCGTAAATTGACCCTTAACACATCAATTTCATCACCTGCAATTGTTGTAGTGATAATTTAATAGAACCCAACAATTAACACTGTTTTCGAGCCCAGCCTTGCTACATGTAGTACTTATTAGCACGGTGCTTATCCCGCGCTCCCGGTTGGTCTTCACTGCACCCTTTCCTTTCTGCTGTGGCAGTCTGGGTGCCAGCCTGTTTTCGTGAGTGATACGTGTAAAAGCATGGTGAGTGCACAGAGGAATAAAACGGTGAGAGCAAGCAATGTGGTTGATTGTATTTAAAGACTAATGAAAAGGGGGGAAAAAGTGGTAAAAATATCACGCAGCAGCCATTTTTTTTTCTCCTAGCCATAATAGGGAGTACATGTAGATAATGTAGTTAAATGCAAGTGTCAGGAATATTAACTTTTAATTGTTTTTGCAATTTTGAGCCTGTATTTACTTGTTACAGTATGTTTACTGCCAACTACATGCAGAGTCCCAAAAGATATCCATTAAATTCAAGGATTGCATAGAGTCAACATTACACATTGACTTAACAGAAGGTTGCCAATTTTACATTTTAAACATGTTTTATATTCATTTATGTTTTAATTATTTTATTTTTTCTCTCGCCCTCCTTTTTAAAATTATTATGGGGGGTGTAAAATGTTAAATGTCAGTTTTTCCAGGCCACTGCACTTAGTTAATTTATGAATAATGTGTTTTAAATAATTCATACTAACTTAATTGGTAATTCTATGAACAGGGTGCCCAAAGTGTGACACGGAGACCATTTCAACTTTATTTTAAGTTAAAAAAAGAAGAAGTGAGTTTTGTTACCTTAGTTTGGTTTCCAGCACATTGAGCACCTTATTGGTGGATATGTGTGCTACATGTATGTAAGACTACATGTACATTATTATTTTATGTTATATTATATTATAATATCTCACGCATAATTTTGTTGTGCTTAGCTACTTTTTGTGCTTAAACAGCTCTATGAAATTGTGCCAAAGCCCGACACCTCAGATGTTAATTTTATAAAAAACAATAAAAAAGAGGTAAAAGTTGTCATCTTAGTGGTGTTCATTATGTTTACCCTCATATCATTCAACCCTGTGAGTTCTTCAATTCCACTATTTGGACACCCTGTTTTCCCACACTCGTCCAAACAAAATCAGATGCATGCCTCGCGCATCACTAAGCTAAGCAGGTCAGCTTGATCAATACATTTAGAATAATTCAACAAATCCTTCTTCAGCGAAACTCACTGTGCAAGAATGCCAAGTGTGTGGCACATATTGACTGTAAACCAGGTAAATTTTTCTCTCTTTCTCTATTATAAAGGTCATGATTTGGGTTTCCACATGCTCTAGTTTCCAACGACTGAATCATTGCTCTGAAAGGGAAAGCAATGTTGTCTTTTGGAAGAGCAAATTATTTCTTGTATCCCAGTTTCCAATAAACACAAAACAACCCGTGCCAATTTCATTATACTCGGGTGGTCAGTTTGTAGTGGAAAGAACACATCACTTTGAGTTCTGTCCGAGGATTTTGTGCATGAGAAAATGAAGCTTGTTTTGATTGTGGCAGTTCAGTGCGAGATATTTCTCTGGTGGATTGGTACAAATATGAGCTTTATAATCAGTGCGCCAGAGTCAGATTGAAACAAATCATTTTGTTCTTGTTACATACATGTACACTTAATTGCAATCCAGTATTTTGTGCGCTTGAAACAAATAATTGCACTCTATGACCGCTTGCAGAGGCAGAACACACCTCTGCAAAATCTACGCCTACCATTTCCACCATTCTGGGGGGTTAATTATTGTATGCATTATAAAAAAACACACTACATTTTGACTCCCCAAAAAGGGGAGCCGTATACATGTAGGTGTGTATAAGTGCACAGCACATTATGCAAGGGGTCAATACAAATTTTTTCATACACAGATAACTTAGTCAAAGTTTGGTAACTATTGGGGAGAAATAAATAGTTTTAATTTGACAACATGCAAACCGATTTTATACCAACAAGCCTACTCCCAACAGTAAACAAGTACATGTAGGCCTACATGTACATCATGGGTAGATTCATCTGAAATAGCTGGCCTGATGTACACTACGCATGCTTCAGACTTCAGAGTACTAATACCTACAATGTACAGCAGGCTTCACAAGTCCAGGTCAGTGGAGGTCATTGCCTTGGTGCACTTTTGAAAATGCTCTACAGTACAGATTTAAGTTCCTCCTCATACATGTCCTGTGAAAGGACAACAATTTTTGTACTGGCCAGGGTCCCTTGTAAAATCTTGTCAAACATTGCTACATTTTGTTGGAGGTCCGGACCTACGACAAAATCTTCTGCATAGCGCACAATGGTTGTTAGTTTTTAGTTTCGCCTTTTTTTGCTTTTAAAACACGGATAAGATTTTGCTTACTATGAGTGCAAACAGTAAGCTTACCAGCCGAAAATGCTGTACTGTAAGCTCTGATTGTGACTGGTTCCCTGCCTGAGAGCAAACCAATTTTTTTACCCATTTATTTTTTTCGCTGAACTACAGAATGCGGTCAATGATGCAAGCTACTGACCCACAACATGTATATTGAGTTCTGCATTCAATGGCCATAGAGTCCTTAAATTACTGAATTTACACTGCGTAGCATTTCCACATGGTGTGTAACATGAACTTTCCTCCAGAGAACTGAATCTCCTCTCCACAAGGCAGCAAAAGGGAGAATATTTACTCCTGACAAATGTCGTAAAATGGCATTTCGCGGGGGAAGTACTTACACAACGTCCTTCGTGGGTAAATGTTAAGGGA
>CM021542.1:7529086-7540027 GCA_010994315.2 Pisaster ochraceus | reverse complement strand
ATCTGAGAACCCATGAATCACCACTTGGTACATTCTTACAGGCAGTGACTCTTATGTACATTTAGGTCACACTTAATGGAAAGACGTAATGAGTTTTTTACTAGATGTAGGCCTACATGTTACATAGTCCTTTTAAAACTAAATGTTTAAGCTGAAGATCTAAGCCCTCACTAAAGTGCACTGCTTTTAAAAATGTAGCTCCTCTCGGAAAAGACAAGTCTACTGTGAAACTGAATTCCAAGTTCACAAGCTACATGTATTATCAGTACACGGAAAATGTTCCAGTCGGCATTCTAGCTTTCACTTTACAGGCTGACAGGATTATATCTTGTTCCGTGTATCACAAATTCCTCGGCAGCACTTGATATTAAGCACAAATTCTTCGTAACAGGTCAACTCTTTCATCCGTCTGTCCATGACCTACTTGCAATTTGAATTACTGCTATACTTGCATTAGATGAATCGCACCGAGGCTTATGGGGTTCTCGACTGGCTTAAAAACCCTTGCCTTCAGCAACTCAGGGATCAGGTCTTCCGGCTCTCAATCAACAGTCGCCAAGATTTCTACTCTACCATTATACAAGATTGAGTCTGTATCATGCAAAGCCTTGCTGCACTTTGCCCTCGTCTTTAATTAGACAGACCTACTGAAGCTTCCAGTCATCTTCACTGGGAATATGATTGCAAAGGGCAACCTTAATAACAAAATTTCCTTCTATCAAGAAGTAAAGAAACTAGTGACTAAGTAGTTTGAATCCATGTGAAGGTTCCAGCCCGCATATTGCTTATCTTGTACGAATATATGTATGTTAGTTTAGCCTTGAACACAATTTCCAATTTTCAATCAGTTTAGCTGTAAACAGAAAGTTTGAAAGTCCACAACTCTGGCCGGTTAATAGCGACACATCGGTATGCGGCTATGGAACTGACTTCCCAATCATATTCACGTGGCGTGTCGTGGTCGAGCGGTCAAATGCACCGGACTCAAGCTCTAGTGTTTCTGGTCAGCAGAGTGTGGGTTTGAGTCCTGGTCATGACACTTGAGTTCTTCTTAAGCGAGACACTTACATGTATATTATTGCTTCATCCTTCTGATGGGACGTAAAGCCGTTGGTCCCCTGTGTTGTGTAATGCATATAAGAACCCAGTACACTTATCATTAAAAGAAGGGGTTTGCTCCGTGTTTCTGGCATTGGCTGCCGAGTGCGCCACAGCACCTTGTAAACCCTTATAAGGTGCTACATAAATCCGTCTCATAGTTCGTAAAAACTTCAAAAAGTGTTTTTCTTTGTTCAAGCACCTTGAGCACCTTATTTGTGGATGGATACATTGAATATAAGACTACACTATTATTATTATTCTCTATCTCTTGAGACATTTAAAAAAGGGGGCTGAAAACAAATCTCATCCAAAACGCTTAATGGTCTGGATCATGTGTAAATGCTTTTAAATCTGTGTTTTCTTTGGTAAATCATGTATCATTGCATCTTGTTTGCTTTTGTGTATGTTGCTTTTGCTACTACCATCTTGTTTGCTCTGTATGCGATTTTGTATGAGTACGCGGATTTGTGCACAATATAAATGTTCTCTATTGTTATTAGTAGTAGTAAAAAATGTTGGTCATTTGCTGTTAACCTCAGACTAAGGCTCCCCTTGATTGGAGGTCTTGCTAAACAAACCGACCACTTTAAAAAAAGAAGATGAATATTCAATTCAATGGATCTCCCTGATCAGCTGATTGGGTGACAGGATGAGGAACAATAAGCTTGCATTTGCAGTAGGAACAATGCTTTTGTTGAGCCTAGTTGTATGAAGGTTAAAAAACCAAATCAAATCTCCACTGGTTAACATGACACTATCACTTGGCAAATGTGCAGTTATGTGACGCTGTCTCTTGGAGGAGTTCATGCACATAATGACTGCCTGACTTGTACACGAGTTTCACCAATAAATGTGCAACCTCATGTCGAGAGCCTGGGAAAAAAATACTTAAAATGTCCCCGCTCTAAATGCATTTTTTTTTTTAAGATCAGATGAACGTGCAGAGTGAAGTCATGGCAAGAATCGCCAAGGTACAGTAAGATGTTATTTTTCTCAACATGTTGCCAATTCCAGCATGTACCATGTAATACTACTTGTAAAAATATGTGACCTACATACATTGTATTTCCATGTCTTCTTAATTTCCCATGGCCATAATTATGTATCAGGTACATAGACGTACAGGTTGAACGCTGCTGCTGTTAACGGCCACCGTGGGTTCACTGATGCAGGTTGCTGGTGTTTCCTGTCTAAGAGTTGAAACTTAATGGTGTGGAATAATTAGTATTCCAAAAACAATGGCGGCACGTCCCTTTTCCATTCCCTGTTGACTAGAAAAGTAGACTTGTATTAAAATTGTATGTATTTTATCGACTCAGTCAGCTTGTTTTTGATTGAAAGATGAGACTATTGACGTCTAGGAGAGAGGCCATTTCTTGATTTGTATGCTAGAAGAAGATTTTGGAACCGATTTAGTGCGATGATGGTGAGTCACTGTCAACAGTGGAGAAATGGCATGACGTGATCAATGCGCTTCGCTTTCAGAGCCTACGTGCTGCAGTGGTTCGCACACATTGGAGTGGGGCAATGTGACTGGTTGTACAAAAAACTAACTGCAAATGTCAAGATGTTATCAGGCCTGATTCTTCACTAAGGAAACAGATTGCCTTTATGCTCTTGGTGATAACCCTGGTGCCCCTAATAATGTTCTGGTAGAAATTGTCATTTTCCCTCATCGAGGTGCCCTAAGGAAAAAACTGCCTTTGCCCTTAATGTCCTTATAAGAATGAAGTGTCAGGCCAGTGGGATTATGATCAATGCACGCATTAGCCTTTTGTCAAGGCCTTCATGGCTTGGACAGCTTTGTAAACAGTGGAGCGACTGGAATGAAAGACCATGCGCGCTAGCCAAGTGGCAAAGCCAAGAGGGCCTTTTCCAACTTGTTTGCGGTTTTTGTATATGAATTAATCATAAAGTATGAAATGTGCATTATTCATAACTTGTATGCAAATAAGTGACGATACACATGACGAGACAATTGCCACTTTCTATATTTGTGAATTTGCATCATTTGTTAATGTATGCTGACCCCGTCGCTTCTGATTGGTTTGAACTTTTGCTACCGTTTAGGTAGCAAAAATCGAGATTATAAAGACAAACATTAGAAACCGCAAACAAGTTGGAAAAGGCCCTCGTGGCTTCGCCACTCGCGTGCGTGGTCTCCCCTTCCAGTCGCTTGGGATCGCGGCTCTACGAAGCTGTCCAAGCCAAGAAGGCCTTGACAAAAGACTATGCACGCATACATGTATGAACGAAACTGATGATGCTATGTGTAGGTTTGACTCATTTAAGTTATTTTTATCAATATCAGCAAAATATTAAATGTCAACATTTGATATTTTGGTACATCATTGATAAAAGTTTTCTCATATAAATTTCTAGCCTTGACCTTCAGTAATTCGTTTTATAACCACGCTAATGGCATGCATACATGTAATGATTGATTCTTCATGTTTAACAATTTGTGTAAATACTTTAATGTAAACGTGACATTTTAAGTGTTTTAATTCATTTACATAACCAATTATGACTCATCAATCTCATGACCACTTAATATACATAACACATAACAAAACGTAGCCGTACCCTCCAGGAAGGGAGAGTATTTTTTTCTTTTCTTGTGTGCATGCGTGCGTGCGTCTGTTTGGGGGGGGGGGGACACACACATAACAAATGACATTGTTTTTCTAATTTTGTTATTCTCTAAGCTTGACATTTGAGATGACTCTGTTGGATTATAACTAAACTGATGACATACATGTAGACGTGCATTTAATGAATAAAACTATTTTCTACTAGGCTTATTTTGTTACTCTGAGTTTGACATTTGAGATGACTTTTACGGCAAGAGTTTTTTGTTGTTGTTACGATCAAAGCAAAAAATGCCACATCGATAGTCCTTTTCCTGCTGTGGATACAAATAACTTCTCCTCCAAACCTGTTAAAATTTACTTAAAATGTTTTGCTGTGTATTTTTTACAACTCCTCGGACTAGGAGGGTACAAATCATTTCTCTCCCATTACTTAAAATGTTTTGCTATGCTATTTTGTACAACTCCTCGGACTACATGTAGGTAGGAGTGCGAACCTTTCCAAAAGGCTTCATCAGGTTAACTCACAAGCTGATCTACATTGTACATGTAGTCAGGAAGTCCCTTTCTCATGGTCCCATGACCACACCCACCAGAATGTACTTAGCAGACGCCCATTTCCTGACATCATGTACAGGTACATGTTCTTGTACATGTTCTTGTACATGGACCATTGCTAGCTATAAACATGAAAACTTCAAAGCTAGGCTGACCCCACTGGGCTCCTGCTCCACTACTACAATACCCAGCATCTCTTTGAGATCCAACCCCCCCTCCTCTTTGACTCAGAGGCAAAAGCATCTTGGCAGGAAACAGCTGGCAATTTAACTCATTCACTTCCAGTTCATTACCTTATTACAACTCACAGATGGGAATGCGTTTCGATGTACACAGTAGGAACCCTATCCTGTTCGTAAGTGTGACGTAGTTCCACAGTGAGCCACGCCCACTTCACTGGCTCCATTGAATACCGGAAGCCCATAGGAAATGCATTGAGCAAGAGTTTCTTTTGACAATTTATGTATAAAAAAAGGTTGGACTTACGTTCCAATTATAAATGTTTTGCAGAGCCTCAAGGTCTAGTAAGAATTGTTTAATGAGAACTGCCTTTGAACAATGGAATATGTGATTTTTCGCGTATAATTACACGTACACATACGTAGAATGCTTGCTTTGGACAATGGAAGTAGCCACAACCTTGTGCGTACAGCTGAAGCTTGCGCATGTGACAGACTGACTTACCAACAGGATCTAGATCAACCTGCGCGTCCTGCAATGCGCTTGTCTTGATACTATTCATGGTAACTTTTTTACAATTATGTAAAAAATCTACATTGAGAGAGCGTTTCTTGTTATAAAACTTAATATTTTCTTAAAATATTTCTTGTATTACATGTATGTATGTCTAGTATGGTTTAACTTACATGTAACCTACAGTGTACATTAAGCTCATACAGTGTCATAGGAAATTACATTCATATAAAATGTACAAACAACACCGTATAAAATTCTTTAAGTTACCTTTTTTGCCAAGTGTTTAAATAAAGAAACGGATGCAGCTTTTTAGTGGCAAACATTTTATTTTGAAAGTGAGGCTGGCCCTGCAAACAGACAACCTTAGTCTGATAACCTGATTACCTGGTTACCTGATACAAGTAATGCAAGTCATTGTGCCGTACACACATGTATTGACTTTTCACTACATGGAAAAGTTCCTAACACACCAACAGGATCGCATACACAACCTTTCAGTGGTGTAAGTTGGTTAACTTAATATTTTTATTTATTTAATTATTTTATTTGTTTGTTTATTTTTTGGGGGGAGGGGGTACGCGGGGCAAAGACAGGGGGCTATTGAACCATTCATAATATTGTGTATATTTTCAATCCCCTCTGTCATGTTTGTGGGCAAGGGGATGTGGGCAAGGGTTCGGGGGGGGGGGAAACAGCCCCACCCCCTTTCCTCTTCCCTGCCTACTTCACTGTAACCTTTGTATTCAAACACACAGAGTGAGGCTCATAATCACCAAAAGTATAACCATCTCTGATTTAACTTCATGATGTCCGGAAACACTCAAGAAAATCAATAACTTGTCTGAAAATAACTCAAGAACACTTTTAAAATAAAACCCTCAAATCAGACTGAATTGGATCCTTGCAATATAAAGAATGCACGGACTGTCACTGCACGGCTCTTTGCTGTGAACAGCGTGCAGTATCAATGAGCAAAGATTAAATTGCTGAAATAATTGACGACAAAACAGTCAGCCTCTGGGCATAAACTTTGACAGCCGTTACAAGTTAAAGCCATTCAATAAAACTATTTGCTTTGCAAAAGCCTTATACCAAGCTAATCGCAAACAATTAATACCAACAGTGTACATTGTGCAAATTATTTAACTTTTACAGTTCACATTGTTAGCAAGTAATAGACAGTGCATTCTTGCTGGTTACTCACACCACACAAAAGCATAGTACACAGAAAACATTTCCAGACTTATTCAGTTTTTTGTTTTGAAATGAAAAGAAACAAGAAAAATACTTCAAAAAGAAGCCAAATTCAACTGTGTTCACTGTAACTGTAAGAATTGATGGTTAGGCCCCTATTGCTTGTGACTTGATGTATTCAGCGCTGCCAATGGAAAAATACAATTAAATCAATTTAGACTAGACAAGGCTCCCAAGGGACATTGAATCTAAATTATATTATAATGCAAGTAGGCAAGTACACAAGTGGTATTTTGAGTGTACGTCACGTTCGTACATGTCAACACTAAATTACCATTCAATACAATTTTCATCATCGGCTTCTATGTAATGTTAACAAGGTCTTAACATCTACAAATCAGAGACAGGTGTCCAACTTTGATGTATTGTCAATATGGCAATTCACAACACAATGCACCCCCCATGCCCACTGCATTTTGAGAGAGGCCCATTTCTGCAGTGTACCATGGGAAAAAAGGGTGTCGCACAGCGCCTGCATGTACATACAGTGTACATGTGTACGATGCGCCATCCCCAGTTGCAGCTATGTTCAATCATGATTTGTATTTAGAAAGAAAGCAGCAAGACCATACAGGATTACAGGAGTGATATTTCCTTCATAAAAGCAGGAAGGTCGTAATTCTTCTGAGTATTGCTGTAGGCCTACAGTGTACAGGTTTTTCAAATTAATTAAAACCCTTACATATCAGGCGTTTTTGCCTGCATGGTGGCCTCAATCCTCCCATATCCTCTTCTCCTACAGTATGTCACTCCACACCAAAGACTAGATACAGATTTGACGACTGAAAATTCTATTTAAAATTGCTCACTGGCCTGGGTTCCCAATTATTCTAGACCCAGAATCTCACAGATGTTGCAATTCCGGAGGTTTGCAGACTCTAGCTTGATCACCAGAAATACAAAACTACAGGTTTGGACACAATGTGGACACAATGTGGACACAATGTGGACAACTTCTTCCTCCCTTTGGTGACTACTTATTTTGAAGTCTCAAGGAAATCAGGAAAAATCCTGAAAAATCCTACCTCTGTAGATAAGATTGGAATGCCTTACCCTGTGATAAATAACCATTTAATTTGTTGAAACTGTAGATAAGTACGCGACAAGCAATTATCATTTGGACCTCCCGGCCCTACATGTGTAGTCCCTCTGAATCCTTCACTTTTGGCATTCGATAGAAGGAGGTTGGTTTGTAAGGGTTTGTCTTTTCAGTTTTTATGGTATGAGAACTTGAAACAACATCTTAATTACAAGTAATTTAGCATCACAAAATTTGAGCTCGGAAACGTGGAAACCCAGAAGGTCACTTTAAGCTTCCGCACTTTTGACACAAATTTCTTCTGTATTTTTTTTTACAGATATCCTGAACATAAGTACATGTATTTTCTCCTCAAACAAAGCAAGTCCATTCATAAAAACTCAGAAGCTGGCAGCCTACAGTAATTCAAGCTTACAGCACACCTGACATCAGCAGCTGAAACAATTGCAAGAAAGAAAGTCGATTTCTGCAGGAAAAAGAAAGAAAGAGACTACATGTACGAGTTTTTATTCAGTGTCTTGGTGAAGTCGGACATATTTGCACCGTCGTCTACCATGACTGGAAAGCCATGAAAGATGAGGATGGGCTTACATCCAATGATTCATATGGATCCAACCACCAAGACAGGTGTTTCATTTAGGATCGGTTTTCTGATAAAATAAGATTAAATAACTGTGGGATGGAGGGACATGCTACATGTGTATAACTAATGAGAGTTAGGATTACAGGTGCTTTGGTTGACTGCATTCTTAGGTTCCATAAATGCAAAGTCTTGATTTCAATTACAGGATCTTTACATTAAATATAGACTAGTTTAAGATACAATGACAGATACTCTTTAATGTTTAATGTCAGTTAAAATGTACAAATTGAAGTCCTCCAGGCAATGTGTTCAGAGAGATGACAAAGACTGCAAAGTTCTCGCTGCAACCATGTATGTAAATCAAGTTGTCAACAACTTTACAAATTTCATCCCAGTTTGCTTGCTCGTTTGTTTGTGGGGGTTATTGGAATGTTTATTTATTTCTTAAAGCAAACTTGAACCCTCAATTCTGATTGGCTGATCCATACAGTAACAATAGTGTGATACATGTATAAACCTGTTTTGCATGGCCCATACCAAAAAACAAAAACTGTTACAACAATGCTGATTGCACTCTTTTAAGCTTTTCATTAAGTTTGCTCGAGTATAAATATTTCAGAAAATTAGTTGCATGTACATGTAATCCAACATTCTTGAATTTTTGACCATTGTTACTTTACACATACATGTACACCTCCTCTTTAATTCCACATGGTGGGTGTGACAGACGACTGTTTACACTTAAACTGTCACAAACATACATGTACATGTATCATCAGCCAGTAATCAGCTGTCCCACAGGATGACTGCAGGACGATTTTATGTAATTACAAGAAACAAAATTTGAAGGAAAGGAAATTTGGGTGTTCAGCAGTTGCCCACTCCCACACAGTAGTTTAAGAAAATTAGTTGTGTGTTCCTCTATGCATTGTTCATACCATTATAGACTGTGAAAGTTGACCTGGAGAGAGTACTAGCTTTCGCGAGATTCACGACTTCTGGGCAATTCGCAATTTGACACTTCGAGCTGGATGTTGGAGGTCGCGCACTATTTATTCATTTTCTCTTAAATTTCTAGATTGCGTTTCATTTTTTTATTTAGGCCTATTACATTGTTAGTTTTAAATGTAATAATTCCACCAACATAATTTGGGGGGGTTGGAAAAATTGATGTGACAGAAATAATAATCACACAATATACTCACAATGAGGAGTGTTTAAACAAGGCCAGAGGAAACTCTCTAATCAAAAGAGGGCAATATCAATTGACTGCACAGAGCACACAAATTTCACAAAAAATTTCAAGGCAAAGGATGTGTACCTTTGGTTTTTGGAACCGTTCGATTGTTATAATCCATTATAATCCTATATAAATGTAGTATGTAATATACAAAATCATTATTTTTTTACTCAACTAAAACTTATTTCATCTTATGTGAACTCAATTTCTTTATTGATTGAAAACATTTTAAATGAACTTCGGCATGTACAATAAAGCTAACCTTCAAAATTTCACTTCAAAAGATAGTAGCATTTTTTAGATATCGAAAATGTATAATGTACACGCAGGAAGAGTAATCCCTACTAATAATACACATTCTGAGAAACGCTACACAGTACTTAACACTTCTCAAGTTCATATTTTGGGGCATAAAAACTGATATCTTTTTACATAAACACATTACTTTAAAGTAATATATGCATCTAGAAATGCTTTTTACTATTGAAAGCTGCTGTAGGCTTCTAATCAATACGTTTTATTGCTATTGATTTTAAGAGTGATTACCAAGCGTAAACCTTCCCCTCTGTTGCCCCTGGTCTTGGCCTTGGTGTCCCTTTAGAAGTTTCCCATACAAATGCCATTTGCAAAATGAAAATGGCCTTGCCCTCTCAAAGGTAAAAATCTAGGCCTGGCGTGTATGGTATGATATTCTCTAACTGTTAACTGTTCTATGTAATATTCTCTTCAATCAAGAGGAAAACTAAGGAAGACTGAATGAAGCCCAAGCCCCCCCCCCAAAAAAAAATAAAAAATAAATAAAAAAAATCCTTTGAATTTATTGTGTAGGAGGCACTAATACATGTACAAGTACAATGGTAGGTCTATAAATCTCCCATGGAAAAGCAGCTTTAATGAAATGTAGAAAGTGTGGTGAGGGCTATGTACTTAATGTACTCTGTCATGTCTGTAAGCAAAACAATTATTGCTAACTAAATACCAGGGTCCAATTTTATAAAGCTTATTTAAGCAGAAAATACTGCTTAGCAATTTTCTATGCTAGACAAAAAAAATGAGTGGGGCACCAGCCACAACAGTGTAAACTTTATGGATTTTTGGCTGGTAACCAGTTTCTGCTAAGCAATATTTTTCTGTGCTTGGCAAGCTTTAGTGCTTACAGGTTTTATGAAATTGGGCCCAGACCTGGAGGTTTGAGAGGGAAAGGCCATTTTCATTTTGCAAAGGGCACTTCCATTGGCAAATCTTAAAGTCTACCGGTAGGAGTTTGCGTGTAAAGGGGCACCAAGGCCAAGCAAGACCAGGGCTACAGTGACCGTGGCCCCCATACATGCAGCTTCTGTCATATCTGTGTAATTCTAGGCCTATTATACCATACATGCTTGAGTTGATTTAAATGTTCATTTCCAAGCATAATGTAAGCTGAATGTGTACATTACCTAAATCAGAACAGTAGACACAAGCTGGTTCTAGACACACAAACAGCCATGACTGTGAAAACAAACCAGCAGATGGGAAACTGAAGTACATTGTGTACTAGTCCTAAATGTGATCCCTAGCAACCAACCTTTAAAGCTGTTACCTAGTAACCATGCATACGAAACTGAGAGACACTCCAAAAGTACAACGCACGCATGCACAATTACAAGTCCCACTGAAGAGAGAAATAATTTCAAGATTCTAAAATGTAGGTTTTACAAGCCTTTTAAATAATGACAGTCAGCAATTCAGGATCGCTTTGTTAAAATCAAAGATTGTTTTGCCAGAATGTAGACTTTTTAATATGGCTATGTGAAAATTCTTTACACCGATGCAAGTATTACATGTACTATTAAATCGTTGCAGTACCCGCTGCTAAGGATTCGAACCCGCCTCTAGCCAT
>CM021542.1:7338551-7354692 GCA_010994315.2 Pisaster ochraceus | reverse complement strand
TCTTGCATGAGTCTCTGCTCTTAGGGGTAATAAACAATCCTGCCCCTCACTGAGACATTTTAATGAGCTCATCAACCACATTCTCACTAAGAAATACTTTTCATTTACTGACATGCATTTTCTACAGACACAGGGTTACCGCCATGGGTACCAAAATGGTGCACTCATACGCCAACAATTGCATGTCTGACTTCTAGGAAAACTTTATCCTCTGCCCCCAGCCGTCCACTATGGGTGGAGATTTATTGACGACATTTTCTCTATAATCTTCTTAGTGAGAATGTGGTTGATGAGTTCCTTAATATGTCTCACTGAGAGGCGGGATCGTTATTGCCCCTGAGAGCAGAGACACATGCATTAATGCCTTCACTATGGGGTATGTTAGTATACAGAAATGAAACATCCAGAGTAACCAGAAAAGCAGAAATCTTGTTCAAACCTTCTGGTTTTTAACAGAGTTAATGTTTAGTGCGCAAGTTCACGTGATGGTTCTGTTTTGATTGCAACGAGTGGATAGTGGGTACGCTTGAACAGACACTCTCTGACTTTCTCATACGGGATTATTTGTCTTGAGGTCTAGGTATATGGGAAGTAATTTCATAATCAGAGAACGCTTGACTTGAATCTAATTTTGTCTTTTAAATACCGATTATGTAGTCCCCACAGGCCTATATGATTAAAAAAAAAAAAAAAAAAAATTACAAGCTTGAGAACTGTTATAACCCAGCTAAACTATTATTATGTTAAAATAATGTTGTCTTTACCTATACAATGAGGTGCGTCTGAACTCCAGCCAACCACGCCACCTATTTCATCTGCGTGTCCTCGAGCCAGAAGACAACGAAGAATGGGTTCACCGGCAAGTTGAAACCCATCTTCACAGGTAAAATTGACTGTTGAGCCAAAGACGAAGGAATTACCGCTTCTAGCGCCACCATGCGGTATACCCGGATCAGGACAATGTGCTTTCGTCACTGTAATGTGCAACCATTAAAAACACGTAACAATTCATGTGCAGTTGAACAAAGAAAATCCTGCACCTTTTTTGTTCAATTAAAAGTTTGTACAATGTTATTCAGTCAGTTTTCCTGGTTTATTACGTGATATTTACACACAAAAAACTAACCACAAAAATAATCGAAGAGTCAATTGCAACACTTCTACTAAAATTGCTGGCGTCTTTAAGCTAAAAAAAAAAATCCACAATGCAGACAGTTAGAATTTAAATAAGATTGAATAAAGAAAACTCGAATAATGTGTCCTTTTGGATTATTAAATACAATGAAGCTTAAGCAAATAGTAGAAACACACTTTGGAGTAAAAACGTTAAGAAAAAAGCAAATGACTAAATTTGTCAAATTACAATTGAATTTCTTCTCGTCATCATTTCTAATTGTGATATTAATGCTATATAATGGTGGTTCATCACACTACCCACGAGTTAATAACAATGAAGAATCCAGTGCGTTTTTCATCTCGGTAAATTGTACATCAGAACACAAACTGTAAGATAAGGTGTGGTTAAATTCAATTTCATCGTGGCTGATACGGGCTGGAGTAAAGGCTCAAACCCTGTGAATTTGCACGATGAATAAATTCAGTTGAACTGCAAGAAAAACTAAATTGTGAAAAAGGTAAGGCACTATATGCAAGACGGAGAAGAGGGATGGAAAACTAAAATCTGATGTACTTGAATCATGAAACCACCGGACATCCATGTCAAATTTTACTTCCTCAATCCAAATACAACTGCTAGTATTTTGACTTCCAACACTCCCTTTCAGTCTGCGCCGAACAACAATCCCAAACGCTACCATTTTGCGTTGTGCTCGGTTGTCCTTTTCAAGGTTTTCTTAACCCAGCTTTGATATTGACTAATAAAAACAACAAACCGAACATTAGAGTTTAGTTTCAGTCATTTGTATCTAATATACAAATCGAAGTACAGTCTTGCACATTGAGCTCAAACTTACGAAAGAAAATACTAACCGATTTCAGCATCGGCATATTGGTTTTCTGATAAAAGAATTTGCTTTATTTCATTTATACGGATTGGAGTAGGTTCTTTAAAATTTGACAGTAAAAGCACTTGCTAGCTTTATTATCAGTGCGACTGTGCCGTTCGCAAGACTTCAACAGTTGTGTTACTCGTGAACAATGCCATGTTGGTGGCTTTTATTTTTGTTTTCTAAAATTCCTTAAGAAAGAATTGTTCTTTGACGCTATCATGTTAAAGGTCCCTCACTGGAATCATTAATACAATAATTGCAAACAACGATAACAATGTCCATACCGTCAAATACACCGATGGCAGTATCACCGCCACAGTACAGATTGTGATTCCCGCTGCAAACCGTGCGACAATAGCTCCATCGTGTTTCCCCATGCCTGCCATACGCCGTGTTACTGCGGCCGCAGTAACACTCGTCGCCTTGTTTGACTCCGGCAAACATGTAGCCCGCACCGAAGCAGTACACAATGCATTGCAAAGCGTGGACAGATGGGCCTTTCGTTCTGTTGAATGGTAGTGCCCTGGTCTCTGTTTTATCTACGAAACAGCCAAGGTAGCCAGGTACTATTTATAACAAATAAAAATATTTTAAAAAACAATATAACAATGATAGGCTTATAAATGATAACAAAATGTTACTTTTAGGGAACTTACAGGGAAATACAGCACCTTTAACAATATGAGTGCGCTTAATTGTGAACCTTGAATCCTGTAGCAGGGACTAAGAAGAAGTAAAAAAGGGAAGGTTTCAAGAATTAGTTTGAAGTATTGTGATGTTTTGCAGGTTACCAACATATAATATACAAAAACATGAATAATTGGAAACATTTTTTCATTGTTTGAATTCTCAAACTTGTTATATATATATATATATATTATTTATTTATTTTATTTTTTTTTTACTTACTAATTTATTGCTTTTGTTCTATTGTTTGACTTTATGATTTCATTTTTTTTTAAAACTCTTTGGGGATGATTTTTGAAGACATTGCGCCCCAAGAAAAAAAAGGATGTGTAAAAATATTAAATAAAAAAATCTACCTAAAAAATAAATATCAAATAAATACATAAATTAATAATGGATAAATAAACAAATTATAGACACTTAATGCTTATACAATTAGCATTTTGTGCAATTTTAGAAAGAGTAACGGTAAATGGAAATAGCTATTTGAGTATTGCCTCTTTAAAGCCAGTGGTGCCCTTAGACAGTTTTTCCAAAAATTAAACCCTTTTATAGGGCTATCATTAATGTCTTCAGTCACTCAAATGTGACTGTTCGTCATAATTTCAGTTTCACTAATGAAGTTTGTAATTTGCCATTATGGAACAACACCATCATCACTGACAATCAACTAAAGGCTTTGGGTTGTTCTATCTTGAGACCACAGGGTATCCTCCGACTTGAACAGGTTATTGAAGAGGGTCAGATTATTTCCTTTGTTAGGTTAGCCACTAAGTGTAAAATTTTGCCTATTAATACTGGTCGCACTGTAGCGGGCTTAAAGAGAAACGTTAAAGCTGAATAAGTCAGTGAAACGAGGGAAGCCCCAGCCACCCCCCCCCCCGAATCACTTTCTTAGTAACATTAACTTTGAGGACAAAGGTAATGACATCTCCGTATAATTGATCACAATGAAGGTCAAAACATTTTACAGGAAATTCACTGAAAACCAACACAATTCACCTGGTGTTGAAGAAAATTACTTCTTTACTAAGGGCCTTGTCACACGAGGCAACTTTTACAGGCAACTTGGAGGCAACCAACTGCAGTGCATTCTACAGGACCACTTCGGTAGCACATGAGTAATTTTTTTAACAATGTCTTACTTTTCCTAAGACAAATATGCGAACATTCAAATGTGAATGCCTTTTCTTCTTGGAGACTGCCTGGAACTGGTTGCCTGTAAATTGCCTCGTGTGACATGGCCCTAGGACTCTTAACTGGAACATTATATGGAACAATGCGGGTGTGAAATTTTTAACTCTGAAGAAAAGGATTAATTGTTCAAATTGAAGCACAAAAACCTTCACACTAAGGAAAAACTGAAGAACTACGGTATAACACAAAATTATAAAGTCCTCTGTTGTGTAAAGTTAGATATGAAGCTATTGATGAGCACATATTTATAAACTTTAGCGAACACATAGATGCTTGGTTGCTAGTTGAAAGTATTGTACTTGAAATAAATATAACACTAAGTGCACCTTCTGCTTAAATGATGTAAATAGAATTTCGGGAGTGGGTATCGAAGATCATTTTGTGTATTTTTCTGGTACCTCGTTTACACAGAGTTATATGGGTGTTAGAAGTAAAGCAGACTATGGAGGAATGGTCAGTGTCTCTGACAGCCTATCCCGACCAAACTTCAGCTGCGTGGCATCTCAACAGATATTAAAATGAGACGTGAAGGGGAAATCTATGAAGCCTTAAAACAAAACAGTTCCAGGCAGATTGGGGTCGTTAGTCTCGGAGGAAGCCCATCTAGGAAAGAAAAACTCTGATTTCAAACCCACATAATGACCCGAGCTATTAGGGTAATTAGCTTCACTGCCATACTGGACAGCCTTCGTAGAAGTGAAGAATAATAATGGGGTGAACCCTAACGGTTTCCGGAGTGGAGCCCAAACTGTTACTCAGTAATTAACACCATCCATCAGCAACTCCTGCAGCTTCTTCTTCATCGTGTCCTTCCTGTTCTATATATGGTGTCCCTCCAGTGGTCCGCACACAGGATGGCAACGTCATTTGCAGCGGAAAGGTCATTGGCTGTGACAGGTGAATGGAGTTGTTGACAACACAGGAGATGGCTCATAGTCTGCTTCTCCCCACATTTGCAAATGTCTTGTTGGTGTGTCACCTCCCGACTTGGGTGCGACGGTTGAGGCTTTTCCATGTGGTCCATTTGGAGTTGGCGCCACTGGGCAGACGTTCCGCGGCTGGGATGTTCATCGCTGAGGTGTTTCTCTGCGTGGCTCTTTGGTGATCTCGCCAGAGTCGGGGTTGTCGCAGCTGAGTTTGCACCCATTGTATTGACCCTGCCCTTCCATTGGACCTGACCAGCAGGCCAAGAGGGATACCTTGTCGTCTGTGCAGCCCAAGTCCTCCATATCTCTTTGCCGCGACACTAAGTTCCCCATTTATGCGATATTGGTTCATCATTGTTCATCTGAGTGGCGTAAGAAACGGCAGCGGGGGTCACTTCTAACAGTGGGAGAGATTACCGTATCTCAATGGCCTGCTACCGCCCGCCTCAAGCTGGACAGCCCCATTCAGAACACTGTTGCCCCGCTACGGCCTGCATGCTTCACTGGGTTCGCAGAGCTTAGAGGATCTCTCAAGCGCACTGCAACTCCTCACCAGACAAACAAAATCTTCGCATCGCAAGCTGGAATTTAAAGACCATGCATCCTGGAGTAGCCGACGACATCCAGCAGGTCATCAATGCACGTAAAGACTACCGTCATAGACGAGGAGTTTACACGACTAATAAGCCTGTCTCCAGAAAACTAGACTGACCGATTGCTGTTCCATAATAATCAAACCACGCCTTTTTCAAGCAAGGACTGCCAAAAGACAAAACCAAGACATCATGGCTTTGGCTTCCATGTAGAAAACTTATGAGTGGCAACCATTGATCTTCCTTCACAGGGCACAGAGCCAATAATCATTATGTATCTCCATGTTTTCACTCCATGTATTCATTATGCCCCATGCACCCCAGGAGTAAGAGATTTGTTCTAGGAGGCACTGGTGATGCAGTATCCAAGATACCCAGCACTGAAGGGCTGCCTGTAGGGCGACTTCGTCGCCAGGAGCCAACAGTGAGGCCCGGTTTGCCTCCTTACTTAAAAGGTCCTCAAGATTAATGCATATGGATATAGTAGACTGCTTGAGCTGTGCTGTTTCCATGGATTGTGCGTGACCAACCCCTACTGTCGTTGCAAGGAACTGCATACAATCTCGTAAAGGCACTCAAGATCTCGCAACTGGCACCAGCTGGACCTTTTTACCATCAGGCATGCACCATCTAGTAGTGTTCACCTCACCTACAGAAACCACAAGGCATATATAGCAACACGGAACAATCTCTCCTGGCCAGCAAGGTGAACCTCTGCCACTCGTAGTTAGAAGGGTCGATCACGGATCAACATCAGCTGGATGTCCAGATTCAATGAGATGCCAACAGTTTTCTGATAACCTGGACGGATCCATGAGCCCTTTATTATTCAATGATGACATCATTGAATAAAAGTGGCCATAGTCACTTCAGGGGGTTACCACCTTAGGTTCGGCTACCGCAGCCGTCAGCAAGAGAGAGGACAATAGGGCCGACTGTATGAGGCCATCTGTGGAGAGATGGAACTACATGTACTCATTGAAACAAAGTGAAAAGCTCTCTTTTCATACAAGACAGCACCAGGTTGAGGCACTCCTGATGCTCTCGGGGCTGGAAAAAAGCTCAACAGACCCCTCGCTGCTGTGCCAAAACTACTCGCTAAACCTGAGAAGCAGCATGCAAACTGCAGTTAACGTCGGGCATTTCAGAGGGATGTAATGACATAAAGAAGGTGGTAAGCCCCCCAGCAACCAAGACTGCCCCCATCAAATTCACTCAGGAGAACTCATCGAGCGTTGCTTAAGAAACCCACCAGATCTGCCAGTCGCGTAAGGGCTGAAAACGCACCTACTCTGCAATAAATCAGCAAAAGCCATCGACTGCCTGATCGTCGTGAATGCCCCAGGGATTGACTGAAGGGCGGAACACTAGCTCTGTTTCAGCCGCTGTTTGAACTTTTCTGCCTGTACGGGGAGAAGGAATACATGCCACAAGACATGTGCGATGCCAATATCGTCACCCTAAAATAGCAAGGGGAATTGAAGCAACTGCTTCTTAACATTGCTGACAAAGTGTTCATCCGTGTCTCCTAACGCGCCTCAAGAGACTCGCTTCTCGTGCTTTCCAGAGTCACAGTTTGGCTTCAGGGCTGGCAGATCGAGAGTCAGTGGATAAGATCCAAATTCTCACGTGTAATGTTAGAAAAAGTGGGACTTTCAAAATGCGACTGCTGAGTGTGATCACCTCCTTTCACGTAGGCACAGTCCCTTCAACAAAAGGTGTTACACTTGAAATTAATTTAGACCCTAAACATTTGAGAACACAACACCATTGTGTGTAGAAAATAGTTAGTATTAACGATATAATTCCTCTATTTATTGTGTCCGCTGCCGCAGCCGTTGCCATGTTCGTTCTTAATCGTTTCATTTGGCCATTTCAAACATACAATAAACATATATTAAAAAGAAAACAGAGGAAAAATAACAACAATGCAAAACAAGCAAACAAACACCACAACAAGCCCTGGCAGAACAATAAAAATTGCATTTTAGAGTTTGTGTGAATCACGCTCAATCGAATGTCTGTCAATCCAACCTGGAAGAACTTAATTTAAAAGTATTCTAGCGATTAATATTCAGGTTATCTTACACTGGCACGTGACGCCCGCGTCTTCATTGTGTCCGCAGTTTAGTTCAGTTGAAAATTCACACTCGTTCAGACGAAGCTCATCTGGAAAAAAGGTATAAATCCCCATCAATACCATATTTATGGTTTTAAGTGCCCCAACCTTCCGTTTTTTCCAACAAAATCCAGTGATTATAATTTAAGTTGGCACAAGTGTTCATTGACCCCAGTCCTAGATGATAACTTAAAAATTATGTTTACTAACAATAATAATAATAATTATTATTATTATTGCTATAATAATAACCATGATGATAAATATTTAAAACATCATAGATGAGATATGGTGGTCCTGGAAAAACATAAAATATTGCAAATATCTTTGCAAGTACAATTTGCAATGGCAAAAATATAATCGCAAATATGATGTCGCAAATTTTGTCAAACATTTATTGCATACGTTGTCGCAAAATGTGCATATTGTTTACGTGCTATTTTTCAGGAAACTAGAGGGTCTTTAAGTTGTTTGAGTACCAGGCTTTATTTTCAAATTATGCGTATCAACGGAAGAGTAGTCTGCTTCAGACATTGTTGTTGCTACAAAGATACATGGTGATGCAACCTCGTTTCCAGGGGTGATCGATCTCGCTGCGCAATTTTTCCCCCAGCATGCCTTGCTCGCTCATAACCCCTGGAATTGGTCCATTAAAATGTGCTAGAATATGACACATTTTAAGTAGGCCTGTGGCCGATCCACTCTAAGCGCCGGCTCAAGTATGGTAACGCACAAGAGAGGCATCAAGTAAAAACTTTCGGATTTGTAATTAAACAAACAAACAAGACTGGTTACACCGGATCGATAATATTAGAGTTGCCGAAAACTCGGTTAACTGAAACACAACGCTTCAAAATGCTCACATGATCTATTCAGTCGATTTGTTTCATCCTTTATCTTAATCAATTACTCTTGAAAGGAGTGAGTGTCAATTGTACGGTGGCTGATATCTGCCAACAACACAACACTTTTTCAGTACGGCGTTATAACGCCCTATTACGGCGTTATAACGCCCTAATTAGCAAACGCCCTAAAGTACGGCATTATAACGCCGTAAATCAAGGCGTTATAACGCCGTTTGGGGCGTTATAACGCTGTATTAGGGCGTAATAACGCCGTAAATTAGGGCGTCATAACGCTGTATTCGGGCGTTATAACGCCGGTTTAGTGCGTTATAACGCCGTACAGAAAAAAGTGATTTGTTGTTGGCGGAAATCAGCCACCGTACAATTGACCAAGTAGTGATAATGTTTTATGTCTGACTTTTCACAAACGAACTCTTACCTTTAGTGCAATTAACATTATCGAGAAAGATTTGTCCCGTTCCTTCCCCAAAGAACGCTTCTCTGTTTGCTTTGATGTAACCGTTGTACCCTAGTTGTCTACAAACAACCTCAGCCTCTGGCTGCCTCCAGTAGTCTTCGCAAACCGTTCCCCATTCGCCATCGATAGACATAACCTCCACCCTACCCATGTTTGGGTAGTCGCCGTCAACCAATCTAACATCTAAAAAATATATATAATTTCTTTAAAAACTATCAATATACTTTAAAACATCCTTGTTGTGCGTGACGGAATATTAAATTGATTACCCCCTTCTAGTTTCCAATAAACGAACAGTCCGACAAGAATATAAAATGGAACAATATACCGGGTGGGGCCGCCCTTTTTATAGATAATTGCGTTTGTGCACTGTATATGGATTTTGTATTTCTTCGTTATACGTTACCGTACTGAAGTAAGCAGTGTTACAGTTGATTTGATAGTCTTATTGTCCATTTTTTTCGACTTCGAAAGTTTTTTTCAGACAAACATTTCCCCCATTAGAATATTATATGGGTAAAGACTTTAGATCTTTGAGATTTCAGACTGAAACTGTTCATAATACTATACTTACTGCTTCCCCAGTGAGCCCAACAAAGTTTATTCGCAGGGGCGGGGGTTGTTTGAAAGCTCAGAACCTAGCACAGGCTGTCAGCATGATATCTGGAAGCCTGCTACAAAGAATGGATGGGTCCACTTCATCAGAGTACAGCTGTACGTCTGTACAATTTTGTGTACGAAGTATGAGTGGACATATTTTTCAGCCACTAAAAAATGAGAAGAAAAGATGGAACAACAAGCAAGCAAACAAAAAAACTCTACAAATGTATGACCTGATCCCCCTCTATGAGTGGAAAGTTCAAATTTTGTGATAAAAAAAAGACTTTGACCTCCAAGGTCATTGCACTTAAGAGAAACCAGTGAAAATGATAGAATGTGCCATGACTTTGTGTTATCAGCGCTCACTTTTATGGGTTTGACGGAAAAAGAAACAGTGTATAATTAAAGCAGAGTTCAATTAATGGTTACCAGGTTGTGTCGGGTCTACATTGTTGATTCCAGAAGATCACGTTTCCAGCAAATAGTGTTGACAGTGGGTATGTAGGAGAAATGCATAGGTACAAAGATAGGAGTTAAATTATCAATAAGCTCACAAGAAAAAAACAACAGCCAAAACATCAAAAACGCCCCATTTTTAATGTTTTGTAAAACATTTTGATCCACTTCAGCTTCAGGTTTGGCAGAAGACTATGTCCCCCGGGGATTCCTAGTCCCCGCCTCTCCCCATTCGGCCAATATTGTGTAGAAATTTCATCTGACAGCGCCCTCTTTTGACTCAATTTCCTTATGTCCATGTTTTTAATCTTGTGGGGGACACACACTTACTGAAGGACAAAAACCAGTATTTACTGGCTTGTTATGTAACTTTCCAACGGCTTTTGAAGATCTATCCGATGCCCTGGAGTGGTTCGGGAAAGAATTTATGATATTATGCTTTCAAATACATATTTAACTTTAATTTATTCGACACCCGGTAACGTAATCATTGCATCACTGTTCCGTGTAACGGCTTGCAGTTCAATAATGTCTGATGAATTTCAATTGAGGTTGATAGCTTAGAGAAGAAAAGGGAGGAAGAAGAGATAGAAAGAGGGGGGGTGGAGCAATGATATTTTTTGCGCTCATGCACGAAATAAATTTATGATAGCCTATATTATAATTATAAGAAAACACGTTTGACAAGTGACGCCTAATGTTGAAGTGTGATGAGCTTTTAGAGATGTCTTGACAACTTCAGTGGATCTTTCGTCATCGCATTGTTATTTGTTTATTTATTTTTTAATTTGTCTTCTTCTTCTTCTTCTTCTTCTTCTTCTTCTTCTTCTTCTTCTTGTCTTTTCTCTTTGTATTTTACTTTAATTATCATTTTACTCTTACCTGGGCATTTAGGTATATTTGGGATCCATTTCATTTCCCCGGCTAACTGCAAGCATTGCAGCCTGATTTGTCCAAACCCAACTTGACATGAGAAATTGAAGACGGATCGAAAGATAAACGGATCATCGCCTTCCACTGTGGCATTCTGCGTCCTCGGATCAGAGCAAAAGGTTTTCCTCACTTTTAGCAAAATCGAAATAATGTAGGTTTTACACAGGATTGGTAAGGATAAAATATATGATTTTAAAATTTTAGTCTGAAAGCTTACTGATTTTGAAGATCATACTAGAACCAGTTTTTTTTTTCGTTGTTTTTCTTCTTCTTCTGTGAAGTCATATTTCAAGAAAATCTACAAATCTTAAAAACCTACAAATGGCATTGAGTTTGTTTAGGTTGTTACAACCTAAAATTAAGCACAATGTATTCACATGTTGAAAATTGTGCATGCACGGTTTTTCACAATTTTCTCCCGACAGACACACAGCAAACTAAGCCAAACTATTCACAGGTTTGTTAGTTCATGTATGGTTGATCATACAAAACTGTACGCAACTTCTTTGTCAGCTCTAACAATACTGTATAATGCCTCTAACAATAACAAATATTAATAACATAGCAAAATAGTATGTACTTAATGAGTGTACATACTACTTAACTCACCTCGTCAAGTCCACTTCTCGAGAATAAATCGACTAACCGTGATATATTTTCTCGCCAAAACGACTTACTGGTTGAAACTCCAGTTCCAGCATGGTTCGAGTGAGATACGTATACATAGCCTCAAGTCAATGTCCTAATTTCACTCAGTCGGCTTGGCGAGTACCACGATAAGTCTACCTTTTAGTTTTAATACCAGTAAGTACTCGGCAAGAAAAATTGTATCTTTTTTTAGAAAAACTAAATTAACGCAAATCACTACATAATCAAGTTTGAGAAGAGCGAGCCGATAGTGACCGGACTGTGTAACGTGAGTGTGTACACATCGTGAACTAAGAACATGTAAATACCGCAAAACGTGATTCTAAAACAGGCCTAAAACATTACTTTTAGGTATGCAAAACGTAAGTCTAGTACAGGCCTAAAACGTGAATTGTAGGTGCTCAAAACGTAAATAAATTACGAACCGATAACGTGACGGTATACAAAACGGCATAAAATATAATAATGGTATACTTACACGTGACTTATCAACGTACTAATAACGTTAATATAATAGTGGTATTGTAGATATTTCAAAACGAAGAAACCATGTAACCTTAACGTTAAAACACAAACCGCATAATCATTGTACTTTCCCGCGTACGTAATTTACACCAAAGGGTAACCCGAATCTGAGTTAATGCTATTCGCGTATTTCCACGTACTCTTGTTTTCTGGGTAGGCCTAATGGTGATTTAAAGCACCTTACCGTCAAATACTCCGACCTTTCGATCCCCTCCACAGATTAGATCACTGTCTCCGTTACATGGACAATTGCATTGTGAATCATCAACCTGTCCTTGTGCGTCATATTTGGTGTCATTCCATCCACAGTAGCAATAAGAACCGTATTGAAGTCCGGCGAAGGCATATCCAGCATTGTAACAGCGCTTGATACAACGTAGAACGTGCACTTCATTACCTGTTTCTTCCTTACGTGGAAATAGGTCGGTGCTTTCTCCGTGATTGAAGCACCCCAGATAACTTGGTACTAGTAACAAAAAGTTGATATTATTAAAAAAGTTATGTCCTCGGCTGGCCGGAGTCATTGTTAACTTACCTTTGGGTGACCGTAGCCCGAAATACATGATTTTCTGTAGTTGCTCATGGGTCAATAGTCAGCACTTAGTTAGGCGGATTTATTCAACAAGTCAATAAAGTGTTTGAATTAATTTCGTTTTGACTACTACTGGTGCCACTTGGTAACCATAGGCAAGCGATTTTGGTTGCAACTTACGGCCGTTGGCAGCAGCGATAACGATCAAGAACTGTATATTTTCACAAATGAGTTAAAACATTTCCACTGTGTTGTCATGATCAAGCATGCTGGGATAAAACGGCGTGGCGAAATAGCAACACCCTTGATAATGGCGTCAAAATGTGTCAAATTTGTAAACAAATAAGTAAGTATTAAAACTAACAAGTAAATATTATAGAACAAACATCACTGAATCATTTCCGCAAAATCTTTGGATTAGTAGTGAGGCTTTTCTGTAAATCAAGGATCTAAATAAGGATCATGTATTTTTTCAGGGATAACTGAAAAAACTGTCATATGTTTTACCCTGGCGTGGTTGACTTCCATCTCTGAATACTTCGCTCAACCTAATTGACCTCCGTTTGACTTTTTGTTTTTCTTTTCTTCTTTACACAGCCTTGGGACTATTTCTAACATAGACATAGACGCTAACCTGTTTAGGTTCGGGGTTTACTTCAAAAAGCTGTCAGAATGCTTGAACATCCAGCACTACTTGTTATTGGCCGCAACTTAAGTCTTGATATGCAATCTGAATAGATAGTCTTAATAGGACACTGCCCTCTATCGTCAGGACTACTACGTCTCTTCTTAAAATAATGCGACTATATATATATATATATTTTTTTTAACCATATTTAACGAGGGTGACCAATTCAGCACAGCTGATCATTTGGGGCCCAAATGATCAGCTTGAGACTATACGCGTCTCAAGAGAAGACGTACACTGAAAACAAAGAGTAACGTTATATTCTTACATTGGCATATGACACTAGCATCCTCATTGTGGTGACAATCGTGAGTGTTGTCGAATTTACATTCCTGGAGGTGAGTTTCATCTGTGAAAGTCGAGACGGGAACAATAAACTGAAATTTACGGAAAACGTTAAGACTACACTCTAAATTCTTCCGGGTCGTAAGAACTGACCCAGATCCAAGTCCAATGGAGCGTGACTCTTTTGTGGGTCAGAATGGCCCGTAATCTGTGTCAAAATTACCCCGAAACGGATCAAATTGACCCTAAGACGAGTTGAAATTCTCTTTTTTAACCACTTTCAGAGTCAGCCTGACCTGGAAATGGTCAAGCACCCTGGGTTGCGGATTCTAGGTCAGAATTTGATTCGGGAGGTTTAGAGTGTATAGTTTTGGCTTTGATGGAAATTACTCACAGACAATTTTTAACATGGAATTAACGGGCGGTCGGATCGGGTTGGCGTAGCGGTATCTGTCCTTGCCTTCTACTTCTGGGACCCCGGCTCAAATCCAGTTGGGGGCACTATGTGGATTGTGTTTTCAGTCCCTACCTGACTGTTTGGGGTTTCCCTGTAATAACTCACTGGGGTTTGCCCCCCACATATAAAACTGAAACTTCCTTCCTTGATTTCTCTCTTTGGGATTGTTGGCAATTACAGTTATTAATTTTGCTTTTCTGAGAGTGCTTGGCTTCACAACAAGAAACAATGAAATTAAAATAAATTTGCACTATGGTTATGACTGGTAAAAATTATCATAACCAAGACGCATCCAGTTCTGTTGTTGGCAACACTGGTGTAATGTGTGTAGTTTTTACGCTGCGGAATATCTCTTTTCTCTCTGTCAACTACCATCTTGGGTACATCTAACAAGTTTTGTGAAAATCTCACAGACTCAGAATTTGCCAAAAGTTGTTTAACCTCTCGTCCAATTGGGGATAGAACTTTGCTACGGAGTTCTTATTGGTCAACCGGATGAGTCCATACTTGGAGTATGATGAGTCCATACTGAGGGTATTGAACAATGCAGCAGGAGTTCCGGGCCATGTCAGAAAGTGTGAAAACATAACCCCAAATGTTAGCGTCCCTTCACTGTCTGAAAGAGGTTTGATTTTAATACCTTGGCTTTAGTCCACAATTAGTCACTTCTTAACCTAGCACCAGACTACATAAGAATCCTTAACGTTTCTTCAAAAAATTAATAAAATGGTACCTACTTCCAATGCATGCAACATTATGAAGCCAGATACGACCTGTTCCTTCTCCAAATTGCGCTCTTTCAGGTTCCTTCATGATACCCTTGTACCCAAGCTGTCTGCATACGACTTCAGCATCTTCGCCCTGCCAATCATCGTCGCACACTGTTCCCCATTCAGTGGAAGAGTTTAACAAAACTTCCACTCTTCCTTCGTGTGGGTGGTCACCATTCACTAACCTGATATCTAGTTATGTTAAAGCATAATTATATAATAATAAGCATGTTCCGTTTTCACAAAAACACCGCCCGACACAAACATAATCTAAATTGTGCTTCTATCGAAACCACCATGTAATTAATTGAAGTAACCATGCAGCACTAAGTACTTATTTGTATATGTTTTGTTTTGTTTTATGAAAATGGGTCTACGGCCAAAATTTCGAAAATATTTGCTGAACTAAATTTTGATTAGTATAACATAAAAGGAAGCATTCATGTTGCATATTACAAAGTATTGTGACCCTGGTAACCACATTTCGGTTTTTTTAGCTGACGGACGGATCTGACCATCCCAAACCCTACCTCCTCTGCCCCCTCCCGAATTGGTTCCAGAGAGGGGCAGGCTACACAATGACAATTTTAACTACAAATGCTGGTTTTTGTTTTTTTTATCGCCCGAACTGTACGTACAACTATCGCGCAAATCCAAACATCTTGGCAAACCTCATAGAATGCGTCCAACGAAAAAGGTTTATTAGTTAACGCTGTTTGAATCAATCACTACGGCTATCTCTCCTGCGGATGCTGCAAGGTATTTGGAAATGGTCTGATATACGGTCCATTTCATCAGCACAATTTCGTTGTCGAGCTTTCAAAATTCACATAGACTTGTTGTAAAGAAGGGTTTCTAGATCGTATTTTGTACTGCATTCGAATGTTGTTTTCGCGCACACGTGACTCCATTGCTCGTTATTAAACATTTTGCCGTTCTGTTTCTATACTGATTGGATTTAGAAACCACTCAAGTTGTTCACAACATGCTTTGGGTTTTCATGTGGGAAATACCCTCTCCAATTTCGATGAACTCCAAATACAAACACGATACATTTACAGTAGAGAGGGCAACTTCCCTTGCCAGTACCGCAATACGTGACTATAATAAATGAGTAGCAACGTCATCCCGTGGCAGCCATGTTTAAGGTTATGCTATAATCTATGCCGTTTGTCAATTAATTGTTTTTATCGTTTTCTGGTTTGTAACAATTAGATGTAAACCACAAAAATTGCTGCCATTTTGTTGTGGTTTCGGACCATGAATATACAATCAAAGCTTAGAAAATGTGTTTTATGATGACTCAGTTTTCATGGTTTTTAAACCATGGTATGTAAAGCATGATGCTAGAATGTTGATGGTTTATAAACCATGTTTTGAAGGTGCATGGTTC
>CM021542.1:7289633-7302592 GCA_010994315.2 Pisaster ochraceus | reverse complement strand
GAGAGATATGCCAGAGTTTGTTTAACTCATATTCTGAATTTATTACATGTTAAAACAAATTATATGTATAACGAAACTAAAATAAGTACGAACGAAGCGCCGCTTACGACAACTAAGGGCCAGGCCACTAAATTTTACATCAAGTCAATAGATCATTAACCCAAACGTCTGACGTCACACATCGAGGCTCGTGAATAACGACAGTTACCTGCCAGACCGGATGTTGGCAAACTTCCTTTGACCTAGCATTCATTTCACACGGACACTCGCAGAACAAAACAACGCTACGTGGTGTATCCAATGAAATCATTGGGCCGTAAGACCAGTACCTGTCTTTATCCTTGCGGATAAAGACAGGGGACCAGTCTAATAGATCATGTGCACTAGTACACAATCCCATGTACCGTTTGCTAATAAGGTTCACGGCACGACCACTTGAACTCCATCATTGTGGTTTTCATTTGGCGGGCACTGAATCACCATGGCAATCGGGAATACTCACGTAAAAGGCCTTCCCATTTTTCCCCAGTTAGATATCTCATTTACTGCATTTAGTGGTTTTCTAAACGCGTCTGGTCGATCGCTATCTACCCGTGTGTTTAATATGATCCGAAAAAGTAGTAAACAGAGTAGTAATACGTAGACTCGCTGCACTGCTTATTTTTCCTTATGCAAATTTGCATTATTATTATTTTTTTTTTTGTGAGAACGGATGTCAGTCTATCCACCCAAAGAGAAAGATCTACCACACGATTCACACGTGTGCCTTCCGGTTTGTTTGGGTTTTTGGGGTTTTTTTTCCAGACATTTCTTCCCACTTTTTTCTTATGTTTGAAATCTCAGAACCCTCTTTTGTAAGGTGTTCCTTAAAGGACAGCCGTCGTCATACTTGTGTAAAGGTCCGTTGCTCTGTGAGTTGGTCCGCCGTAGTTGTGAGTTGGTCCGTCATGAGTCGGTCCGTCACGGTTATAAGCTGGATGGTCCGACTTCGATGGACCCTCACTCAACTCCGACGGAACAAACCTTAACCACGACGGAGGCTGTCGCACCTCTACGGAACACCATACTTTGACACTACATGAGTAATAATACAACAAATCAGCTAAGAAATCCACCCATGGGACGATTTTGAGACGGCTTTTTCAACACTATCTTAAAACAAACCAATCAAAGACTAAAATTCCATACACAATTAATAATTTGCGTGATTATTTCCAATAGCCATGGTGATATGGTGCCCCCAAAATGAAAACCACAGTGATGGAGTTCATGTGTTCGTGCCGTGAACCTTATTAGCGTTCGGTACATATGCACCATGTGTGCACTACTGTATGATCTACTAACTTGATGTCAAGTCTAACTGCCTGACCCTTAGTCGTCGTAAGCGGCGCTTCGTTCCCCCTCCCTCTCTCTCTCTCTCTCTCTCTCTCCCTCTATTTTTATTATATACTTTTTATTTCGTTTTATAAAAAAAAAAAATCGTTCTATATATTGTTGTTTCTATATGTACATTTGTTTCGATCTCTATATATTTGGTTTTGTTCTATTTATATTGGTTTTATAAGAGTTTCATAATAAAGTCATAAACGGCACTCCATAATCACCTAGCTATGTGGTTATAACATTCACTTCAACAGAACACCGGTCTACTTGCAGCAATATGACAGCAATACCGCGTAAATTAAACACTTGCAACGAATGGTTAAGCGTACATGCTGACCTTTGACCGTTTGTTCATTTATTTCTCGTTAATTACGTGACATTTTGATGATTACAAAATAAATAAAACATCTTAAAATAATTGTTAATGATTGTACATCACTAACTTACTCATAAACGGTAACCGATGTTGTCCCTTTCAGACCATTGATAACCTTATTGGTACAAGACTCCGGTATTATTCAAAGTACTGTATACTACAAATGTCGCAGGCAATTTCACGACGAGCTATAAAACATTAAAAAATCGGTAGAAAACGCATTTTGACTTTCTTGTGGTTTCCATTTAGTTGACCGGTAACTAACAATTTACATATGGCTTTCAAAATCGTCCAGTGTCTTAACTATGCTAAGTCGATGAAAAGGCAAACCCCAAGAACCTGGAATTGCGTTTTCAAGAAGAGCCAAAAACCTGTTTGTCATTTTGTATAATATTTGCGACCGCGTCGATTGTACAACTGGCACAGTTCCAATCACCGGCTTTTGCGTTTTCACGAAGAGCCAATAACTTTGACCCCACAATGTTTTATGAAAGGCCAAAAACCACCCAAACCTGAAATTGCGTTTTCACGAAGTGCCAAAAAGTTTACATACGACGCGCTGCACACAGACCACGTTTTGTACAGTTTTCACAGAGACAACGTTGTTAATTAAGTAATTACTCATTAGTTAAATGTGTTATGGAAAAAATTTAAAACAGATTTGTATTATTTATAATCTGTAGCTCCCTGATATGTAAAATTTCAAAGATTAAATCGCCAATAGTCTACCAACCAGTAATTTCCTAATAAGCCTAACTTCAAACGCAGTTTTCCCCAAACATACATTTTTGGCTGCTGGGAACTTTTTGGTCCTTCGTGAAACTGCTGACGATATGCAGACATTCACAACTGGTTACTACAAACATTAATTTCGTTGTCTTTTTCCAAAAATTGAAAGCTCTGACAGAGTTTTCTCTCTCCTCCTCTCTCTCTTTATCTTGAAAGAAAAGGTCGCTTTGGGTCAAACCGATGTTTAACGTTTGGATGGAATTACAAGATTGAGGTAATGACAGGTGGGCAATATCAAAAGCCACCCGAGCAGCCGAGCAAGACGCTCAGCTCACTCACTCACAATTGTTCCGGAACGCCGATGTTCTGGAACGTTAGTGTTCCGGAACTTGATCGTGTGATTTCGGTTTGATTAACTAAGAAGCCAAGTCTTTACTTGAGGCTGCATAGATACGCAAGACAGACCATAGGTAAATATATATATAAACAATGATACTAATAATAATAACTTCCAGTTAATAAAATTGTGGGTTACAAAAACAGACGAGCAATAACTACACTTCCCCATCAATTCGACCAGAAAATGTAGAGGGAGTGTAATCGTGAATGTTCAGATGTATGTAAAACTTCAAATTTGTATGGTGGGAAAAGTGGAAAATAAGATAAACGGTTGATGATAGAACATTGCAAAAATGTGGTTTAGGTTACAAAAAGATGATGCCACTGCTCGACTTTTTAATCAAACCACTTTCCTGAGCCTATCAGAGCCTACTAATCAAAACGTCGCACTGTTATGGCACACAGGAGATATTCAACCAAACGTACTTTCAGGACAAAGTATAGACACGGTTCAAGTCAGGTTTTAAAACCGAGTCGTCAATACCGAGGATGTTTGTTACGTGCGCCCTCTCTTAATCAGTTGCCAATCCAGTGAGTTACTTATGATTGCGAAACCAGACTTGGCGAATCCACGAGGGGTCGCCAGCGCTAATGCCAATAGAGGCAATTACGTTTTGCATGGCCGATGCAGACAAATTAACCGCGATAAGAGACTTAAAATCAAGTCAACCGCATGGGGGCAGGATCTCCTGTCACATTGGTTTAATTCACGAGCCTCGGAGTGTGACTTCAGATGTATCAATAGTTTGACGTGATGAATCCGCCAGAAGGCTCCCCGCGTGATCGTGGTTATTCATAATGCATTACACACTTGTTTAAATCAATAGGCAACGTATGCATCCGCTGCTGACCAACGAAATCAGTTTAATTTATGACCACTCGGATATTCTTACTGACTTTTACTCTTTGTTTTATTTTTGTTTCTTTCTATCAAGTAAATAGACTAACACCGATGGCAGAGAGACGGCCATTCCAGAGGTGACATAAACATTGTCTATTACCGATAGGAACCAAAGGCATTGTTCCTTTAAAAAAACATTGGTCTTAATGTTTGGGTTTATAGTGGTACGAAGTTAGATTTAAAATGTAGGCTGTAGCTAAATATTTGTGAGATCTGAAAACAATGAAAAATACATGAATATATGATTCTTACCAAACCAAAAAGGGTGTTAACTTTGGTGTGAATGAAATCGTCGAGTACTTCTTCATTTTGAATTTAAAAACCAGAATCGTTAATAATTTAATTCAAAGGCTGTAAATACATGTCCATCGAGATGTTGTATATCTGTACTATGTCCCGTATAGACAGTTAAAGTTGAAGGTTTGAAAATAAACGATGGTTTCATTGCAATTTACTTTGTGTGATCAAACCTATATACATAACATTTGAAAAAGAATCCTTGTAAAATAATATTGTTTTCAAATAACACAAATAATAAATCAAGGGGAGTTTGGGTAACTCTATCTTGCAAAATAATATTGCGTGCCCGAAAGTTGAGACCTGTTATTTCGTTTTTAAATGTAAGTTATAAAGATACTCCAAGGTCAAATTCAGTTTTGTGGTGCACTATTTTCCATAAAGAATATGACATTAGCAAGTATCATCTGCGGAATGATTTGCCTTTTGATTTACCGGGAAGCTGTCCGGCTGAACGTCTCAGTTTTTTTCTCTCCCTGTGATGCTCCACTGTGTCCTGTTTAAATTTAGCTTCCGTAGCGCTCTGAAGGAAAAAAAGAAAAGAAAAGAACAAAATATGGTTTATTATTTTGGGGGTTCCATCAAAGTGTACAATTGAACGTGGTGGGAGAACAATCTTGTCACCAAGGCTTGGGTGACACTATGTGAAGATATTTCCTGGAAGCTGTGGTAGTCCTGAACAGAACTGGTGGTATAACAACATGACGTTCCGATTAGTTTGGTGTGATGGCATTGAGAAGAACTGGAAAACGAGATATATATTTTACATAGAGTCACCGCATAAATTGATTTTAAGTAAAGTAAAACATACATCAAAGAAGAATCTTAATAAAAACTCAATGCCTAGTGCATGTTTCCCTCCATCCTACATTGTTCTTAGAGGAATATCAACAACAAAATATATAGGGTGTTTATGCATGTTTTAGGCCTTAATCATTGTGCTTCTGTCTTATTTGTTTTTGTTTTACATGAAACTCAATCAAACCAAAATGAGGCTAGATAGAAACTAGTCTGGTTCCTTTTTGGCATGATGAGAACCAACATTCGGTTAATATAACTTGTGTACATAGGAAACACGACAAAGGCAGTGTCAACATGATAAAATCTTGACGTATCATTGTGAACTAAATGTCACGTGACCATTTGTAGTTTGTAATAATAATTTGAATAAATCACAAATAACAATTACTCAGACTATTCTGTAATTTGATACACTGTACAAACCTTTTTCAGTGAAAATGTAAGCTGTTGGTTGCCTATCGATGAGCCGATTTGTTTGACTTCTCCCTGTTCCCCTTCTAACGCTACTCTGTCAGCCAGGCTAGTTCTGTTTAGAATGGATGAACAGTTGATAATAGTCAGAAACAGAATCAAATGCACAGTTATTTTGTTTGGTTTCATGGAAGACTAAGAGGTCGATTTATTTCTTTTTGCGCATGGAGTTTTTCCAGGAGAGAAGAGTTTTACAAGTAAAAAACTGTTTTTATACTTTTTAAAATAGGCCTCTCTAAGTCATTGAGTTTTCTACAAAATAAATGTAACTTATTTCACTTGATGTGCAATTTAAATGACATGTATTGTTGTATACTACTTTTGGGATACAAGTGATTTTGTACAGCAGTACACCGGGCACCATGCACAATCTTTAATTGACATAGTTAGTATATAACTGATTATTTTTTTGTTTATATCATAGTTCCATTTTTGCTTTTGTGCAGCACTGTCATACATGTATGGTCTAGTCGTTTTAACAGACTTGTGGCGCAATAAATGCAATACGGATAAAGAACATTATTTTGTTTTTTACCCTGCACTGCCCGAAGGGGGTGGGGTAAACCCCTACTTTTATATCAAGTGCGTTGGGTTCTTCATTCTACCGCAAAGAACCTATCGCTTGATGTCCTATCTGAAGGACAAAGCAATTACATTAAAAGTATCTTGATCAAGGACACAAGCTTTATGACCAGATCAGGTTTGGAATCCACATTCCTTTAACAGCAGAACTTAAATGTGGTAAATTAGACTGCTTAGCCACAATGCTCATGACTACTTAGTCCATGTCACCCGTCATCTCTGCATGAACCCGTCTATATTTTCCTTTACTTATCCAAATGGCATTTAGATGAACAACCAGAATGGCGGAACTCACCAAAATGCCAAGATGACTGAAATATCTTCTTTTTTTGTTATCAATAACTTATTAGAGTACTATGATTCAATAAACATACCCAATCTGTCGTTTGCTCATCTTCCTCATCCCCTTTTCCGAACTGAACTCCTCCCCTTTCTTCAGCTCGTAGAATTTGGGTGCACTCCTTTCCGCTGCTGCTTGAGCCTTCCGCTCCTCCCTGAGCATCTGGTGCTGCCTACGGAGCTCCAGGCGCCAGGATTGGTCATCATCATCTGAGCTGCTTTCATCTTCACTTGGCTTGCCCTCTTCTTCCTCCTCACCCTGCGGAAGAGCAGAAAGATACTCAAGTCTCAGACTTTGACTTGAGCAGGACTTGAACATGTGACCTCTTGATTAACATACCGGCAATCTACCACATGAGTCATCTAGCCCTAATGTTAGCAGTCTCCCTACTTCCTCACCATCTTTGTTCGGAGTGCAATTCAGAAGACATACAACCTGAAACTGCCATATTATCATGGATTACACCCAATTTTATGATACAACCTGGAAACTGGGAAAAGGACCACCTCAAAAAGATATGACCTTTTATTTGACCTAACGAATTACTAACTTACTAACTTATTAAATTTCGCCAGTTGTATCTCAAATATGTCCAAATATGTATTGTTATCAAGTACATGTCTCCTTTCACTCGTGAATCATTTGGCAAGTCAATGAGATGAAAAGGTTTAAGGTTTCATCAGATTGTGGGCTCAGAAATACATATAATGCTTGCCTTTTCACACAAAAAGGTACAACAACCATAATCTATTCTGTTCACCCAGGAGCTTGGCAAGAGCTGGACTGCATTACAATTGATTTAGCCAACTTGCTGCCTAAGATTATATTCTCCAAAGGAAGCTTACAGAATCTAAGGAGTGGTTTACATCAAATGAATGTACCTTCAGCTCATCAAACTGCTGCAACATGGCTCTTTTCTGGGCGGCTTTCTGCTGTTGTTTCTGCTGTTTTGTGATGACTGGGTGTAACATGCGGAATGCCTCGCTAGATTCATCCACTTCAAACTCTGGGTTCTTGAACAGCGCAGCGAAACGATCGTCCTGTAAGATACCGTCTGCCTCCGCCTGCGGGAAAATAAAAACAGAGATTGTCTTTGGATTGGATTTTGAAATCCCATGTAAATTTGTCCTCCTCCTTTCCCATGTTCATTCCCCTGCTAAACATCAAAGTGTGGTAACTACTAGGCGAGCTGTCTAAGTGAGGAAACAGTACTGGGACCAGTGCTCATGAATGAACCAGTATCGAACTAGTAGTCTTGAATGGTACTACGAACAGGGTCCATGACAAAGATGGTGGTAGCATGATAGTTGTGGTAACTATTGGGTAAGCAAGCTAAGTGGAGTGCTCTTTGATGCACATCAACTCTAAAACTTACACAAGAAAACTAAGACTAAATCTCCCTGCAACTGAGTTTACTGCTTTATCTTTCATCTGTCACAGGGATCCCCCTTACATGGCTAATAACAACAGCTACTGGCCAGTGAACACCATTTCTCAACTTGCCCTATGGGCTACTAAAAACTGTCCAATCTACTCGTGTATAATGCTCAATACTTCTTCCTTTTCAGATGTTAATATAATTTTTTAAGTGTTGATTTATTTTTGGGTGTGTGATTGTAACTTCATTTGACCAATAAACTGGTTGTGATCGCTACCGTTAATTCATCAGAAAAGTACATTTATGACAATAGGCCTAGGTGCTTTGTACTTGGGGGACCGTCGCTTCCTGGGGGGCAAGTAAAATGCACAGTTTACTTGACTCGTGGGCTACTTTACAAAAAGCTTTTAACAAACAGGCCTGTGTCGTTTACCTTGTTGAAACTGCAATCTTGTTTTTTTTCCTTTATATTCAAACTAATGAAAGTCCATGTCTGAATCAAGTGAGTTCGGCTACATTGGTCATTGGCTACTGCAGTTTCACTTAGCAATAGGCCTATGCAGCAATCTGGCTTTTGCCACTCCAAATGCCATTAATTTTGACTCGGCCTAAACCAACATTTGACTGGAAGAGATAATAAACTTGTCTCCTCTTAGTAAAACTGGAATCACTATTCATGAATGCTACTGCAAACACGGTTAATTTTAAAGTGGCAGCATGACAATTCACAATAATTCACAATAACGATAGATAAACCAAACGGAAAAGAAAAGGATAATAAAACATGGATACAATTTAAATGTGGAGAAGGCTAGACTGAGGATGATCATTTCGTCCTTTAACCACAAGGCTCAGTTGGCCAATAACAAACATTAAACGGATGGGCTGAAACCAGGAAAGTTAAAAGAAAACAAAGCAACAATCACAATAGAAAATACTTCCATAGAAGCTGTTTGTGACTACACCTTACAGCCCGTTTGCTTTTAAACTTTATAGGCCAATCAAATTTAGAATGGATGGTGTTCTACAGTGTACTACATGTTTATTTGTTGCACCTGCTGCAAAAAAACAGGTCAGACAGACTTGGGTTTCAACTTTGACATATTTCAACTCTAGCATTTATTTTTCCCTTCCATGCAAGTATGCAGGGAAGTTATTATCATTGCCACACACAAAAACAATTCCCCAAAAGAGGGCACACTTTACATTCCACACTTGAATTAGAGACACACACATGAAACCATGTGATTTCATATTTCCTACCTTATGGAGACTGAGAACAAAACAGAAAAAGGAACACAAAAGGTTCCCACAGGGGAATTCTAAAGACTGGGTTGCCCCACAAGGAATTTTGTGCAAATGTTTCCTTGCAAATAGTGTTTCACAATCTCTGCTTTTTCCAGGATTTAGTAATGTTTTGTACTTATCCAAACTTCTTTCAAGAATCAAGTTAATGTACCACTCCATCTTATTTTATTGTACCCCTCGTTAATTGAAAGCAGCCCTCCTTATACCGACAAAGCATAAGTTTTAAATAATGAACCTGGCCAACTGTGCATTCAATCAGTGCGTTTGTATGTTTCTTTTCAAACATGCACGTTCACAAGCAATATTCAGTTTATGCATTGCTTGTAACTTCATGTATCTAAGGTGAGTAAAAATTGGTTCACATGCTGCATTTGATCTCGCCTTTAATCTTCTGACCTTTACAAAGAGGTCCAGGATTCGCAGGCGTGCAGATGACTATATCTTTTGTTTGTAGTTGTGTGTTGTTGTGTGCTGTTGCTGGTGTTGTTGTTGTTGTTGCTGTTGCTCTTGTTGTAGTTCTTGTTGTTGTTGTTGTTGATGTTGATGTTTTGTCTTTTTTTTGCTGTTTTATTGTTGCTATTGCTCTTGTTGTAGTTATTGTTGTTGTTGTTGTTGTTGATGTTGATGTTTGTTTGTTTTTTTTTTGGGGGGGGTATCTTCCTCTTACCTTTTTCTCTCTCTTGACTTTGGATGTCTGCTCTTGTTCCTGTTGATCTTGCAGCTTCGAAGCCAGAGTAGCATTCACTTTAGGCAACTTCTGTCAAGGTGGAAAAATGACAGTCAATGCCTGTTAATGACAGCAGTTCCATTGGAGGATAAATAATACTATTAATGATAACGCTATGGACAGTTAATAGCCATTCTTATTCAATGGAATCAAACAGTTCTACAGAACCTAAACCTAGTTTTTGTTTGTGAATGGGGAAATACCGAATGCGGTCCAGTTTATATTGCACCTTTTTAAGCATTTCAAGAGGCACTGTTAATGCTTGCTCTCAACTGCCCAAAATATGGGGCAAGCTATTTCACTCCAATAAGTATCCTCACTGCGCCATATCACAGGACTTCGGGTCAATCATCCGATCAGAGGGAAAAATCAAATTTGGGTGTATTGTTCAAGGGCACAAGTGCCACTGTCACGACCAGAACCCGCACTCTGGTAACACAATAACTCGTGCCCGGTGTGCTTTACCGTTCAGCTAAAACACTACAAGAAATGAGAATTAACTGTCAACAACTTGAAAATCGTAAAAAAATTTATAAAGTGATAAATGCTGCCTTAAATGCAACTTATGTCGTGTTTTCCATACAGCCTCTACACAGTAAACAATCATCAGAGACTATCATCAGACATGTAAAAGTATACAGTGCTCAATACATGAATACAGGGCAAAAACCAAAGCCATAATTTTATGTTCCCAAACAAAATTCATTAGGAAAAATCGATGAAAATCACACGCCTCCAAAGCATAATTGCCCAGCTAAGGTTGATAAAGAAAAAAGAGTCCCCTTCATTTTATTACAGAGAGACTGACAATTCTAAGACAATCTACATATAGGGTTAAACTTTAAGTGACTGGACAGCAGGACCAGTTAACTCGTCATTGCACTAGTCCATCAGCTTTTTGAACTAGCCCATATTTTTGGAACGAAACAGGGATGCTTTCTATCACTGAACTAGCCAGCAGGACCACTTGAAGAGAATTGTGACTATTCCTCAGGTGTTTTCACTGGCATTTAGCTAGCAGACCACTGTTATGGGAGAATGTTGACACATACCTGCCAACATAGCAAAGTCAGAAATAGGGACATGGGGCCAGATCTGTGTCTCGGCACCCATACCTACAGTCTATGAGTATGTGCACAAAGACACAAATGGGCTTGTGATGGATTCAGGCATTTGTAAGATCCAGAAAACTAAGATCACAGTCATAAGTTATTATGAAGGACAGCTTCATTACCAAATTCATATCTTATTTTTCAGTATTACAAGATTTTCAGAATTAGGGACTTTCTCTATTTTTTTGACATTGGGATTCTCCAAAGTAGGGATGGTCCCTAGAAAATAGGGACAGTTGGAAGGTATGCTGACATACCTTCAGCTTCACGCGACTCTCCCTTGCCTCCTCAATCTTCTGTCTGATCTTACTCTTACGATACTCTTCATAAGCAAAGGGGTCGGCAATGGCCTTGGCCTTGTGGTAAAGCCTAACATCAATGAAGTATCCATGCATGTAGGCTCGGAGTAGTCCAGTTCCAATCAGATGAGTTAACCCTGTATGTAAAGAGCAATTAAAAAGTCCTTGATAGAGGTTTTCCAACTGTCAAGACCTACACCTTAAAAAGTACCTGTAGCATGCCATGGCTGGGTGGTTAAGAGCACCGGGCTCAGTCTCTGGTATTTCTGATCAGCAGAGTGTGGGTTCGAGTCTCGATCATGACTAGTGTACTTAAGCAAGACACTTAATCATTATTGCTTCGCCCTTCGGGTTGGACATAAAGCCATAGGCTCCATGTAATTAGTAATGCACATAAATCCAGTTACACTTTTCGCTAGGAGTAGGGGTTTGCCCCAATGTTTCTGGCAGTGGCAGCTGAATGCTCCGCAACACCTTGTAAACCCTTATGAGGTGCTACAGTTTCATAACTTGAAAATTTCAATAAACCTGTCTTAAAATGTGTCTGTTTGATCAAGGGTCTTGAGTACCTTACTGGTAGATATACATGTATACGTGTGCTACACAAGACTACATTATCATCGTACAAGGATCCATTGAAATTGCTTGTAAATTGTTCGGGTCATTTAGCTTTTTTGCATTGATACATAGATCTTTTGGGTTGGTAATCACTTTGCAAAAGCTAAGTTTGTTTTCTAAAATTTTCAAGAAGATACAGGTAAAAAAATTACAAGTTATTCCAGGGGCGACACAGTCAATGCTTTCAAAAGGTCAGAAGAAAAATATATAAACTTTAGTAGGCACAAACTTGTATATTTGAGGCCGAGTAATCAAGTATTATGGAATGGGTTGACCTTTGAATCATACATACCATGGTACTTCTTATATAAAATGTTTGAGTATGTTTACCCACTACTTTTTATTGTAGGCTATCAGCCATGCATTCTTCACGAAATGTAAATACAGTGTGCCAAAATGTTTCCAACATTTTGTTGAGCTGGCAAATATTCTTACCCAAGTTTTCCAGTTCAGCTTTTGTGACAAACTTGTAGTCGTCGTAGACTGTGCTGTTTGTACTGTCCTCAAGCTCTTCAGCCAGATTGTCCAGGAAGGCACACCATTTTGGGGCTGGGCCTAGGCTCTGTCAATAATGATTGAAAAAGTAAACTGTTGATTGAGGGGTGGGGGGGAGTTAATACTGTTTGGTGTAGATATTTATTTATTTATTTTCAATTTTATTTAGACATGGAAGTCTTATCAGTATTATTGCTGAGAGGGCTCGTCACACAGGGCAATTTTTCAGGAAACTTGGAGGCAACCGACGGCACAGCATGCACAAGGAGCACTTTGGCATCACAGGAGACATTACTAAAGCTATAACTCACTATCCCAAAAGAAAATAATGAAAAGATGAATAACTTTTCCTCTTGGAGATTGCCTGGAACCGGTTGCCTGAAAATTGTCTCGCGTAACATGGCCCGTAAACAGTACACGATCTAGTAAGGTTTGTGGCAACACCATGTTCATGAATTCTCTCTTGGTGGTACTGAACCATGTTGTTACTACAAACCTTACTAAATTGAATCCCACCATGCAAAGCTTCAACTCCTACTTAAATCTGAAAGTTAAATAAACACCAACTAAAAAGGAAGATTACTCAGAGACCTCGCAAACTACACCATCAGTGCAAAACACTGCGTGGACAAATTGAAAACAACCATTTGATTTTCAAAGATATGAAAAGAAGAAAAAAAAGAAAAAGGTCTTGTTTGTCTGTTTGTTAGACACATTTTGTCGAGGCTCTACAAAGAACTGGT
>CM021542.1:7088964-7110818 GCA_010994315.2 Pisaster ochraceus | reverse complement strand
CCTGAAAATCATGTGGAAATTTGGTTGGTAATCCTGTTTTTATCGAGGCAGAAAATTCATGCTAAGCAAATTTTTGTGCTTAGCAGCTCTTTGAAATTGGGCCCATATTATATAGCTGTATCATGCCGTACATACACATGTGTATCGACCGTACAAACTTTGTGCAAAATGGCTACTGTTCATGGAGTACAGGACGATTCAGAGGTTATGTCTATAGTATGTGGTTATTAACTTACGCGCAACTTCCTTTCCTTGAACTTTGATTGGTTATTGACTTACGCGCAACCTCCTGTCTTGACTAATACAGAGGGCGCTTCAAAGACATGAACAGCCTTTCATAGTTTGCCGTTGCAGTTGTGGGTTGTCCGCCGCAGTTGTGGGTTGTGGGTTGGCCGTCGCAGTTGTGAGTTGTCCGTCGGAGTTGAGGGTTGTCCATTGGCGTTGTGGGTTGGCCGTCGCCAATCCACAACTCCGACGACCACCTCTGTATTTGAACCTCTATATTTAATTTACTGCAGTATGTTGGGTACTGTATTACCGTTTCCCCGTGTATTTCATTTTACGCAAGTGAGGGGTACAACAACAATTTTCGTTTTACCCATAATTTACCAAAAATTGTACCCAGCATATTTCTGAGCAGCATTTTACACTTCTTTTTAGAAGTGTATCGCTGGTTGTAAAGCATTCTCCCCTGCTTTGGTTAAAAACGCTCTTTAAACAAAACTAAAAAGCTCAATTTACCCAACGGGGATGACAGTTTATTTGGAACAATTCCAAGATTTTCTAAACCGCGTGATTATTAATTATGTTTTACGACTGCTTCTCTGTGTGCATTGTACAACCTGCATATACATGTAGGTCCATGTGGATTTAACAAGTTGTAAACACTAAGTTGTAGATGATCTGTCTCAAATTAGCCTGTGAACATCAAACCAGTTTTATTTATAGGCAAGTTTGGGGCATTTGGATTCCAATAGGCTCACCATGTTGAGTTTCTCCATCAACTGTAACTAGTAAATATAGGGCTGTTCATTTTGGTGAAACTTTTATTTTTTTTACAAAGTGGTTTACAAAGTGGTATGTAGTCTATAACAATTGCTATTTGTTGGTCATAAAGAAATAATGCTTTTCTCCAAGATAGCTGTAGGCCAAGGACCCATCAGTCATTTGGGAAAGTTACTCCTAGGATTGGGTATTTGGAATTACCTAGGCCTAAACCAATAATAAGCCGAGCTTACACCAGCCATCAGGTTAAAAGCAAGCTTCAATGTAGGTTAAACACTTATAAACCAATATGATGTAGAACAAGAGACCATCTGTTGGTCTTAAACCAAGTATCTTTTACCAAGGGTAGTTCAAAGGTTTTTCCAAATGACCACTTACTAGAGAAGTTTTAACCATCAGGGTTGAGCTTACTGCAGTCACCTATTATTTGGTTGAGCTTACCCAAAACAAAGGTTAAAAACAAGCCTCAATGAACACTTTTAAACCAATATGATGTATATAGAACAAGAGACCATCTGTTGGTCTTAAAGGTAAAACCGAGTATCCTATACCAAAGGTTATGGTTAAAAGTTTTTTTCCAAATGACCAATTAATAGAGAAGTTTTAACTATAAGGGTTGGTACTGCAGTCACCCAATATTTGGTTGAGCTTATGGGATCAATATCGACCAAAAGTTGGTCAAAATAATTTTTACCCAACGCTTTTAGAGTGCATCTTTCTTTAATTAAGAAACGTTCACCGCTGCCCTGTAGCACTTTGTTATTATTGTTATTATTATTATTATTATTATTATTATTATTATTATTATTATTATTATTATTATTATTATTATTATTTCATTCTATCACAGCATGCAAAAGAAAGATCACATTTTCTTTTGTGCCGGTAACTTCTCGAGTCGGACTACGTCCCGTAGCCTTAGAACTCAAGGGTCTTTCTCAGTTATTTTAATTTGTTTCATAATGCACTTTACTTAAAAGTGAGATGTTTGATCATCGTATCACGAAAGATACTATAAGTAACCTGTGAAAGTTTCAGTTGAATGCAATGAACACTACTTAACTTGTTGAGATAAGCAACAAACTGCCACCGTATTTTCACAAATACCTCCATTATTAGCGAGGTGACAGCGGGTACTAACCGGATCTCTGGCAGTATTGGGGTCAGCATTACAACGGACACCACGGAAAATTTGCTTTTATGCAGGCGATCTTTTGATTTTCAATATTTTTGCCACACTTTTATTGATTTTTAATCAATGGACGACATGCTTGTTACCATTGTCATCTTTATAACAATATGATTTCGGATATAAATTACAGTTTCTTTTGTGTTCATTAAACCACCAAAATATGACACTAACTTTAAGATCTCTTTGTCTTGTTTTTATTTAGTATTTGGAGATGCGTTTTGACGTTCCTGTCTGTAACTGCTGCCTCATCATAGGATACCTGTACATGGTATGTGTTTCAATTTATAACGTTACCAAGAAGCAAACTACAGCATCAATATAAATTCCAGCTACTTTTAAGGCTACGGCTACGTCTACGGCTACGGCTACGGCTACGGCTACGGCTAGTCCACCGCGATCATCATGCGTAGCAGTTTCCTTAGCAATAGTCGTAGCCGTAGCTGTAACCACCAATACATATACGGCATAAGTACCTATTTCGTCGGCAACATTCGTGAAGACGCATCAAAGACTAGCGTAAGTGTGCAGCTTTAAAATCAAAGAAAACGGCGTCTAGGTTGGATGCTGCTTAATCTTTCCGTTGGCTCATAATAGGAAGGAGTGTGAGTGGGTTTTTTTCTTCTTTTTTTTCGGTTTTTTTACGGTTCCTTTCTCTTCAAATGGTTTTGAGTGTGTTGATGTTGGGGCGGGGTAGATGACTCATGTACCTACAAGTAAGCCGCGTATTTCTCCTTCGCATTGTACAAAACTTATCAATAATTACAAAGTTACTGTTGACCTAAACTATTGGGAAAGCGTGCTTACAGAATTTGGTAGGGATCCTGGTTTTGGCCAGGGGTAAATCGGGATAAACAAGTTATTGCACACAAAGTGGGGTGGAAATACCAACCTAAAACAAGACAATTTATATCAATCACTTTTTTTTAATGTACCGCAGGACAGTACCATAAATTTTCCTGCCAAAAGAGGTTTAATATTTTCATTTAAATTTCAATATTTTCACAGATTAAAGCAAATCATATGTTATTTGTTGCAAATCGATGTTACACTTGAATGTATGTACAAACTCATGGGATCCTGTACATACATGCAGGTAAATATACATGTACACTTGTCTTTACACTCAAACAAACGTAATCCGTAGTTCATTAATGAACTTCACCGCGGCAATGAGAAATGTATTGGTTTCACACACGTTTTACTACGTTAGGTTTTTCCAGTGGTATCAAGTCAAAGGCTGTACATGTGCATGATTTTTCTTATTGTTGATAAACAACTCACCAGTCACGTACGTAGTCGTTGCCTTGGACTACTGGAGCACGCACGCGAACGGCTCGAGCCGGCAGTGTGGTTCTGCACCGCAGAATTCCTCGTCATCAAGCTTGGTCTTCGACTTCGTCAACGCAAAAACTACTTGCAGAATTACTGGCAATGTCGCTGCTACTCTCGTAAATTACTTTAGTCTCAATTATGCTTTGATCTTCCAAAGAATTGTCACTTTTAGCCAGGGGGGAATTTGTCGGAGAAAAGTCACCAAACAAGCTTGAGTGCATGAAAGTATAATATAATACGTTGATGGTGACAACACAAGACCTCTTCCACTGTGTGACGTCATGTAGCTGCTCGCGGAAGCAGTGTGCACGTGGAGGTTTTTTCGCAATTTGGAGCGGCGAGTGCAAAACAAATTGGTCTGATTTATTTAAGTGTCATAATGAAATCTTTCTACAGTTTTATTGGAAAAAGGGAACCGTCACAAATATCGCCCGATTAACACTTGAAACAACACAGGCAAGCATTTAATGCAAGTTAACTTGTTTCATACCTTCGCAAAGGTAATCATGCACACACAATATTAAGTTCTAAAAGTAACGAACCATAATGCAAACGAGAATTTCCATAAGGCTCATGAACACTGAGGGAGCAATTGGTATCCTTACAGTTCCACATGTTCTTGAAAGTCAGGTTTTGATAACACAGCACAGCACAGCACAATGGAGTTTTGTTTTTGCTAAGGACATGGAACTCTTTGTGTTAACTGTGAATGTTTGTGTATACAATGTCCGCGACAAGCAGAAGACCCTCCCCCCATCAAAACCTCCTCAAGTTGGTGGATTTTCTCCCAGTATATTTTCTCAAATGTTGCACTTTTTGACGAGAATTTCTGATGAAGCGGGCATCCTTAGCGATGGGTGTTGTAAACTTAAACTGACGGCTGCGGTTGCAGCTCTCGTAATGATAATCTTATCTTTTTGTGCTTGAGCCTTTACTTTACTGCTTGTACTAGCAAAATGAAGCATACAGTAAAATTGGTTATTCTCATTCGTCCCTGTGCTGTTAAGTTCAACAAGCTGCGACAAAACAATTTTCTCTCCGAATATAATTTAATGCTGCTAATGGTAGATACTTCTCACCTCTCTGTATCGACTCATCTTGATATAACAGCAGGTCTTATTTACGGCTTATACCAACTCTCTTAGATTTGCATTATGTTTGATTAATTTCTTCATTTATTTATTTATGTGTTAGATATTGCACTGTGGAATAGCTACGTTTGCCGCAAGTCTCGTCTTGACAACGGGTAATCAAGTCGTAAATAATTACAATATTCTTTTAAAAAACAAAAACACGGATTAAATGCTTTTGCTCCCTTTCTCGCCCTCTCCCCCCCCCCCCTCTCTCTCTCTCTCCTGAATTCAACACTTAATTTCAAAGTATTAACTTTAACACCACCGAGTATGACTTGAGCTCTCTGATCGGTCAAGTCGAACAATACGATAGATTATTTTTAAGGTGTTACATGATGACGAATGCAACATTTAGTTAAGCCATGCCAAACATTCACTGATTCAGGGTTCCTATATTTTCGTCTTGATTTTACTCCAAAATGTAACCCTTTTTTTTAATTTACAGTATCTGAAATGAGTTTCTTCACCAGCGTAGTTATTCTTTCCGGAGTTTGCACTTTTTACACTGCGGTGGTAAGGATCGGTTTTTGAAGCCCAATTTTTCAAAATACCACTAATGTATACATTGGAGTACCGGTTTGATAAAGACAGGCATTAGCAGGTGCACAATGCGCAAACCAGGATTCCAAACATTGCCCGTAATGGTTAGTAATAGTTAAACTTGGATACTCCCTGGATATTATAAGATGGCTTTTCTTAACCGTGTCTCGTGTCTTGAAACACTGGCTCGAGAGATGGTTCGACTCCTGTTCGGAATACCTCTGCAATTTGTTTCCCGCTAGAATCGGTGAAACTTGTCCTTCGCCCTGCAGCAAAAACTACATCAGTATTACTTGTTGAAGATGTTGTTAACTTCAACATCCTTAGCTGCATTACTTCTGTTTCTATTTGTTGTGGGTGTTGGGTGTTCAATAAGCGATACAAACGAAGTGTGGACCTGAGAACCAACGAGGTGCTAACAACGTAAGGGCTGTGGACTTGGCGTGTCCACAGAGTGCATTTGTTTGGCCTTTTTGCCAGTGTTAGAGAGATCATGTCGCTTTCCTAAGTGTACAGAACAGTTTTTCTGTTTGTCTGTTTTGTGTTTGTTTGTTGTTTGTTTGTTTGTTTGTTTTTAGTTTTTTGTTTTTTGTTTTGGGGTTTTGGGGGGTTTGTTTTGGTCTGTTTCTATTTTGGGGGGTTTGTTTGTTGGGGTATTTGTATATTTGTTTGCTTTGTTTTTTCAGTTAATCCATCGGCTACTTTTATTTGTTGTAACGATGTTTTCTAGGGTGGCATCAAAGCGGTCCTCTGGGCAGACTGTTTTCAGATGTTCCTCATTTTCTCACCGCTAGTTGGGGCTGTGATTCTTTCATCATCAACCATAGGATTAGGTCAAGTTTGGGAAATAGCTACAGACGGCGGAAGACTTGATCTCTTCAAGTACGTGTTGTATTTTCCTGCTGTTGGGTCATATAACCTTAAAGTTGATAATAATCATTACTTTTATAAACATAATTTTGTTATCAAAATTCGACTTTTGGAAACAAAAGTGTAAACCTTATGTTGTAAAAACCAGGAGCTCTCTGCTAATTATGTTTTCGTTGTTTTATCAAGTTTAACGTTAAAATTTCTGCAGTTTTTCTCTCGATCCTACGGAGTATTTGACGTTTTGGACCGCTCTGTTTGGCAACTTTTTTGGATGGATGCCTGCACAGTGCATTTTACAGTACCAAGTCCAACGGTATATTACTTGCAAAGATATGAAAACAGCAAATACGTAAGTAAACACGATAAGGAGTCATTTCTGTAAATATTTTGTAGATAGCAAATGATGCCTGATAGTGTTGGAGATAATGTGATCAAAGTACAATGTTCAAACATGAGTTGGGGAGAAATAGTGAGATCTACCGGTAGGCATTCTAAATCGATGTACAGTTTCCTATTTAGATTACAGTGCTATTAATGATTATGCTTTTAAAAAATCACCACTAAGCCTATCATAAGTAAAAAGTAACTATAATTAGCAAACTTGCGGGTACAACCATGTGTAAAATCTCTCTTGGAGGGGTGTTGGCTTTGAAAAGAGCCGGTGTCAACACCAGAGCAAACACCCATCCAAAGGAGATTTAACACATGGTTGTAACTGCAAGTTTACTATTGTATAGTTTACCTCTTATGTTTCCACACAATGCAAAGCTTCACACACCACTTAGTGTCATAAGTTACTGCATCTGTACGAATTTACAAAAGCCCGTTAGTTTTATGTTTGAGGGCAATGTTGTTGTTTTTTTCCAGAGCATTTCTTTTATAGTTTTTTTTACCAGCAGTGTTTGCTCCCCCTTTTTGTGGGGGGCATTTTTTTTTTTCTTTTGGGGGGGAGCAATTGTTTTTATTAATGATATAGAAAACTGCGTATTATATTATTATCAAACGATTGACGGGATTCTGTTTTATAGAGCTTATAGCGTGTACGCCTTTGGATGTGTTCTGGTAGTTGTGTTCTGTGGCATGGCTGGGCTATGTGTGTATGCTCAGTACGTAGACTGCGATCCATTCACCAAAGGATTAATAACATTTCGTGATGAGGTATGGTAAAGAAAATTTAAGCTGCACGCCTCGATTTTTGCAAAAAATATTTGTAATGATTTAGTGTTTTTGGGGTATTTTTTTCTTTGAGAGAATAATGGTAGATGATGCTGTTCAATTTTTTTTTTTATAAAAAACATACGCAAATGTTCGTTTATGCCACGAACAATGTCATGTGGCAATACCTCTTTGTACATGGTCAATGGACGTGGTAATGCAAGATTGGATCCCTTAATCATTATTTTGTTAGTTTTTAATTAACCAGCATCTGTCGTTGTTTTTTCTTTGTGAAATACCTCAAAATAGACTTATAAATAGACTTAAAATAGGCTTATAACGTTTTTGGATCTATAAAATAGCTAACTGAATTTAATTTAAGCACACAGTTTCGGGTCAAATCGGCCAAAAAATGACATTGTATCTTGAGTTCATTAACAAAATATCACATTTTAAATACGTATTTATAGTATCGCAAGCACACTCATGACAAAAAGCAAATCCAGCATGCTAGAAACTTGTCAGACAACAATATGTTTGGATAAATTCAGAAGATAACCAACAAACAGAAATTGTCTTTTAAAAACATGTTATTACAAGGTCTTGACGTTAGTAAAATGATTTGATTTATATAACAAAATATAAGTATAAACATTCTAAGTGAATACAATGATCACTCTTTGTCAATGGAGGAGCAGCAGGAGGACTTGTACTCTATAGTTAAAAGTAGATGAGCATTAACAGAACATCCAGAACGTCTCATTTATGAGACAAATCTCCAGCAACTAATTTAATCATGTCAAGATAGTAGTACACAACATTAATAATAATGGTACAAATTTAGTATAATTCACAAAGATACAAAGCAATTTACAATATTCAATGAATGTCAGCTTATAAATACAAACTATGTTCATCTGGGGACCTAATTACCCAGATAGCATCACTACATAGGACCAACGTTGGGCCAACGAAAAACTTTCATTGGACCAACATGGGCTGTCAACAATGGCCTAACAAGCTTTTGCTTATCGGTGTTATGTTGGGCCAATGAAAAAGTTGGCCCAAAGTTGGCCCAACGTAAACATTGGCCCAACATTGGGCAAGTGTCCTGCCCATGTATGTTAAAACATTGAACCAATAATGGGCCAACACAGTCGAACATTCGGCCAACGTTGCGCCCAACATTCTCCCAACAGAAAAGTTTTGTTGGGCCAATGTTTGCTGTCAATATTGGCCCAACGTACTTTTGCTCATCGGTCTTATGTTGGGCCAATGATACAACTGAGTACCGACTTCTTCGTGTATTTTCAGGATTACTAGCATTTGACTGTCAACCTATAAACAAACCTTCAGCAAACTTGTCCTATAACTAACAAACAAACTGTTATTTGTAAAGATAGTTGATCTATTTTATGCCCAGATAGACTTAACCACATTTTGGTCATATCCCCTGACGCATATTGTCAAGGTATGATTCTTGTCATAAATGGTTGACGACTTAACATCAAGACCGCCGACCTAAAGCCAACATATAACTGCTGCACCATATCAACACATCTCCAACGTTTTCCATTTGAAATCTTTGTCGGATTACAAAACCCCCAACAACAAACAATCAAACTAGCGAACCAACACCAACAACAGTGTATCAACGTTTTGGTTTGCAATGGTGTCCCAAAAATGATTGGTAATCGATATAAAAACATCGCCGAATTGTGCCTATCAATCTCCAATATGGTTCAACGAAGTTGTCCTCAAATCACCATTACTGGTGTGCCGACGTCATAAAACCATTGTGGTAATGCCGACCTAGAGCCAACATTGGTCCTACGTCAGAAACCAACAAAATGCCGATATTGCTGTCCCACAAATAACCAACATTGGCTCAACATTGAGGGCCGACTAAAAACCAATGTGGTAATGCCGACCTAGAGCCAACATTGGTTCTACGTCGGAAACCAACACAATGCCGATATTGCTGTCCCACAAATAACCAACATTGGCTCAACATTCAGTGCCGACTAAAAACCAATGTGATTCTGCCGACCTACAGCCAACGTCGGCCCAATGTCATGAATGTTATCTGGGTAATGTGTAAACCGTGAAAATAGCAATTGCAACCCCACAAAACTAAAGCTCGTTTCGATTAAGACATTCACATATGCCCTGGTGATTTAACTATACTCTAGCTTTGTATATTTTAATAAGGTGAGGTTACATACTTTTAGCAATAATTGTGCGTCCAAACAGCTCTGCAGAACTGACCGAAGACGTGAGTCAGGGGCGAAGAAATTAAAATGTAATTCGTTTTTCCTTTCAAGATGCTGCCATACTTCGCCCTGGATACGTTTCATGTATATCGGGGTGTACCGGGACTGCTAGTCTCCGGCCTGTGTAGCGCTGCACTGAGGTAAGGTTGAACTTGTTTTGGGTTAATCTAACGGGTGTCTAAACAACTTTTGAACAAATTTAACATGTAGGCCTACTAGTATACTCTGACGAGTTGTAAAAACAATCACAGAAGTCTCGTAGCTTTCATCAGTCTTGAGTATTTGTGTCTCGTTCGAAAATCTCTCCCAGCCCGTGTATAGAGGGTTTTAAATGTTTCTTCTGAAAGTACTAAAACTCACTTTGAATTTCTAGCGACCTTTAAAACAATGACATCTTAGCGAGACAACTTTTCCAGAACAATCAATAAATAAGTCCTAACCATGGATTAGCACCGCCCACACCGGGTGTCAAAATTCATTCACACAGAGAATGATTGACACCTGCAGTTTCTTTATGTTCACTGTACAATGTAGGCTGTATCGAAAGTTGGGCGCTCTTAAGAAAAAGGGGGAAAACAGACAGGAACCTACACCACATTTTTCTTTATTGTGTGCCTTGAATTTGCTATAGGTTCGTACATTTTTGTATTATTATGTTTTTGTTTTATGGAAACTAGATTAAAATTGACCAGTCTTTAAAAACCAAGGGTGTAACTTAGGTAAATTTTCTACAAATGCAAAATAATTGCTATTAAGATTTGTCTGTTTTATTGTTATATATATTAAATTTACAGTACGCTGTCTTCCGTCATCAATTCTATAGTGACCATATCTGGAGAACACATTATTACTAAGCTCTGGAAGGATGTACCAGATTCCACATACCTTCTGATGACCAAACTATTAGGTCTGTATGCCGTTATCATTGAACTCCATCAAAACAAACATGAATCCTGCCAGTCAATTGTTGTTTACGTTATGTAATCATGAGAAACCAATTAATATAAACATGAGTGTTCCGAAACATATCATGAAAAGTATACATCTGACTCTTTTCATAAAGTAGGATAGAAAGTAAAAGTGCTGAAATGAGCTTGGGATGTTTCTTATAACAAAGGGAAATTAGGGGCGTTAGGATTTCTTTATACCCAAGTCACAACTTAAGCGGAGGCCGTGCGTCTTTTGCGATTTCTAGGCACCGACCGGCGTGTATGTCGGCGAAAGATTGCGCGATAGGGCGGTCACAGATGTTATGATCCAAAAACCTCCAAACTATCCGTGAACATAAATCACTCAAAAAGCCTGTTTTTTCTCAGATGCAACAAAGAAATCAAATAAGGTGATACTAATGTAAAGAACACAGATTGATGAAACTGATGAAGTGAGTTAAAGATTAAACTATCAACCATTTCAAATACCGATTGGTAACCAAACGTACAATGTTAAGTCAAACAAATGTACATTAAGAACAGATAAACTTATACAAAATAAGTATACCTTACGGGCGAATACGTCAACATCAGGGAGAACGGGCGAAGAATCCAGCAACAAAAGATACAGTGAGGATCAAACACACTCTGGCAACCGATCAACTCCAGGGGGCGAAAACAGTTCTCTGCCGGTGTGACTATGAGCTACCACGGGGCGACTTCACTCCGACAAATGTCCAGAAAAAGGACGAAGCAGCAACGGGTAGTCGGGTACACAATCTGACACCCGCCACAACATTTGGGGAAGAATACCCCTAAATACCAAGCTGTATATTTAGTTCGAAAAGTTCCCTTTCCGTTCTTAAATGTTCTGCCTATGTCTCTGCGATTGGCCGATTTATGGAGTGTCTGCGTTGTCCAAAATTTGGCCCGGCGCCCGCCCGATGTGTGTGCGATGCCCTGCCGGACATTGGCCAGGCATCGACCGATTTATTGGCAATCAGTTTGCGATGCGAAACGCTGCACCAGGTTTTAAGTCCGAGTTAAAAGTAACTGGGTGCCCGCCCGATTCCTCAAAATGACCCGGCAGAAAATGCCTAGAAATCCGTCGCAAACTACTCGCAAACCCATTACAAGCTAATTGTGACTGAGTTTATTTCGTTGGAATTTACTTAAATGAGAACCGAAATCTGCAATCAGGTGACGACGAGATTCCATTGAGGCATGTTTTGCCCATTTCCACATTTTGCATACAAATAATTGTATTAGCTTAATTTATTCGATATCATATCCGCAGCTGTTTTCTTTGGTGTCCTTAACGTTGGTGTGACATACCTTATGTCAGTCTTGGGTGACATAATGCCGGTAAGTGTAATAGCTGAGATTATCTTATAATTCCATTCTATCGATCTGTTTGGATCCGCTTTTTAGGGTTTGTGGATTCTGCCTGTGGAAATTTCATTCCGAGCGGTTGCTACTATATTACGAATACATTCAAAAGAATACCTTTGCGCTTTTGGCATGGAATTTGTAATTGGTCATTTATTTGCTCGTTTTTTTCTTAATTCTGTTGCCAAATTTAAAACAAAATCAAGCAAAAATGGTTCAGGCACTGGCTGATGACGTCAGGTAAAATTGAAAAGTATAGGTGGATTGCATGCAATAACGTCACGAGTTTTCCACAATCCTCTGAATGTTTTTAATTCGCTATCATAATTGAGGCACGACAACGAAGTTGTAATGAACTAAATGTTCAAATCAACAAAGATGGCTTACGGTAGACAATCAGAAAGAATTGTAAGATATGTGACGTCATCTGCAATCCAAAATACCATAACGGAATTCTCGAAAAATTTGACACTGGGCCATAAATTATGCCTTGTTGTATGAGTCGCAATATCATTAACGTAATACTTTCCGGTATGAGCCGCTCAATTTTTTTGGGTGGAGGATGAATCGCAATCAGGGTATAAAATATCACAGCAGGAGTAATTTAGTTGAAAACGATTCTGTGGGCAATTCTGATCAGTAAGAGACCATGCAGATTGCGACATCGGTCTTTCAGGCTCGAAATGAACTAAACACTAATTGATGTTTACCATAAAAACAAATTTCAGGCACTGATTGGCCTCATCGGTGTTACCAATGGACCCGTCATGGGTGTATTCATTCTGGGGTTTATGTTCCCGAGATGTAACTCGAAGGTAAGACCACAACAAAGCAAAGTGCACATTGTTTTAAACGAGGGCTGCTTAGAGGATTTTAGTTTGTTACAAAAACTGATACTCACGTCAATATGCGTGTTATGGGATGAATGATAATGATAACATACGCTTTGAAAAAAACGAAAAAGTAAATAGAATAAATGCAAACTATTTGATTGGTTAATCATTTTACTCTTACAATTTGTTTTACAACTTATGACAGAACGGTTTGGAATATTGTACGTTATTAATTTATTTTACTTGTAGCACTCGCCGTAACCCCTAACCCCCTTTTTTTACCCCAGCCCCAGAGGCAGGATATACTTTTGGTAATTGTCAAAGACACTCGGTTTATTCTAACATGTGCATAACATGACAAATCTGTGAAAGTTTGGGGCTCATTTATTGGTCATATAATGTGAAAGAAAATAATGAAAAAAAACTGGAACAAAACCTAGAAGCGTATGAGTTCAGATGACTGAGAAAGGCTTCATGCATGAAGCCTAAGATTCATATTTTGGATGCAAAATTAACACCTCCTTCTCTAAAACTACATAACTTCAAAGGGGTTCGTCTCTGATTACTTTTCAGTGCTCTTTACCAGTTACATTGTTAAAGTTAAATAACTTAACTGGATTCATTCCCTAAAGTCAACTCTGCCTTCAAGACTCAACTGAATGATTGCACCATCCATGTTTTAGTTCCACTGTTCATTCGTGTGGTATATATTCCATCAGAGTGCACTTGTGGGGTTTTTCAGCGGCATCATCCTCGGTATGTGGATCTTCATTGGGTCTGCCGTGTACCAGGACTTCCCGCCGAGCCTGCACCTCTCCATTGATGGATGCCTCGTGGAGACGGACACCAACGGAACCATCAGCACGGCTTTCAGCTATGACATGACGACAACACCGGGTACCACCGATGTGGATTATATTACGAGCAATTCAACACTGGGGATTTATCTGGATGCCACTGATGAAATCAACACAACAGTTGTTGGACCAGCTAATCGAGGGTAAGACGTTGTTTGTATACACCCATATGCTTTTAATTCAATACTTTCATTACAAAACAATAGTAGCATATATCAGTCTCATTTACAAAACATAATCAAAACTCCTTGGTATATGGAAGCCTCGGTTAGGCCGTGGTTAGGCCATGGTTAGACTCAGAGGTGCAGCCAGTATCTGGATAGCATTAATGTTTACATTGTCCGGTGTACTACTTACATCCCTAGCTCAGCTCGAATTCATCCGAACTGTCCTAAGCACATCATTGGACCTCCGTGCCCACTCATTGATCACGTGAGGCCATGCAGTTGGGGTTCCATACTTTGCCAGCTGGCAAGTCCCATAGGGTGGGAGGCTCCAGAACTACCGCGCCATCATAATACAAACATTATATCGCCAGATTCCAGGCTTTGACGGTCAGTGAGGTCACATGCTACATCAGTTTTTGTCTCAATATTGAACGCCCAGCCCCACCAAAGGTTGTGCCTATCAGTCTGCTGGCAATACAAGCTGAATGCACGTCATGCATTTGCATGACTCTGCAAACTTGGCAGTTGTCTCCCAAGATGATGTGGTTTCGTGGTGCCAATGTTTAGATATGCGCATAGTAAGCCCTTTTGTAGTGTTTTAATGGTACGGCTAACCAAAGTTTTCCTTTAGTGTCATCAAAGAAGGCATGAGGGATGGCAAGGAGGAAAGTTGCGTCAAACTATACCTCTCACGAGAAAACCATATCAATATCACATTCAGTCTTTACCTACTGACAACCAAATGCCATTATAACCAAAGTAAAAATTAAAATAATCAGTTCCCTTTATTTCACGGAAAACGCTCATTTAAAATGCCATGAGGCGTTTTGCTGTTTCATTTCTCTTTTTTTTCATGTTGTAGGGGACTTTATATTTACAAGATCAGCAGGTGGTGGTATCCAGCGATAACCACATGTACAGTGATAATAATCGCAATGCTCACCAGTCTTATCACAGGTAAGTGATATTAAACCGGGTCCAATGAAGATGCTTTGCAATGGTTTGAGATCAGCAATGTACAATACATTATTTTACAACAAAAATAATACTAATAATAATAGTAAGTGGCCTGCCGTTTGTAGGGACGCAACTTCAGACCACTAACTGTTGTCTTTCTGTTTTGCATTTATAACATCCTTTTGATTTGTAAGCAGTTTGCAACAGCTAAAATCTCAAATACAATATTGTGACAGGAAGTTTGCCACATAGAAACGTGTGTTGGCTTATACACTGAGAAGCCATAGAAAAATAGAACATGACTGTCATATTTTATCAAACATTTTGCAATTATTGATAGGTAAGCCTAATTGTAACAATGATGTTTGATTCGTGTTTTTTGTCCCCTACTGTTTTGTTGGCTAATTTGCTTTGTTATTATGTCATTTTTTAAAGCGCTTTGATGCTTTGCGTAGGGCGCTTAATTATAGGCCTAAGTATGTTTTATTTGTAATATTATTATAAACATTATTATCATTATTTTCATTCCGCAAGGTTCAAAGATATCTTTAGTTCGTTTTGTGTGTGTTTTAGAGGACAACCTCAGGAAACAAATTAAACTTGCCGAGTGCGATCAAAAGTGGGGAAAGCGGGCCGGTGCACGGTAGAGTCTTAAAACTCGCGACATGTTCTTAATGTGATGAATCGATACACACATGGGCATGTCATCATTGCTTAGATATAAAGTTTAGTTGAACGAATTTGCTAACCAATAGAGGGCGCTGTTATACTTTAAGGGTGTCGAAAGGCATAACTTTTGACATTATTTTATATTTTAAAAAAAAGAGTCTCAATCTCATCATCATTGTTGGTATGTTAATTAATTATACTAAAACTACACAATACACTGCGAAGTAATATTAGCTGGGTTAAGCGGCTGGGTCTATTTGTTGTGTCCTTTTTCTGTTTGGTCTCCTGAAGTTCTGTGAACAAAGGGAGAAAAATTCAAACCTTTAGATGGAAAAAGTGATAGAGAAGACCAGCTCGTGGAGCCATATTATTAATTAACAATAACTATAGAAGAAGGATCGGTTGGTTTTCTTTATATTGTTAAATAAAAGCAGCCTGCGGAGTACATTTTGAGCCTGTTTGAGCAACCCAAAACAAGGTGTCAAGCGTTCTTATTGTCTGCAGACTTTACATTAAAAACACTATTTTAATCCCAGTATAATCAGCAAAAGTAGATATTTTCTTAAGTTTTGCATTATTTTGTTTTAATTTGGTGAAGGTCCTGATGACAGAACTGGTATGAATCCGGATTTGTTCGTTGACTGGCGGGCATCCTGCTGTTGGAGTTGGAACAGGAAACAAAGAACCAAAACTACGGTTTGTCCATTGACTTTTTAAAATTGTGTTTCCTATCCAATTCCTATCCAGAATGTTATTCAATGAGTAAAAAAAAACAAGCTCGGATAGACACGCCATACTCAAACTAATCAAAATGCATCAACTGGTTTTAGCGTTCATCATTGTGGACGAACAAACGTGTGGCCGAATTAACCAAACGGAAGGTATTACAGTATGGTTGTTCTAGCACAGACGAATGGTCGCTCCCAAATGAGTTTATATGGTTTAATGCAAGTCCTTATTAACTCAGTAAAAAACTTTCTGTTTCGACAAGAACCTTTTTGTCTTTCTCTCTCATTTTAAATTTGTCTCTCCTTTTGTTTTCTCTCTTCTGTCTCTCCCGCCCCGCCCCCCCCCCGTTATTATGTGGTGATTGTTATTTACCCACAGGACACCACCGAGAATTCAATGGTAGATCAACATTTGAACGATGCAGAAAGGCATACCGACTCTGACCCGGAGTTGTTGGAGATTCACCCGGAAAGAAGTCAAACAAACAATAAAATAACCACAATCTAAACGATTGCCTGTAGTTTTCAAGAAATATACAGATTTCACACTACCAGGACCGGATGTTTTTTCTTTTTCTTAATTATTGTTTTCTTTTCTTACGGAAGCACATAGTGCCCCCCCCCTTATGTATTTGCAAGATCCTAAACTCTGTATTTTCAAGTTCAACGCTCAACGCCTTTCATGGCGATCTCACGGGAAATTCCCTTAAAATGACGTATGCAGTCGGGAGACATTTTCCTCTGTTTCGGGAAAGTACTGTTAAATATTGGTCGCTCGGCAATGTATAGTACATATATTCCTCTTTCTAAATAGTATAATTTCTATTTAATTTGATAAAAAATAGGGCAACTGTCTGTTCAAACAATTGCATTTCGATTCAAATAATCAGTTTTATATGAAAGTCAAGCCACATTTGGTCATTTTTCCTGGGGGTTGTCCCCACTAAATTGAATGGCAAACTTCCTAGCAAGCTCGCAGAATTGTAAGCCGCGCGGTTTAGGAACTAGAACAAGCTTTCCATCCAAGTAACATGTGTTTTGATTAGTGGACTAAAAAAGGTCACTTTTTGTGTCAAATCACAAAGCCCGTTTGGGACAGCATGACCTTTATAGTCTGTACCACACTCCGTATGGTTAATGGTTTGCCTGAACAATTTTTTTTATAACTGTAGCCTTTTGGTTGAACATGTACCGTTTGTAGCACCCAAGGACTTTCCATTTGTGTGTTTTATCTCCCAAGTTGTTCTTCTACTCACTGTGGCTGGATCACTGCATTCAATTAATAGGGGCATGTTTTCCAGTGCCAACAGTGATACATCTAGTTGAGCAATTTGCCAGTTAAAGATAGCATTAAAATAAATTCAACATTTCACACAAAATATTGTTAAAATGGGTCATGTCTCTTTTTTGTAAAAATGACGTTCACAGCGATCATGAGGAATCATAATCTGTTTATGGTTCAAGTTTGGGGCCTTTCTTTGCTATTATACATGTACTATTTATAACCTAATCTTTACTTGAGCAACTTAAAATAAAAATAAAAAAATTACTTGTAAGGTTTAAAAAAAATAAGTATCTTTCTTTCTGCCACTTTAATGTAAATGGATTAATCAATTTATTGCTGTGCACTCAGCCTTATCATGGGCAGCTCGCATAGTGTGTCGGGGGGGTGTTATCCTGCACAAAACAGGGATGTAGTTCTTCATATGTTCTTCATATTTGTTATGAAACTTGCCACAAATGGAATTCTTACCAAGAACTACATGATGACGTAAACAAAGTTGCCAATACATGGCATCTTAGTAGCTTTTTGCCCATATTTGGTTAAAGCTTCCAAGCGCCTTCTTTAAAGCTTTGGCAGATTTTGATATTATAATAACTATGTGGGGGGGGGGGTTGCGAGGGGCATTTTAGAATCAGTAGTTTAACTCTGGTTAATTGCATATAATCTCAAAATATAGTGGAAATATTGAGACAAAACTAAACGTCGGATAAAAATAAAAGAATATGATGCTACTAACTAATGACTGTTTTTGTTTAAAAAAATATGTATCCCGAAACATTAAACTGTATGGGGTTAACACGGGAGTAAACGAACGTGCTTGCCTAAATTTTGGAGCTACTATTAATTCATAACATTGTTTACTAATAAGCAGTTACGGAGTCTTTGATAAGCCTTCAACCGTGTCATTGTTTTCTTATTAATTGAATTTTGGATTAAATCTAAGGTACACGGAGAAAAGAAGTGCTTAAAGTCTCACTTTTTTGACGAACAAAGTAAAAGAAGGAATAAAGATCAGGTGCAATCTTTGTAATAAAATGGCATCAATCATTCAAGGGTATGGGAAACGCAAAATGCAATAAATATAAATGATATATAAAAACGAATAAATGTCAGAGAAAACACAAACAAACTTTAATAATCCACGAGGGCACATCAATTCAAAATTTTCACATTTTATCTTTTCCCTTTCACCTAAACTTCATCTCGCAGCCTTGTAGAGAAAATGTAGACGAGAATCTGCATTATATTCCTGGTAAGGCTACACTTTTACCATAATACCGTCCGTTACATTGGCAAAAGTTATTGAACCACTGGCACAGTCCAGGAACGAACGAAATCGTTGTCTCTGTCTTTGGTCGTGGAGGGCGATTTATTGTGATACCCCAGGGCGTCATCTGAATGAATGAACATTGCAAATCGATGGAAACTGTCAAAACAAAGGCGAATAGATCTAGATCAAATAATGCAATACACAAGATTCAGCTAGCCTAGATAATTTAGAAGGAAAACCACCCAACTGCACGAAAAGTGTTTTCAGGCGTATTCCAGAAGGTGCATTTCACGCCAGTTTTTTTCGTCTCAGTTTTGTTGCTTGTATAATGTAACTATTTTTGTTGAGTGGGAAGGGGTTTCGGATGGCATGGCAACCTTTTATGAATCTCTGAAAACAGTTTCAGTTATAGGTTTTAAAAATAATATATTCCCCACCCCGACCTTCCACTATTCAGTTCTTTTGGTTGCGTCACTATCTTGAGATGCAGGGACTATTCTTTGTATGTTGTTGTCCCCCCCCCCCCCTTGTGTTTATAATGTTTTGTGTTATGGGGTGTTTTGTTAGAGTTTTGCTAATGGTTTGAACTTTGAAACATGCAATTAATAAGTTTTCAGATTCTTGTCCTTTTAATTGCAGCTCTTCCACTGATTCAAATAAAAACAAATTAAGGAATACTTCGATTTACTGGCTGTTATTAATCATGATTATACAAAAAAGACACACACAAATAAACAAACAAACAATTGCACAAAAATGTATGCCCCTTTTTCAAACTAATACGTAAAATAAATAAAAAATATAAAAAATCCAGTTTTATGCGCTTCAAGCCACTATCAGACAAAGCAATTGTAATGTTCAGGTCTTTCTGACTGCCAAATTGATATTTTGCCTCCATTACTTCCCTCAGTGCTCAAATGTACAACCGAATAACTGTCAAAATCTTGCTAAGATTGTTCATTTGAAATTCACAGCGCGAATTATTATAGGTCAGTAGCCATTCACGCAGTAAATGGCTCCTTTATTGTGTGGTGGTGCCGTCGCACTGTCATGAGTAGTGCCTTCGGGATTGTCACTTTGTCGCATTGTTTGTTGTTGGTTTGTGCCGTTAACTATGACAACACTTTGACAATGCGATGTAGTGAGACGGCACGACGCGGCATTGCGACTGCCCTATACCAGCAGTACAAAACTTGGTGACAGCACGACAGGAAGGCACGACTCAACAATGTGTGACGTCAGACGCGACAATGCAACGGCGCACGCGGATAAAGTGACTCAATTTTTAACGCCATACATGCGACGTATGTACGTCAATCCGCTAGTCAGTTTTCATATCACAGTACACTTTGATAGGTTACCCGGAATCTAAAGGCTGGACCAAATAATATGTGCTACCAGAATCGCGCCGTTCACTGACAGTAGTTAAACTTCGGATAGAATTTATTAATTCAATTAGGCATATTAATTGTCCTTTGAAATACCCTGTTTGATGCCGTTTTTATGATACAAACAGTTAAGATGAGATTTGTCAATATTTTGTAAGAACCCTCTTTAAAAATTTACAAATATTTTTGAAAAAGTTTTGGTTTCAATTAAGTTTTAAAAAATATCAATGGATGCTTCTGCACTCTAAAAAATATTCAAACTGTTTACATTAATATAATCTGTAGCTTGCGAGCTCAACCGCATCATAAATAAAAATTATCTAGGAACTCTAGGCAGCCATATCATGGCTAAGATTCCAAAGTACTGTATGGTAAGTAGCATTTTGCTATACAGTTACGCTAACAGAGGGGTATATAAGCGTCGTTCTGTTGTGAGCACGGGTCAGATTTGACCTGGATACCGGTACAGAGTCCCGTGTGAACTGACTTATTTCTGGGTCATTATGACCCGAGTATGTGTGAAAATGATTCAGAACTGGGTCAAACTCGGTCAAACTGACTCAGAATCTAAAAGTTAAAGGACCACTTAAATGTTGTGATTTTGTTTCAATAGATTATAGTCTGCATGTGAGTAGGGGGGGGGGGTTACAAGTCCCTAACCTGACGTTAAAATTGTGTAAATTGCCATTGTATTTAACACCCTTCCAGTGTAAATTTTGTCACAACCACAACATCTGATGAAATCATTCTGAGAAAAATGGGTCTTTACATTTGTGTACCGGAATGTTTTGGTAATTTTCCTGACATTAGATAATATTCAACCAAAAAGGCCATAAATTTGACCTTTCTACATACGAACAAATCCCCCATTGGAATGTAAAAATCCAATAGTTGCTAAAAAAAAGTTATGAACCAAAACATTCCTGTACAAAATGAAAGAAAGTTTTTGTAAGTCACTATTTTTATTTTACTATTTTTGTGTGAATATTATTTAAAAAAATTGGTGGCGCCCTTGTAAAACAACATTGTTTCAACAGAGGGCGGTTATAAAAAGGAGCGCTTACTTCCGTATTGACTTTATGTACACATTATTTTCGACTGAAGCAAAACAAGAATGCACCACAGCGAGTAGGTCCGTGGATAACAAATTCTACTTTATGGTATGTATAAATAATATCGTATGATGTCGTTCTTTTAGGATCTACACAATTGAACTGCATGGTCTGACTGGTTCTGCTGGCTGGGCCTATCGTTGGAATGGGGAAATACTTAACTTTTAGTCTGTTTGCTCAGTCCAAATAAAATGTTGTACTTTTTCTGCTGCAATGCATAGGACGAGTTTCCGTCTATTTATTATATTGGTTATAAATGTGTTCTTCTTAGTATTCCATGCCATGATTTAATCTTTTAGTTTTAGAAACTTTTATGGCAAAACTTAAGATTACCCAGCAGTGTAGATTAGTCATTAATTTTTTTAGTGTGGTTGCATTTGCACGAGAAAAAAATATATGGCGCTGACTTGTTTACTGGACCGGGTAAATTTTGGCCAAAAAACCCCCAGGAGTTTTCATTCAAAAGATCATCACATTTCCTGATGCCCAATGGGGCCAGGGCCAAGAAGCTGAGGAGGGAGTCTAGTCTTGGTGGAAGACCTCATCGTGTTGATTTGTCACAATGTTTGCCACAAGAGGAAGAGAGGGCTATCATCCATGAACCTTCTCAGGATTTAAACCGCCCCCACATTAATTGCCATATATATTCAATAGATATGCTAAACACTATGTGCATGCACGACCTGACGAATGAGTTTCCCAAGACCTTGTCGTGTACTCCTAGACCTATCCGGTTCGTTCCGCTATCGTCTCCCTGACCCTCATAGTCA
>CM021542.1:7070536-7082859 GCA_010994315.2 Pisaster ochraceus | reverse complement strand
TTGTTGAAATTTGTTCCTATCAGTGACACAATATACATGTACACCATACTGAGACAATCCTTGAGAAAGAGTTGTTGTTTGTACATGTAGTTTATGAATCTTACATGTACATGTAAGTAGCCATGCATATACCCCTAGTATCTGTACGTAATGACCACTCAACATAATCTGTCTGGTTTTGAATGATAGATGTACTATGCCAGCTTGCAGTAATGATACCTGAATGTGGTGAAAGTACGCACAGTTGCTCCACCATATCAAATCTGTGCAGCTGACTGGTTTCGAATGATTGGGCAAACATTTTGAATTTAAAGGCTATTCTGAAATAAAACAGTTTTCAGGCTTACCCTATTAAACTGATAAAATGACATGGCTCTGATCTTGGCCACACCTTTCTTGTGATTCAATAAACCCCTCCCACTTTGTGACCAATCAGTATCATCCTGCACCCACTGGTTTTTAATGATACATAAAATATGACAGCCTGCAATTACGATCTCATTTGGTGAATGCATCTGCACAGTACACAGTCAACCCTCCTTTCGTCGGACCATGATCATCCACTGTGGTTTTAAGATAAACTATATGCAAGCCTACACACATGTCCATGTCCACAGGTTGTTCTCTGCACAGTTGTGCCTCCATATGTATGTGGTATGTGTTAATGCATCTACACAGCAGAAAAATTGTAGTTTAAAATGGACAACTTGTGTTGAGGGGAGGAGGTTGTTTTTGCATGTCCTCATCACCAGGCGTTCCAAGTTTGTCTAACACAAGAATTGCAACGAAGCCTTCTCCCTTACAGTGGTCCGTTTTGTTAATATTTGTTAGTAAATTGTTAGTAAAAACACCCGAGGATCAGTCAACATTCACTCCAAGTGGTCTGTCTGGCTAAAGCATCCTTTGTTAGTATGAATTATGGGCCAGTGAAAAAGCTGGTAGACCATTGAAATGACAAGCTAACTGGTCCTGCTGGCTAGTCACTGAAAAGGTTTAGGGCAAACCCTGTTCCGTTACTGGAGCCATACTAAAATAAAACACTGCTATCGTGCATCCCTGCTTTATACAGTATTGAAAAAGTTATGTATTTATTTAACTGTCACCAATGTAGGGCTTCGTTTAGTTTTACATGAACTCAGCCTAGTTCCCGTGACATCTGCTTGTCAATTCCAGTCACATTGAAACTATTTTCTCCTAAGGTACAAGGGCATGAATGAAGTATGAGAATTTAATATTGAACAATATCAATTATTGAATATAGCAAAGGTATTAGAGAACAAACCTGTACACAAGTTAAAATATAATGCCCTCATAATTTGTGCGAGGTAATCACATGCCGATAACACTGTTTTACCCAGTATTGATTATCTATGGTTTAGCCGAGTTTACCAACAATAAACTCTGTACAATTTGGCAATAGACTGTGCAAGTCTTGCGCGTTTCGGCCGTTTGTCCCCGTTTAAAGCACGCGATTTGGTTGTCTTCACACACTAAAACAATGTACCAAGATTCCGAAAATGTTCAAATACCCCATTCTGCGAAACTCGACAAGCTCTAAAACAGCCACACTGGTACAAACTGACAAATGAGATCGATAATTGTACCACAAACACATAATTAAAGGAAACAATCACTTGTACTTAAAAATGTTGTTGTTGTTTTTTGTTTTATGTTTACTATTTTACAACACAATTTCTTCCAAATGTTAGCTTTAATAATTTGTACGGTTTTAAGCAATAGAATGGCATCTATTTTGTCAAAAAGTATTCAGAGACTATAGGTTAATGCTTATAGGAAAATTGTGTTTATTTTCTTCTTTCTTTCCACCCGGTTGGTATTTCTGACCGAAGAGTGGTAAATGTGTGGTGTGGTAACCTTTTGCACTTGACCGCATCGTAGGTCACCACCCCCATCTGCGCTGAAATCATAGGCCTCTCTAATCTAAACACCCGTGTACATCGAGGCTTAAAATAGAGTGGAATAAGTAGGTCACTGATGATGCAGATCACAGAGAAACCCCGGAACGGAAATAAACTGAAATTACTGAGTGGCTTTGCAATTGCAGTCACATCTTTTCCCCTTGTATAGAGGGTAGACTTTTATCCTTGATCTTAAGACAAAAATACATTTTACCAAGACTGACGAGGAAATAGTGTGATATCATTACTAATGATATCACACTGAAAGGTAGGGTCATAGTAATGCTATCGTAATGTGTCAACGTAATGCTGACTCATAGGCCAATTATAAAGAATGATGCAATCAAAATCGCTTGACGGGTGAAAGTTTCAGAATACAGTGCCAACTACCAGGGATGACCTAAGGTCCACATGTTTACCTTAAACCCTTTCGAAACCTCGGTTTTGGCTCCAGTGCAGGTTCCGTCAGTCATTTTGAAACGTTTTGTTTTAAATATTACACTTGCAGATCCTTTTGTTGATCCAGTATCAAAACCGTGGATTTTTCCAACAAGATTCAATATGTTTATGGTATAATGCATTATTGGTCAATGTTACCATAATTTATTTGATGATATTTCTTAGTTGTGTGTTTATCGACAATAAGAGAAAAGGGTTCAATTTTTCAGTCCTTTAAAAACCAATTATACACGTAAGACTACTTCAGCTCTATTTATTAATACGTGTATATATTTAGAAGTATGACAGGCTGTAATATACGGTGAGCATGTTATTTTGAGATTGATTGTACGTGTAAATAATAGCTCCGTTCGGCATATATTATTTGTAACGAGTCGTACAGTTTTATTAAAAACTCGACGTCAATTTGACATTTTGAGCCTTATGTAGCGTGATTGTATTGTGCATCAAGTATGTTGCATTGAAATTGTTTTGAAGCCTTACCACCAAAGTACACTTTTGTCTTGATACCTTTTCAAAGTTGTTCTGTAATTCTGTACCTTTTTATTCGTTTTCCCCCCATGGATAACACTTACACAAGCCATGCTGTTCGGGTGCGCCGTGATTCAAGGCCCATGTCGGTTTCCCATTTCTGTCTTTAGTAGGCAACAATTTACCGAGACACGCGGATTTGCCCCCCCCCCCCCTTCTTAGACCGATGTTACCATATACCCCCAAAATCGTCTCTTATTGGCCTCTCCATTCGCTAGCGTGCGAGTGTCATTATCGACTTCACGGGGAATATACCTATGCCTACGGTACCATACGACCAGGAAAAGAAAAAGAAAAAGCAGAAAGAAAATCACACATGACAGAATAACAATCATCGCAATGGATGGATTCAGTCTAAATTTGTTCTTGGAGTTACTGTACTGTTTCTTGAACTTGGACTCTGTGACCTCCACCATTCCGCTTGCGCTAGTGTTTAAATCCTCATATACCGAAACTTCGCAAGAGATAATGGTTTTCCCGATTTCAGGGAAGGATTTTACAAACAAAACAGACTCATTTGGTTGGTTGTTGTTGATTTCGATGTATCTGTAGGTTTCGTGATTTCCTTCTTGAACTTGCAAACTGTCAATGAACCACCGGTACGAATTAACCGTGGGTAGACCACTGCCAGTGCAAATGAACTCCACATTTCCAGCCCCTTCACTGAGTTGAGTAAACTTTGGGTTGAATTCTGCAGTGGGTGGTACCATCATTGGCCTTACCCTACATGGTATCGGTTCTGTCACGGCTGCATTCATCCCCTCGCATGTGAACCATCGTCCATTATCTTCCGGTCGGAGCGTGACCAAGTGCGTGTAGGCTCCCTCAGGGCTCCACCTTTGGTCCTGCTGGATCATTGTTTCGTTGTACCACCAAGTTAGGTTGGGTGTCGGCACACCGACTGAGTCCGCACAAATTAACTCGACCTTGGAACCCACGGTGATATTTACCTGTGTATCATTTTGATCAAGCTTCAAGGAACACGATGGTGAGGGTATTTTCCAGACGGTCAATCTTGCAGCTGTGTATTCGGGTATCATTCGTGTTATTAGTGATCCACCCACACTAATTTGATAAACACAGGATACATCACCCTCATCTGACGGTTGGATATCGGCGACGTGAAGAGTCGTTGTGTGGATGGAGCCATTAACAGTGTAGCTGGAAACCAAAAAACATGAATACTCTGTTTTGGAATTTATTTTTTAAAACTATATTAAAGATACATTTTACATTAACATTTTTTGCCGTCGTCATGATTGTGTAAAAAATAAAATAGTTTGGGGATCGGGAATCGGCAATGTTTTTTGTTTTTTTGCCCAGATAGCACACTGCCACGCCCTCGTTTAAAAGTTGAATCCGAGAACACGCAACTGTGAAGAAATAGTATAAACTGCTTGTTTAATCCAATAAAAAAACAGCCACTCCCATAGTTATGTGAGCAGTATCAACTTACGTTACCTTGTCGTGTATGCAGCATGTTTCTCAGAAAAGGCCGAGTTGTTAAACATGTATGTGGTGTTATGTTCAGCTCCTATATGGGCATACTGAGGAAACCTTGTCGTATCCCATGCAAGCTGCCATACCAGGGTTTCACCAGGCGACTTATCCGCCACCGAGCACGAAAACTCGGCGCTTCTCCCCTCGACCCCTGCCGTGCTAGCGGGAGGAATGACGGCTGTGATCGCACTCACGCCGCACTGCTGCTGCCAAATCGTTCCTAAAACATGGAAGAGTAAGTGGACGCAAAACGCGGTCAATGGAGTGGACGCCATCACTCCAAACTGCAAGACAAAATGGTTGTGGCACTTGTCAACTTAGAGTGATAAAATAAATGGGACGCTTTAACAAGTGGAACACGATAGCATCGCATTCTCCAGGTCCCAGTTGCACCAGCAGCCGCCTAGTAGCTTTGAACTTGTGAACCCCAGTGGCTGCGCATTAGAGCAGCTTTCAAAGTCAACAGTAATAAGCCATCACTTTCTGTTATAATATCCATGTGTAATCCTAAGTAAGAATCAATCATTACTGTGAATGCTTTCAAATTCCTGCTGCCTAGCCATCAGAGATATTCAACCTCTGTTGTGTGTTATTATGGTCGAAAGGCTTTTCATCGTCACAATTGTGTCTGGGTTAGAGCATTATTTTTATGCTGGTAGTCCATCTGCAACAGTATAATTATAAAGATGAAAGGGATCTCTCTGTAGCTACGGAACTTTGTGTTCCCATTTAAATGGGAGGTGTGTCACCACGGGTTTGCCAGCTGGCTCACCGAGTGACCTCGTTCACTGTCACTACTTTTAGAACCGGGATTGCATTATTGTATATATTTTTTAGTATTTCATCAACACCCTCAGGCTTGTTGCCTAAACAAAGAGCCTCGGCAAGTGAGATTATTTGTTGTGAGGGGAAAGTATAAACTTTCTGAAAGTTCATGGTAAAACTAGAAACGAGGACAGGCGTTAGTAAGAGGGCAAGGATTCAACCAATTCTGTTGACTTTTACGGCGGCAATCGAAAAAAGGGTCATGCAAGCACAAAACATAAACCATTTTTGGTTGTTTTCACAAATAAGCTCCGAGTGTAATTTTTTTAATTGGCTCCAAAGGGGCGATTCTTAACAATCCCTATAAAGTTCAGAGAAATTACTCTTGGAGGTGATTTTTACTGAATTATACTGCAAACAACACTAAGCCCCTAACCTTCCGTAAAGCAGTGGGAAAACAAGACTCGATGAACTCTGTCAGTTCAATCGGCTTTTAGTATTTGTAGCCCATAAATATAAAGGAAATACACGTGTGGAGAAGGAATTTTCTAATCTTAGTTTTGCACACATTCTTCGCTGTCAACGTTCGTTCCAGTAGATCGTATTTCAGAGGTGAGGGTCTTGGTGGAGTCATGCTCCCGGAAATACTTCCGCCTATATGGACAGACGTGTACATGCATAAACAATTTCATATTGATGCGAAAATTGCTGACGATTGTTTTAGACACTACGTCACAAGCTTAATATTAATGTTTTATAGGGGGTGTAAGTGGGGTCCTAGTTGTTCTCGTCCTGCGGTGCTGTCGTTACTTAGAATTTGAGATGTCCCGCGGGACAAGGACGTGCGTGGATGCTGATAAGACTGAGCGTCGACGACTCAAACCTAGATCCAACCCTTATAAACACAAGTTAATATGGATTGCTATGTACACGGAAATGTTATGGGCTCATACGATAATGTCTGTGTGTTTTACAATTGTAATTACTTCCTGATGGTTGGGACAGAAACTACGTCTAAAGCATCACGAGCATATCATGGTATTGACAGTTAAAGTAAAACTGTTGGGCTTGTATGAGTACCCGCACCACACAAAGTGGTGAGCTCCATGAGCAGTTTGTATGGCCAACTATTTTTTTTCTGTGACTAAAGGTCGTGACTTTGGGGATTGTTGAAAAACGGATCCAATATTGTTCCCACTTTGCTTGTTGACTTTTAACTTGGAGCATTTCAGTACACCTAAAAGATTGGTCTTTTTCTTCTCACTAAACATTGGCCTTTTTTTCTAAGATGACATCATTCAGGCTTATTTTTATTTTTGATGGGCATAGCTCAAAAAAGGCTAACCCCCTCAAACATGCGTTGAGTCTACACAGCAAGTATATGCTGAGGCAAGTCTTTAAGTAAGGATGCAATTTTGTTTGAGAAAAAAATTATTCCTGGTTGATCAGAGTACTTTTAAAAGTTTAGTATTTAGCATGGTTGATATGGGACATTTTAGTCGGGGAGTTCCCCCTCTGAGGAACCCCGGTTCGAATCACGCCGGGGGCAGTATATGGATTGGGTTTTCAGTACCCATCCGATTGCATGGATTTTCCGAGGGTTTTCCCTCTCACATCTAAAATTGAAACTTCCTTTCTTGTCTTCTCTCCAAGGGGTTCTTAGCTAGTATAGTGATCAAGTTTGCTTTGCTGGGAGCTCTTGGCGTCACAATCAGAACTAATAAATGAGATTAAATAAAATAAATATATAACGCAGAATTAAATGCCACTTAGTTTTTGCGACTCAAACGGCTCTATTCTGTACAAAATTAGAGGGTAGCCATGTGTGAATGAAATACAAATATTGAAATCTGCCTCTTTCGTTGAGACTCATTTCGGTTCGTTTGTATCCCTCTCTGCCGCTGTTTTGTTCCATGCATTTAGCTCTATTCAGTGAGGACAAGTGGTTGTTTGTCGCGGTGACATAGCGTACACCGGCTCCCACGTGACTCAGACTATACTCTTTGCGAGACTGCTTTTCTCGCAGCTTCTGCTCGCGCGATATTTCTTCTCTGGCGACTACGGCAGTAGTCTCGCGAGAGCAGTATACAGTCACGCGAGAGCCCTTACCGCAACAAACAGTTAACGACTTGTTGACAAGTCTATGGTGGTGCTACCGATGAGTTCAAGTGGGGTATCCCCTCCCCTACTTTGAAACAGTAAAAAAACAACAGCACTCTTCTATTGATCCTTACTTTACCTTTCCGTGTGCCCCCTCCCCTCCAAAAATGGCACCGCCACACTCTCGCTGGTTCTATTCACGGTCTTATTATACCGTGATAGGCCTAATCTTGTTTTTCCTCTGACGTCACCTCCAGAGAACTACTGCACTCTGAGCATGAGATGTGTAGGATATTTATAAGGAATGATTCACGCTCACAGTTTCCTGCATTAAACTTGAAATGCAGTTTGTGACTTTGCAAAACATCTTCAGTGCGATCCCCGGTTCGACACTGATTGTTCTGAAAGACATTCACTTTCGAAGGGACTATTCGAAGAAACTATAATCTTTACATTCACTAGTTACAATGAAGGGGCCTATCTCGGTAGGTTTCGGTGCCGTGATTTTGATGATATGCTCCCACTGTGTAGTTGCTTGTAGACGGTCGACACCGGCGGGTCAACAACCTCCGACGAGAGGCCAGGTACAGCATACTGGTAAGATCAATCACAGCTTATTGAAACAAAATGTTCACAAAATTTATCTTTTTAAATAGTTTAGATATTTTATTATCTTACTGAGTTATCTAGGTTTTTTAAAAGTCTTGATTTCATTCGGGATGCTTGGCAAAGGTTTCCGTTCTTTTAAAAACGTAATTTCGAAGATCTCTCGGAAACAATTTGGGTTGATTCATGGAGGAAGGATTTTCAATGGTTAACTTCGGGTATGAAAAAACAATAAAATAAAAAATTACAATGGTTAAGCATGACAACACAAATCAGTGTGGTCCGTGGGGAAACGGCAACTATCTGAATTTTAGATTATCACGACAAGTGACTTAAGGAACAAAAGGAATTCCAACACCACCTAAGTATGAAAGAATTTCAATTTATCATTTCGATTTTAGTTCAAACTCGATTCAAGAGTATCTTTACTTCAGAGAATGGCTCTTTTAGCATTTCAAGCTTTAGTATTATGAGTAATTTGATCAACTTCTTTCTTTCTTTTTGGTCGTCATATAGAAAATTTCAAATATTGATGTTTAAAAAAATTAATAATAATCAATCAAAAAGCCTGACTGAAATTCACTTCAACCAGTTGAACAGTTTTAGTTTTACCTATAGGGACAACTTGAATTTTGTTGTCATCCGTTGATCCTGCAATCGGTAAAAATGGATATCTCTGAAAATTAATCTCAACTTGAAGAGAGTGTCATCAACTTACAATCTATGGTTCAACCACCTCGATGTGTTTTTTGCGTCTCACCCCCATGTCAAACCAATCGGAACTTTATAATTAACTGCATCGAGGCGTGTAGGGGACTACACTTCGTCAGTACGCCACACGGATTGTCGAAGCATCTGTAGGGCAACAGTTACAACAAAAATATGTTGACCTCAGCGGTTGCACCCTCCCTTGATTGAATTAGTCAACCATGCTTGCATCATTATTTTGTAGTTTTTATTTTATTTTATTTTTTATTTTTTTGTGCCAATTTGTAGTGATAGCGGGGGGCGATATTTTTTTTACAGCTCAGTTGCGGCAGAACCAACAGAGGGCGCTGTTATCGAGGATTTCATCATGAAAGAGATATGAATAATGCACGTCATAGGTTATGAATAATAAAAGCTGCATAATGCCTGTCATTGCGAAAGCTAGCTATACTGAATGTACAACAACTAACTAGCGTTGCTGAAATCCCTCGATAACAGCGCCCTCTGTTGGTTCTGTCGCAACTGAGCGGGAAAAAAATATCGCTAGCAGGGGGGGGGGGCTTTAACGGCCAAATGCTGGGAACGGTGGATGTCTGGACCTTATTGATTGAGGTTTCTTCAATTTAAATAATTGATTAATCATTTAAATTATATATGTATTAACGAGGCTCCATTCGTTGGAATCGTGCAACTCTGTGATATAAAGACAAAATACACTGATTGCACAGGGGAAAACGAGATAAAAACGGAGAGCAGTGTGGGTTAGAAAGTCTGTCTGTTGGAAAGTTTTAAACACTCAATATATGGCTCTGTGTTGCCTGGAAATGCTCCGAATTCTTTAGGTAGATAGGCCTCACCCTGGGTGTATCGGAGGTCAAATTTTAATTTCATCAGTACTTGTAAGAAGACAGAAATAATAACCATGGTATAATTATAATGCCCTATGGGCCGATTGCATTCTTCCTGCCATTTATATAAGAACACCAAAAAATCAGTTTCTGAAGCAGAGCTTTCTATTAAACAAATTGTGCAGACTATAAGAGGTCAATATTTCAAAACCTGTTGGTTATTCTCGCGGGTACTAAAAAGACGACAAGGTCATTAAAGCACTCTAAGATGGTTGATAAATCGCTTCATTGTTTCATTCCAATACACTGTAAAAACGATGTTTAGGATTTAAACACTTTTTCTGTACCCACTTTTTAAACATGTTCAAAAGCTACGTGCTTAGCTTTTTTACATTTCCTGAACACTTGCCTCAAAAGTATTTATCATTCAAAAACATACACAATATTCTAAACATGTTTCAGGCTATACATGTGGAAAAAGTGGGTACAAAAAGTATGTTTAGAAATGTGTTTAAACTCTGTTTTTACAGTGTAGATAGCGAGGTATGTGATTGGTGGGAACCTATTGGTGGTACTACATCTTTCCAAACTCCCTTTAGTAACCTATTTATTATTCTCAAGAAATAAGCTGATAAATAATCTAATTGCATTATTTAAATATCAAAATTTTATTTGGTATTTAATAATAAGGTGATCCACTGGCTCCGTTTCCCAGGTTTGTGTAACAAACTTGGGTGTGATCCCTGGCTACACGGCAGCTTACAGTTGAATGGCTTCTGACTGGCACCCCGAACAAAGATATTGACTAAATAGGGAGACTGACAACATAGGGCTGGATAGCTCAGTTGGTAGAGCGCCGGTACGTTAATCCGGAGGTCGTTGGTTCAAGTCCTGCTCCAGTAAATGTTTCTTTGTTCAAACCAAAATTAGATTAGTTAAATCAGTTAAACATATTGAATCAACCAATGATCGGTTCCATACAATTTATTATCGATCATTACAATTTTGTGTTACTATTCAGATCCAATAGCAGACGTCTGGTTTGGAGAACTCCCTTTCTTGAACTACATGTGCGGCTGGCCGAATGAGACTACGACTGCAGTGCACGTGCCAGTTAACAACCAACCAATCATCGATCCCTTCAGCTTAGTTCCTGACAACCTCAACCCATTTCATACTTTGGTAATTACAATTTTACTGTTTTGTTTTATATCCATCAGAGTATTGAGAGGTTCCTGGGGGTCAGGTTCAAGGGGGTGCAGAGAGAGAGTATATGGTGGTGGGGGGGGGGGAGTGGCTCGTTGGACCAACCACCTCCCAACCACCTTCTACATAGAACCCTCTCTAACTAGTAACTGAACTGCAACCCTAATCCTAACTTAATCCTCAAACATCCCAACAATAACCATTTCACCAACCAAAATGATTACCCAGACCTTGAATTAAAAGGTGAAGCGATTTTATTGTTCAATGTATCTCTTTCTGTCTCTTTTCTGAAGGTGTATTTCAGAGGGGATGTATTCGAGTGGGGGGCAGGGTTGATGCGATCATATGAGAACGGCACTCTGGGACGTGACCCTCACGGCTGCCCCATCAAATGGATCTTACATGGTCAGAGCAACTGCACGACTGCGGAGATCAAGCAGGTTGCATCGACTTATCTGACGCGTTTCGGTCGGTACGACCTGCTACTAAATAACTGTCATAACTTCTCCCGGAGACTGATGGAGAAACTACTACGAGGGGAGTGTAACTCGTTTTAAAGCCGTGGAAACGAATGACACCCCTATGCTGGTTCAGGCCAAAAAAAAGGAGCAAAATTTGTGCGGATGTGTGGAGATACTTACAACTGTCAAACAATATTATTGTTGCAACAAAAACTGGAATCTATTCCCTCAAAGCTGCCCCCATAAATGTTGTTCCCATTCTCCTAAAAAGCTTATAAATTATTTACTAAATAAAATACTAACTAAAAATAGAAATATACATGTACATGTATTATCTAGAATGTTGTAAAATATAACTAGCTAAAGATGTGGAGGGCGCCCTTATTTATTTTTAACAGAATATCATAATTTTTTATTTTGTCAGCAGAGTAAATTAATTTCAATCAACAGGTTTTCAATAATCGTACGCTAGATTCCTTGTGAAAATTTATTTTAATTTGACCGCCAAGTTTCAGTTTAAGCAATGCAAAACAATGTATGTTTAGACAAAAGACTTCGTGCACGTACGTCCAAACGGGCTTATTTCGATTGCAGCAATCAAAGGGAAATCAGCAACAACAGTGATTTGTCGTCTTCAATGACACTTCCCTGATGGGAATTATGTAATTACTCAGTGAGCTTTCATCAGATTAGAACCAACAAAAGTTTCTCGATAATTACAATTTCCTTAATTGATCTTAATTAAAAACATACGTATATTTAAACAATACAATTCCATAAGACCATGTAATAAAGAATGAGCGTTTTGACTTATTGATTTGTAAGTTAATTGAAATGCAAAAATTACGTTAACATGTTTAATAATAAATTTAATGGACATATTATTATTTAAAATACTATAACTTTGTCTTTTCTAACGGTGACCGGTCGCTTGTTCTTTAAGTAATACAATTCTCAGTGTCAGTGTCGATGTTAAGATTTAGAAATTGGCATCATAAATTTAGTCATATTAAAAAAAGTCAGGACGGTGTAAGCAATCTCTGCCCCTTGTATTTTGTAACAACGTATTAATGTATCAAGAGTTCATTATCTAATAATTTTTTATATTTGGTTGTTATCGTTGATGTTACATCTTCGTGTCTTCTTTGAGTTGCGAGTATTTCTTCTTAAATGTTTGACTTCCTTTACAATGGTTTCCTTTTTGCTCGAAATGTCTTTTT
>CM021542.1:6995956-7008551 GCA_010994315.2 Pisaster ochraceus | reverse complement strand
GTGTCCTTTATGAAGGAAGGGATGCCGGAGACTAAGGGGTTGAGAAAGCTATCTTCAAACTCAGAAATGCGCTCTGTAGGGCTACAATTACCAGATACAATGGGTCGGCCTGGGTTGTTGGGCTTGTGTATCTTAGGTAGAAGGTAGAAGCGTGCTGTACGGGGGTCCTGAGGAAGGAGATAGTTGAAGGTATTTTTGTCGATAGAAGTAGTGCCCAACGACTTTTCTCCTTGAAGCGGTTGCGGGTGGGTTGGACGTCCACAGATGACGAGTCATCTGTGGAGGGCTCTTCATGAAAATATTCACGTAGGCGTAACCTACGGTTGAATGGGGCCATGTCTTGTTGAAAAGACAATTGGTCCGGTTCTCTGGGTGCGGGGCAAAATTTAAGACCCCTTGAGAGGAGTTTAACCTGTGGGTCGGTTAGAACTTTGTCAGACAGGTTAACTACTGTACGTGGTGCAACTAATGACCTATCAGTATCAGGAACAATAGTTGGCCTCTTACTGTGGAAACGCCTATGACTATTCATTATGGTTAGCTTGGACATTCATGCGTTTCTTGTTCTGTTTGTCCAATAGGGTGGACCGTAGGTGATTGCCGTTAGACAGTAGGATATCTTGTAAATGTTCAAACTCTTGATTAGAGCATGACTCTTTGAGTTGAGATTCAGTGTCTGTTATCTCAAGTGACTGGTTATCAATGTATTGTTGACATTGATTTTCTAGCATTTTCTATATATATATATATATATATATAGTAAATCAGTGCCGGGGTAGTAATTTGAAAGAACTAATCGTCAATTGGCAGTTGAAACTTAACCCTGTCTAAGACGGAGCTCCTAAAGGGACAGGTAAAAAAAATTGAAAAGGTAAAAAAACATATGTTTTTGTCCACTCGAAATGATATTTCGTTCCCCCAAAATAGTATTTAGTTCCCTCGAAATATAAATTCGAGGGAACGAAATAATATAGCTGGTACGTAGTCTTTTTGTTACGACAAGATAATTTCTGGGATATTAAAGCCATTATTTTAGTAAATCTTTTCCGAATTCACTAACAGCTAAATCAGGTTGTATTTCACTGAGTTTCCTACTTTAGCGAAGCAAATAATCCAATGTTCAGCAGAATGATTGACAGCCTTTGTTGCCATATTTGAAACGCATCAACAGGCTGTTAGTTGTACGGCGATCTTGTTATTATATTTGGATATTAAATGGCATATCAATGCCTTCGTAGCCGCTCAATTATTTCGAGGGAACGAAATAATGTTTTGTTCCCACAAAATAATATATTAATTTGTTCCCTCGAAATGTTATTTCGTTCCCTCAAAATAATATATCGTTCTATCGAAATAACTTAATTCGTTCCCTCGAAATGTTATTTCGTGGGAACAAAATAATATTTCGAGGCAACGAAGTAATATTTCGAGGTACCGAAATAGTATTTCGAGGGAATGGAATAATGATTCGAGGGAACGAATTAATTGCTGTTTTTTTTTACCTAGTCAAGATTTTTTTTACCTGTCCTCTAAGGGGCTCCGTAGTCTAGTAAATTATTGCAACAAAAACTATATGAAGCCAACGTAATGCCCCACTTGTTGTTTTGGATAGTAAAATGTACATCAGCGTCCTAGTAGTATTTGTGTATGATTATCCGTCCAAAACTAAGTGTTGCTTTTTTTTCTTTTCTTTTTTTGCAGCGAAGCATGTTGCATTTTTTATATATTTTTTGCAGCGAAGCCAACCTTTTATTTCTGAAGAAAAAAAAATTGTCAAATAAAAATCAGTCTACCAATTGCTAGCGCAGAACCAGACTGACATTATTTGTTTCCAGATTGTTTTCCAGATAGCTTGTATGTGTACAAACATGAGATGGATTTTATCTGAGAAGGAAGTGTTTATCCTTACCGCGCATCCAGAATTACATTCTTTGGTCCAACGTGGGTGTCCCTCCAACAGTGCAGAGGTGTCAGTCTTGTCTCCTATACAGTCGCTACCGACAACACTGCTGTCGCACAACCAACAGGTTTCGTAAGTTAACACAGACGACACTTAATGGTAAAGACAATGCAAACAAAAGTGTTATGTTAGAATCATAAACTAGTTAGATTTTGATGATTTTTTTTTTTCAAACGTCTGCTGCAGACACCGTTCTTCCCCTTTGTCAGGAATGATTAATGTTTTCTTACCCCAAAACACAATAGTCAAACCGACATACTCAATGTTCATGTACACGTTTATTTATTTGCTGAAAAAGTCCAGTCTCGTTAAACCTTTATGGTTGTCGGGATCATCCACGACAAAGTGTCATGTTTTCATTTATGTCAATTGTTTGCGAAAAAACATTACAATTTCGCCCATGTCGTGAATATTTACAAAGACATTAGCGTAATATTTCATAATTCAGGTAAACATTTCGATTTACGATTTTTGGCATAAATCGTGAATTTATACTCCAATATCTATGGTACATAATAATATACACGACACGCGGCAAAATCGTGAACTTTCACGCAAATATTTACGTGAATATTTGCGATATGTGGCACCATGGTTTTACAAAATAAAAACCGAGTGTTGGTGGACTCTTAGAAGCTTCCCCCTATATTTGCGACCAACTATGCATGCATTGTATTGTTCGTTCAATTCTAACACCCAATATACATAAATCACTACAACTTGAGTAAATCCACTTACCGTTAAATAAAAGCGCAACTGTCCAAATGAAAATAGTCCTAGTCTTCATGTTGTTAAAAATGATGTATTTGAAAATGATTCGGTAAGTATTAATTCAGATTTACAAAGAACAGAGAGATTGTTAGTTGACCTGGAAATAACGTGCAGAGTAGGCTACACCTTTGAAAACGACGTCGCAGTAATATCTGTACTCTGGCAATTGTGAGCTTGACATTGAGGTATTTATACTGCTTTGTGTGTAACAATGATGTGGTGTTCACAGCCCATGTTCTGTTATTTATATCACTTTGACAATGCGCGGTATTGATTTTTTGTTTGAGTTCGTAAATTATTGAGGTCGTCTGCTGTCTGAACCAGCCCAGTGTGGCGCATGTGAGATATAACCGTAGAGCTATAATATAATTGTCGTGCCCCAAATTATGAGTGACTAAAAAGTATTCAATTCCTAATTATTTGTTACAACTTTAGAGAGACAAATAACGATAAAAACAATGCCAAGAATAGCCCTTTTAGGTTGATGAGCTTATTCCAAATGTGGTCCTTAACTAAAACTTTAGGATTGATGCTCAAAACATGAACAGAAATAAGTGAACAATTTATAATTAATTGTTTCGTCCACTTTTGGACTAATTCGCCATAGAGTGTGTACAAACCGTTGAACAGGTTTCCGTAGTCTGTGATCGAAGGTTAATGTTGGGGTTAATTCACAAGAGGGCGCTATTTCAGGCACTGTTGTGTTGGCCATCAGGTAGACAAAAACCTACGATCATAGACTTGGAACCAAAATTGATCTTTATGCTCACCCATCAAATTGACATTATAAAACCAGCCTCATCATTCAAAACAATGTTAAGTATATTGTTAAATACATAGAACTAAATACATTGACTTCCAGGGCTCGATTCATAAACACTTAGAGATTGATATTTACTGCAGATTACTCTTATTATAAGTGCTAAGCAAAGCGTGATGTCACAATACCCAAAATACTTTGGTGATACTGACAACTCATCTTCAGATGAAAATTGGGGCTTATCGAAATCGGCCCCTGCGCGCAGACATATTCCACGTATGTACTATACGGAACGGTTTTTTTTATTTTTTTATTTGAACAGAACATTATTTGAATGCGAACCATTTGGCATTTGGAGCTTGGACACGACTGCAAACCCACGTAATCACCACACCATCAATATCTTCTGATGTGTGGGATTCAAATTCCTTCTGTGATGCTCAGTGCGCATCTATTAAAGGGGATAATGAAGTGGTAAAGTGTCAGTCACAAGTTCTGACAATTAAAATGTTTCACTGTGGGAAAAGGTGATTTCAGTGCAAAGGAATGAGATTAAGATTGGATTGGATTAGATTTATTCCGCATTCACAAGGCTGCCCATACGCTGCTACATGGCCCGTAAATATTTGCGATTGGGAGTACAAATCGCAAAGATTTACGTGAATATTAACCTCGTAAATATTAACGTAAATAGTCACAAATTGGGACACAAGTCGTGAATCTTTACGTGAAATTTTACGTTAATATTTGCATTTGGGGGCACAAATTGCGAATATTTACGTGAATATTCAGGTAAATATTTGCAAGCGGGGCACAAATCGTCAATATTCACGTTATTACGTGAATAATCTGCGACACGGACATTCGTCACAAATATTAACGTGAATATTCACATGAATACATGTTTGATGTCCCTTCAGTGCCACCGTAGTTCCCTGTTGTACAGAGTTTGAAGACAAACACATAATGGAAGACACAATGTGAGGGCAGGTACACCATGACCCATACAGATCAGATTGTGTAGGTCTTGTGCGTGTCAAGTCTCGCCCGTATTCGAGCTTCCCGGATCATTGTGGTCCTAACCATTTGGAGTTTTACGTGGGTAAGATTTTATTTCGTCAAATAGTGTAATTTGTCGTACTTTATGACCATGAAAAATACATGATGTTGTTGGGAATGTAGTACTAAGTGATATGAAATATGAACAAAGTAAAATTTATTCAACGGTATAACAAAGAAAACCCGAGCTTTAAACTTGACCTCAGCTTCCGGTAACTTGCAAAAAAAAAAAATTTGTGCCCACCTCCGATCACAAAACTTTTATGTAAACGCTTGTTTTGGTCGCACAATGATAATCGCAAGACGCTAAAGCCCGGTTCATACTTACTGCGAATGCGAATGCGAAGCGAATTTTGACGTCACAGGGCCGTTTTCGCAGCGAATGTTTCGCAGGAGTTGAGCACATTTCAAATGCTGCGAATTATTCGTTGCTAATTTGTGACGTCAATATTCGCTTCGCATTTGCGTTCGCATGAAGTATGAACCGGGCTTAAGCCTTTTCATTGCAGTCCATAGTCGTTTTAGGCGTCAGCGTCCTCTTTAAAAACTGCGTCACGCGTTTTAGATTTAGTGGCTGCACATATTCGGGCATGGATTTACAAACGGGGGTTTTACAGCCTGGCTACCGTGGGCAGCGCGCCGTATCGACACCTCTTGTCGAGCAAGGCATGCTGGGAAAAAATGCCTCGGCAAGATTGATCACCCCTGGGAACGAGGCTGTGTAGATCAAATCCGTGTTCCAGCGTTTTAATTTCGTTTCAAGAATGATTAAACAATTATTTGTATTTATAATAAAAGCTAAAACCCACTTAAAATATATATTTATTATTGTTGTAGTTCAGATTTTTTTAAAGGCATTATTTAAAACAAAATGTGATTTCAGAAATGTTTTCTTTCTTTGTTAGACATGTTTTTTTACGTTTCCATATGTGCGATACTTGCACAATCATTATTGAGCGCCAAATGAAAACATACACATTATAATAAAGGAATAAAAACTTGGTGACGGGGGGTGGGGCTGTGCGGCAACTCTTGCGAAACATTCGCAGAGAGGGGAAAACAAATCCAAACTATACATTAACTCCATTTGACGAACACAAAGCTGTTCCGTTTTTATTTCACCATGATTGTACGATCCAGGCCGTGAAACTGTCCCTGACATTGAGGCAGTAGACATGCCGCTCACAGACCCAACATTTTACTCTAGACTGTCACAAAAACCTTATCCACAAAGAACAACCTAAATTTAAACCTGGCCCTGACTCTTACATTGACTCTAATCCTAGTCAAACATTGTCATTCATTCTTACCCTGGCTGTAACTTAACTCTGACCCTTAACCATCGTTAAACCTGAACAAACTTTCCATACGAAAGTCTCAAAACTTTTCACTATACTTGCCTGTCCTCAGGCTTCAACCCAGCCATTTTGTATCCTTTAAATCCCGATCTATAAAATCTTTGTATTCATTTGTACTTTAATCAACCTTTTCAGAGAGCCTAAAAGTATACTATAGAGTCTGGAATTGACAATATTGGACACAGCCTCACAATGACTGATGAATACATTTAACTACTGTCATGCGCAGTTTCTTTTATTTCTTGTTCTTTTTGTTTATTTCTGTTTAGATGAGACTTGTATAAAAGAAAGAGCAAATGTTACGGTAACTTTAAAACAAAACAAAACACACTCTTATTGGTAGGCTCAAAATGTTGCATTTAAATTGTTTTATTCATGGATTCAACCTTTATTTGAGGATGCTAAAATATAATATTATTGAATTGAAATGACGACCAGGGTGACAGTGATAACTTTTAGGGATATGTTTCATTTTAGGGGAAAAGTCAAACAATTTGGCCTTGATTGGTGGATCTCATTAAAATGAACCTCCACTGTGACTTGTTTCGTATTGAGGCTTAATTTCAGACCTGGTGGTTTGGAAACCTAAAATTAAACTACTTTGATCAAGACGCATTGATTACGGTATCCATTATATGAAGAGGATAACTGTTTTAAATGTAATGTTTTATAGGATTATGATAAATCTTTGATGGTAATATTTGGTGATCTCTCCCTAACTTGATTATAAGAATTATGTAACGAATTTGCAGTGAAACGTCTGCATATTCAGTGACGCCATTCAGTTATGCCATGGCATTCTCAAAATCGATGTGTTCGTGTGAAAGAACATCGCAATGCATTGATATTGCAACATAGTGCCAGCAGTCAGATTTGAAATGTCATAAACTAGTTTCGTAATTTTGTTTTATTACTTTAATTCTTATTCTTAGCTGTGTATCAGTGTTGCCTTGTCCTGTTAGTCAGAATCTGCAGCGCAGGTTCCGCAGTCATTTTGACCGATCAGACGGACGGTGAACTCGGGCTTAGGCTCCTCGAACATGGCGATGAAAGCCATCTCCAGAGAGTTTCCTGGTAAGATGTGGGCGTTCCAGTATTCGTTCTTCAGGTTGTAAGTTGTCATCTCCTCGTTTGTGCTGTCAACATCTGCATCCCAAATCTGTAAAAGGGTAATTTTGTAAACTAGAATACAACTATTATATCTTCATAAAAATAAATAAATAACAATACAAATATCAATAGAACTTGCAAGTCTCGCGCGTAAATAAGAACATGTTTGGGACCATATTGGTCCCACGTACATTGCTCTCACGAAGGACACAAACTAGCGCACTTATTTTAACTTTAACCCTTTTTTTTTGTAGCGGGGGGTAAAACTTTCACACACAAAAATAATAATTAAAAACAGTAACTGGTCACTAAAGCATATATGTGCCTTTGGGTTAGAACGTCTTGTTTTTGTTTACAGGCATATAAATACATGCGGATGTGCTACAATGGTTCATACATTACTTTTACATGCATATCGTTATGAATGACCATACATTTACAGAAAACATGCAAACACACACCAACATATCTACTACAGGTGCTTATCTGCTACAAGTGTTTATAAAAAAATCCTGTTGCTGGGCCTAAATTTAATTCTTCGAGGGGTCTAGCACTTGTATAGGGGTAGCATGAATGCTACAATAAGTTGTAAGGGCTGTTTTCTGATATAGGAGAATGGAAAACAAGGCCAAAGTTGGTGTAGCATAAAATGCTACGCTCGTTAATACAGTGTACCAATGTTAATAATAATAATAATAATAATAACGGACATTTATATTGCGCAATACCTATATGAATATACTCTACTGCGCATTACAAAGAACACTTACAGTAATAGAAGGAATTAATCGTAAACAAATGGGTTTTTAACTTGGATTTAAATAAAATAAGTGAAGATGATTGTCTAATACAAGGAGGGAGATTATTCCATAGTTTAGGAGTAGCGTACACAAAATAATGCCCGATCACCTAGGGTAGCCTCTGATGTTCTTGAAGGGTAAGTTATGGTCTTGCAAACTCCTAAGATGCTATTCTTTGTTGAACTGATAACCAGTGTAACTCGAGTAACAGTGGACTACATCGAGAGTATCTAGAGGAATTACAGATCAGTCTAGCACATGCATTCTTAACCCGTTGCAGTTTGTTAATCTGAGCGAGACTTGCACAGTGTATTACTTGTCACATCTGGCAGCAAGATAGATTGTCCCCTCGCAACACCTTCATAGTGTAACTTCAGTAAACAGATATGATGAGTAACTTGACAATATCAAGCAAACAACACAAAGGAAACCAAACAAATTATCAAAAAATGCTGGGGTGACCAAAGTCAAAATCTGTGTTCGGGTTGCAGGTCAGAAGAGATACAACCGTAAACTGCCGTATGGCAAGGGATCACACTTAGTTTTACTATGCTGAACCCTTTGTTAAATATCGAAGTTGCGTTTAGAACACCTTTGGCGTCCTGCATGAAGTCCGCTCGTTCGCGTCCGATGAGCATTTCTATATTGTATCATTAAACTGAGGTTTGCAAAACACGAATTTTCAAATTGTTCTAAAAAAATCCAACGACACCCACGGTGGGGAGCCAAATGTATGAGTATTGAGTTCATAAGTTACAAACCTGGACATCGATGACTGGTTTGGAGAACTCGAGGGCAGCTTCCCAGCCTCCCGACACTTCGCTGGTGATTGGAATGGAAAACATTCCATTGATGTGATTGTGCCAGTGGCTCAAGACGGTTGCATTGCTTCCGCACGTAAAGCAGGATGCGGAGATCAGCGGAGGACAGATTACCAGGAGCCCAAGCCATGAGAGAAGAAGCACACGCTGCATTTTCATTTCTGAAAAAAAACAGACATCAAAAAACAAAAAAAACAAAATTGTTCTTGCTTGTACATCTAATGTGCACAAAATAGTGCAACCACCAAACAGAAGGTGTTATTACACACAAGCGAGTTTTTAATTTTTTGCATATTAATGCAAGTACGACGCACATTCTCTGTTTTAGAGACAAAGTGTATAGCCTCGCATCGTACAATATTTTGGATCAGGGTGACGTTAACAAATAATAATAATAATAATAAATCATCAAAGAATAAAGTCAATCTAGGAATTAAGGCAGTTCAAAACACGTCTTCAAAATAAAGTTGGAAACACCTTTTTGGATAAGGAAACCCTAAAAGGTAATGCTTAATGAAAGAAATTGAAAGTTGAAATTCGAATTGCATCTGGAAGAATAAACTAAAGGGTGTTCGGGGCCGGAAATTGAAACTGTTAACGGAATATTTGTATAATGCATCTCGGTTGTTCATCCTATGGTCTTACCTTTTTTTTTCCAGTCGTCAGGATTTTTCAACTTCAGTCCAGTTCCGTATTAGCTGCATGTGTTGAGACTTCCAATGTGTACCGATTAAATACATAAACTTAAATCACGTGCTGGACTTTAGGCAAGGCTTGGCACGGTACGATCAGTGGCGTAGACATGCGATTTGGAGATACCATTATTGTTATTTCCGGTGGGAAATCGAAAAGAAATGTTATCTTTTTATCGGTAAACATTATCGGTCATGTTATGCTCAAAACATCTGTTCCTTCACCTTCCTCAAAACATTAAACATGTGGGTGTTTGTTCAATACGTAAACGATCAGAAAACTATTCAAACGTCACAAGGAGACAGTCTTCTTTCACTAAGTTACTACCGTCAAGCAGAGTTGTAGGACTCGAGTACGTATCGAGTCACAATTTCGATGACCGGACTTGACTCGAGTCACGTTGGCAGACTCGGACTCGACTCGGACTCGACTATCATAACTTGGACTTTCCCTCGGACTCGACCCAAGTGATGTGTACTCGGACTCGGACTCGACACAAGTGACTCGACCATAACTCTGCCTGTCTGTCTTCTGTGTGTTTGTTTGTTTTTGTTGGCCTGCTTTTTTTTCTTGGGGGTGGTTGTTTGTATGTTGTGTATATTGTGTGTTTGTTTGCTTGTGTTTTTACTGCATGTTATGTTGTTGTCTGTTTGCTTTGTGTGGGTGTTTGGTTTTGATAAATTTTACCTCAATATTTTGTAATACTGTTTTTAGTATTCTATGTTAATATTTATGACCAGGCCTATTGAAAACATATCTTTTTATGACAGTTTTTTACTCATTTATTTTTTTTACTTTTGAACTTCCCTGGACTACTCAAGGTGTTTTCAGTGTCCGAAGATCTAAAATAAATAAATAAATAAAAGCGGAAGTCTGGCCTTGTGATAAGAATTGCCAATAAAATACAAACCCCTTTTAATTGTCTCCTTGCCACACCTAAACTTTTTTTATTTATTGTTATTTATTAATTTTTGCTTTTTAATCGTTGAGTTTCGTAAGGAAGAGATGGTTGAACTCTGAGAAAAAGATATCAGCTCCACTTGATATCCAAACCGAGATAACTCGCTAGTATCTCACAGAGTGTCGATACAAAACATTCAGATAAAATTAATCAAAAACGAACACCCCCACAAAACGGACAGAAAACAACATTATGACAATAACAAGCAAACAAACACAATAAACAATAAGCTATACCAACACAAAACAAACATAACGCACGATTGTTGGGATCTCGACAGTGTATATTACGTCCATCGGCCTTTTGCAAACAATATAACACGTTACATGTATTTTGTGCATTGTCTGCGGCATGGGTGAAAGTTTTCTGTGACTTATTTTTAAAACAACTTATTACAGAGAAATTTACATCAATGAAAATTGGGCCATGCAACTGAGCTATCATGTGTTGCAGTTGCCCTGTCCATGCACCGAACCAGGAATTGATTCCCATTCTTTACAATATATAATAAATCATCAGGAAAACAAAATAATCACCTTAACAACCCCAACATACGAACAAATAAACACCCCAACAAACATACAAGCGAACAAACACCCCAACAAACAAACAAACACCCCAGCACCCCAACAAACACCCCAGCAAACAAACAAACACCCCAGCAAACAAACAAAGATCATTGACAATCCTTCAGATAAGTATTTCCGTCTAAAATGATGTCGGTGGATAGAGAATAGTAAGACATTTAAAGACATCTAATGCTACAGCACCAGCAGCGTAGCCAGGCCGGGGGTGCTTATAAATTGGGTGGGGGCAGGGGGAATTGAAAAGTGGACGCTATCAGAAAAAAATGTGTACACAGTTTGGCGTATATGGGAGACAGAATCTCCTGCCACACCGGCGTTACCTCATCCGGTTTGTCAGAATCTCCAGCGCAGGTCCCGCAGTCTTTTTGAGCGATCAGGCGGACGGTAAACTCGGGATTGGCTCAACGAGCTGAGTTCGTTTTTGTGGGGGTGTTTGTCTTTGAAAAAAAATAATAATCTTTAATACTTGTCAATTATTTGCCTATTGTTATTTATTTGTTTTTACTTCTAATCGCTGAGTTTCGTAACTAATGAACAGTTGTTAGAACTCAGAGAAATAGATTAAAAGGTCTTCTCGACATCCGAACCGAGATAACTAGTTGGTATCTCACAGAGTGTTATTACAAAATACATTATAGAATTTATCAAAAATAAACACCCCCACAAAAACCCAGAAAACAGCATAACATGCAGTCAGCAAAACAGTAACCACCCAAAAAAAAAAGCCATACATAATTAAATTCCTTTGTCTGTCTGTCTGTCAGTGGAGAATAAGACATCGAGACATAAAGTCGAACATGAAAACAAAGATAACACTTATAAAACAAAAACAAATATAACATATAGGCCTATATCCATTTATAAAATCACAGCACCAGCGGCTTAGCCAGACCTTTTTCGGCTGGGGGGGGGGGGGCACAGGTAGGGGATTGCTTTTAAGTTTGGGTTGGAGGCGGAATAGAACGGGGTTGTCAGTGGTGAGGGTCATGCTTTTATTTTGGAAGGGGCACTGCAGGGGGCCATCATCCTATTATGTTCTATTATGTTCTCGGAAGTTTGTTCAGTTTTCTGATTGTTTACTTATTCAACCAACACCCACATTTTTGTTTTAAGTATGGTGACATAATAATATATGTTTTGACTTTGACATTACCGATGTTGTTTTGGGTTTTTTTACCGATAAAGAAAGAAGGCTTTTCCTCTCGATTTCCCAACCGAAGATAACAATGGTATCTCCAAAACGTAAGTTTAAGCCACTATAAGCGTACCGTGCAAAGCTTGCCCAAATATCACGTGATTTAAGTTATGTATTGAATTGGTACACATTGGGTGCCTCAACACACGTCCACAGGCAGCTAATACGGCACTGGATCGAGGTTGACAAATCCTGACGACAGGCAGAAAAGGTAAGACCATGGATTTCAAAACCAAGTTGCATTATTAAAATATTCCGATTGAAAACGACTTCAACTTCCAGCCCCGAACATCCTACAATTCATCCAGCTGCAATTTCAAAATACAACCTTCAATTCCTTCATTCAGCAGCACCCTTTTACAGAGCTCCTAAAGCTCTTACCCCCACGAAATGTTATTTCGATCCCTCAAAATGTTACGTCGATCCCTCGAAATATAATTTCGAGTGAAACGAAATATATTATTTTATATTTATAAAATTAGTAGGGGAGATGGCCTTAGCTTTCGATCCAGACCGGACC
>CM021542.1:6965048-6977831 GCA_010994315.2 Pisaster ochraceus | reverse complement strand
TGCCCCTGGTGGTAGTTGATTTGGGTCCATGGCCCAAATCAGTTAAGTGTACACCTTGGAGTGGTCGTCAGTGGCCTTGTGATATTTGGCATTCTCTCATGAAGAAATGTTGAAAACACAGTTTCTTTGTACCTCGGATGGGACATAAAATATTATTATTATTGATGCAATGTGTAATGCTCATTACACTTAATTTAGTTAGGAGCCCTTTGTTTTGTGTGTGTGTACCTGTGTTGACTGCGGACTGCACCATAGTACCTTTAAAACTTTGAAATTTACACAAAATAAATGGGTCTCTAATCCAAAATTGCTCTGTATAGCTGTTGTAAAATAATGAACTACTCAGACTCAGTTATAAAATGTCAATTTGTTACTTGTTCTCAGCTCCAAGCTTTGAAGGTTGCTGTGCGTAACCTACAGGGCCAACTGCAAGAGATGAAGTCTCGGAAGCTGGACCCGGAGACATCCGTTGTAGACCAGATCTCTCAGAGAATGATGGACTACAAGAATGAGATCAGGTATAAAAGTCTGTCTGTATTCTTTTGACGATGACTGGATCAGGCTAGTTGAAACATTAAGACCAATTAAGAACTCACTCCGCGGTAGTGAAGGTAATACATGTAATACTGATCCACGAAGCGAAAGTGGTAGTCCTGGCTGATTTTCCTACCTTTCCGACCTGGTAGTTTTTATTAAGCAAGACAGTTCTTTTCAGTACTAAGTAGTCTCCTGATTTCCGAAATCTACTAAGCGGCAGTAGAATAAATAGCAAGACAAGTTCTCAAAGAACAAAATCTACACAGCAAAGTAGATATACACAAGGTATTACCGCAAGCCGAGTATACATTCGCTCCAAAGGTTACAGGCACTATGTTGCTAGTTATTACTATTAAAGGTAGCAATACTTTGGCAAGCCCCATGTATTTCATAATATATACTATTAACTTCTCTGTGTTGTGTAACAGAGAAGTGTAACAGAGAAGTTACACAGCACAGGACTTCAAGCTTTATGTCTAAGTAGAAAGACATAGATAGTGAGATGGTGGAGGGGTACATGCCTCTAACAAGCCCTTAACATTTTTCCAAGCAAAACCAAAGGTTCTTAAGGTAGTCTTATAGCAGTACTGGCGGTTAATGTTATGCGTTCTCATACGGAACAGCTACATGTACATTCCTTTTGAAAACTCCATTTCACCATGCCCTCAGAAAAGGTTGTCTTATACCTGCTTTTGAGGAATTCTTAGAAACAATTTATCGTTAACAATGTACATCACCGGGAAAGCGGAGAGAAATCGAGTTCTCCCTCCTTTCTTGCTGGTTTTCCCCATTGCTTACTACGGATTTTTGTCATTGCAGGGAAACAAAAAGACTGCGAGACAATGAGCTTCTTCAGGATCGTCAGTTACTACGGAACATTCTGAAAGTGTGGAAAGATGTAAAGGCACTGAGAGAAGAACAAGGCTGCAATAACACCCCAGTCAAACTCAGCATCCATAAGTAAGCTGCTAGTCTCAAGAAGTCTTCATGACCACAATAAACCTTATCGTCGCGTCAGTGCAAAAACATTGTATCTCGAATTTGCTATAACGTCGTATCTCGCTGGAAAATTGTCCGTGCAAAAACGTTGTATCTGGGCACATACTTGTTTTGTGTGTACATCCAGGCTATTTTAACCGAGATACAACGTTTTGAAAACAAACTTGCACATAACGCGTAAAATTATTATTTTAGGATGTTTTTGCACTGGTACGACGTTATGCAAATAATCATTTGAGAAGGGCACCCAACCGAAAAGTGGCTCGTTGGCCTATTCTTTTTTGCCGCATACATAGATGTGCATTATCCATTGTTTAATCACCAGTTTTAAGATGGCAGCGTGATAGCGTCAATGTACATGTATAAGGTCCACTATTTGATGTACAATGAAATGCAAACAAATGAAAGGCTCAGAAATATTTAGGAAGTTAACCATATTGTTTGGTTCCGAATAGTTGGCATCTTAATTCTAGCTCTCTTATTGGGATTAAAGAACAATAATTTTGAGTTAATGCTCTTCACAATGTTTCATTGAAACACTGTGTACTCAGTGTTACTTGATGTTACTTGGTCCTTTCCATGGTGCTCATGTTGTCATTGCTTGTTGTTTACTTTAAACAACTCCAAACTTTATGTGATGTTTGTTTTGTTTTTGTTTTTTTCAGGGAAGACAGCAATAAGGCCGAGGACCAAGCATTATGGAAGGCCATCCAGGATGATGAGGTTGATGAGATGAGAGGGGAATATGAGGAGGATTATCTAGGGGAGATTGAGCGATACCGAACCCAACTAGCCACCTGGAAAGAACATAGCAAACTTCAGGTAATGCAAGACACACTATCATATTGATGGTTTTTTTAGTATTGGTGATTAGCTAGTATAGGTAGTACACACAATAGAACTTAGAATTCCAAAGAGACCTTTTTCTCTATTGGCTGAACTTTCTAAGCAGAAGGTAACAATTTGTTCGTTTAGCCTTTAACAATCTCAGTTATGTAGAAAAATTTTGCTAGTTTATCTAAACCACAATAAAATCTTTTATTGAAAAATGTTGTAAACTTATTTGTGAAAGAAGAAAACTTTGCTGAATAGTCATGAGACTAAGTCTTTTTGTGTTTCTGATCTTCAATGTAAGTGCAACATGGTTGTGCCTTTCTTAAAAATACCAGGATGTACTCACAAAATCAATCGCTTGAGATGCAAACTTTTAATAAAGCGTTTCTGCTCAGCAAATATTTAATATTTATGAGTTTGTTACATTGTTGAGAAGACCTCACCAAAATTGACCTGCTGTAAAACAAATATTCTCAACTGACTTTCTAAAGCGATATGACATCGCTGGTTTTTGGAAGAGTAAAGTCATTCCCTTAATCTAGTTTTCAGTAAATAAACTATTTTAAAAATTGTTCAATTTGGTGGTCTGTTTTTTGTTGTTTTCAGTTTTGTGTTTTGTCCGGGTTTGTAGGTGTGTTCATATTGGCCTTAATTTGATTGCAGCAATCAAAAGAGGAAGGAATGATTTGTTGGTATAGAGTGTGCAAGTCTCGCGCATATCAGAACGAAAAAACACACAAAAACGGAAAGCTTTATTTTTTTTCTGAAATCAAATCTTTATCTTAAATTATTTCTAAGAAAAAACCTGAACAACAGAAGTACTCATGACAATTTTTTTAAATCAGTTTTTGCTTTTATAACAAAAATACCAAAAAAAATGTTTTGATTATTAATAAAATAAAATTAAAACTCTGGGACAAGTATGCTTATTTATTTATTTTAAACTTTTTAGAAACCACTTTTGTAAATCTATGCCTGGATATGTTCAACTACTAATAGCACTGGTGTAAAATTAACGTGTGACGCAGTTTACAGAGGACACTGGTGCCACACCCACCATAGACTGCAATGAAAAGGCTCAGCGTTTTGCAATTACAGCGTCCCGCGATTATCATCACCCCTCCAAAACAAGCATTTGTGATCAGAGGTGGGCACAAATCCTTATTTTTTTGCAGTAACCGGAAGCCGAGGTCAAGTTTAATTCTCAGAATTTCTTTGCTATTTGGTGAAATTATTTTACTTTCAAATTTGTTGTCACTAGTATTACATTCCCAACAACATACATAATTCTTGTTGTCGTAAACCACAGTAAACTAAAGTAATTGACGGAACAAAATCCACCCACCTAAAACTGCATATGGTTGTGACCACAATGGTCCCAGAAGTTTGAATGCACGCAAGACTTGCACTATTCAAAACACTATTTCCTCTCCTTCAGCAGTATTTCAGACAGGAACATTTCTCTTAATAATTGTTTCTGGTGTGACCAGTATCATCAGTGAGGTTTTAAGGTTGAAAATGTTTAATTTGTTTTCCCCCGATAAATTGTCTGCATACAGAAAGCCAAAAAGAAGAAAAAACGCAGGGGTTCTCAGGAAAATCTAGCTGAGAATGAGGACAATCCAAAGGATGAAGACGCTGCCGATTCTGGAACTATTCCTAAACCTGTAAAACCAGAATATAACTTCAATGAGGATGAGGTCAAATCTACAGTCCAAGCAAAGATGCTCAAGTGTAGACGTCGCCCAGGTAAGATTAGAAAGGTTAATTAGCCTCATAGTTCACAAAACTTGGATGACAGTGGTTGTACTACTGAAGTTCAACATGTGGATTTGGTGATTGTTAATATGTTGATGATTGAGGAAAGCTTATTTGTGAAACTAGGGATTTTCTTTAACCTATTTTTTTTCACTCCCCAGCCGAACTAGTAACCCCAACTTTTCGTAATAGTCCTTATTAAGTAGTCCCAAAGCATTTTCACTTTATCCACATGTGTTTGAATATTATTAGACCAAGCTCTTTTTTTTCCCCCTTTTTCCCCAGCAAATGCAGCAGTTACTAGTTGTACTGCCTAGCTGTTGCAGTAAACTGCAGCATGTTCCCAAACACATATTAATGCCAAGCACCAATATTGCAAGAAAATCTGTTTTTGTCAACTAAACTTAGTTATCAATTTTCGTTTAATTAGTAAGCGCCTCATTTTGAACTTGTGTTTTACTGATTTATAAGCTTTTGTATTAGCGAGATTTAACTTTAGTTTAACAATCTTTCACACTGTCACACATTTACTTTGACTAGTAACAAAATGTTGACTGTCCTGGTGGACTATAATTAATTGGAAGTGTTTTGACTCACCGCTTCTGCTTTCACTCACATTTGGCGAGTGGGCGACCACAAAGTTCAAACTTTGTATACAGTTGACACAATTGAACTCCAACCTTAAAAAAAACCTATAAAGCTACATCCAACACAACCTTTAGCTTCTGATTTGTCCCCAAAATTTACCACACTGTGCTGCTACATGTACATGTAAAGTGGCTTAAAAAATACTGTTCAAAATTGCTGGAGTTTTTGCTTAGAACACAATTTGTCTGCCAGATATGGAAACATGTGTCCTTTGTTTCATTGCCATCTAGGTGAGCCTTTGATAACTCCAGAGCTGAGTAACACAGCTGTCATCACACCAACCCATGAGTGCCCAAGAGAGGAACAGGCTAGAAGATCTGATATGCAGAGATGTAAATGCTTTGTCAAAGTGCTCTTCAACCACAAAGAGGTGTCCAGGACGTTAACAAAGTAAGGCATTCATTCCCTCATGCTCCATGCCAAAAACTGCTTTGTGATTTTGTTTTTCTTTTATGGTGATTGATCCGTTGTGCCGAGCACACTGTGTAGTGAGTAAACTTTACTTTGGCTCTGCATTAATCTCCAGTACAATCATGTTACTTTTGATTCCATGATTGAATCTGTGAGTTATCACCAAATCATGAGGGATAGCCTTAGAAGATTAATCTTTTATCATTCAGGTTGGCTCGGTGGTTTCTTCAATGCTTTTCACCTCTATGACCCTGGTTTTCAGTCCCTACCTGATTGCGAGGGAATTTCCCTATTTTGGGTTTTCCTCCAACATCTAAGTCTGAGATTTCCTCATCATCCTCTTTACTCAGGTATCTTCAGGCCTAGTGTTACAGTGCTAGTCACTTTTGAGGATCCAATTATTTCATTACCAGAAATATATAATAACAATAATGAAGAATATTTACTATTGCCATATGACTTTGAGTAAAAGTCAAGTGCTTATATACTTTATGGACCATGTCATCTTGTTTGCTAAAAGAGTGACCATGAGCATTCCCTGGCATATCCTGGTAGGAAATTTATACTATTTTTTAATGTATTTGGGTTTCCCTTGTGGTTTATTACTTGATATTTTGTATGCTGAAAGTTGAAGTTTTTATGCTCCAGTTGTTGCTTTTGCACCCTCTCCTGTACAGGTCATTAACATCAGACTTCTCAATCCATTTTGGAGAGATCTTCAATATTCAGATTGTTCAGTGGCCAGAGAGTGTCATACTACAGGTCAGTGTAATCATTCTTAATTTTAATTTGTTTATTTGACACATATGATATGGAATCTGAAGTTTTGATTTGAAAAGTTTACTGGGTATAAACATAATCACTGAAATGAGTGTTATTGCTTTACTGGCATGACTGGCAGTGACTGGAGCACTGTGGCAGAGTGGTCAAGTGCAGTGTATTCAAGTTCTATTATCACAGAGTGGGTTTGAATCTTGTCCTGGCTGGTTACGATGCTTGTTTCCTTGAGCAAGATACTTTACCATAATTGCTTTGTCCTCTGGATCGGGTGTAAACCACTAGGTCTCGTGTACTAGAACATGTTAGGCATGTAAAAAAAACAAGAACACTTACTGAGTGTTTGGTATGTGTGTTTCTGGTTCACATAACAAACACCCTGTCTACTGGTTTCCTTAGGCTTATCAGTTACAGTGAATAAGTTCGCTTTGAGGCATCCTTACTTTCATTACTTGAAAATATATGGCGTTAACTTAACACCCAAACTGATTAGACTCTGATCGGATTATTATATTCCTGGCCCCCATAGCATGGCGATGGTTGGTTTAACTACTGGTCAGTTCTGTAGGCATCAAAGTCGGGCTAAACCAGGAAAGAATAGAGAGTTTTGGAAATCTAAGATTTGATATATCTTTTGTGTGTGAAATACACATGTGAGGTTGACTTTTGCTGTGATTTTTGCAGGTGTATGAGACAGGTCTTTTTAGTAGCACCCTCTTAGCTGAGATATACTCTGCAGTCCCTGAAACACAAGTCACTTCAGACAAGGTGCATCTGGAAGAGTTTGAATTCAGCAGTGACCAGCATGTTGCGTTTGACCACAGTGCTGTCGGCAGTGGTGAGTCAAGCTTTAGCCACTCACAGCCCAATGATGTTAGGGCTTTTTTTAAAGCAGTTATTGCTTATTTCTGATTGAACCATGATCATTCTTCAAGGTTGAAGTAGCGTCCTACTTATACAGCTGGTCGCTGGAGATCTAATGTGGGAAATCAGGGAATTGAGTTGCTTCAATTTTATCAGAGCTACCTCATACTCCACAATAAACAATAATTTGCGGATCTTTAAAAAATAAGTTTTTTTGATGCAGGGGCTTGATAACATGGGACCTACCTTCACAAATGACTATCTACATGGGAACCATTATTTGCATTCATGGAAAGATAGTGTCAAAATTGTGTACATTGACATTGACATTGGAATTAAAAAAAAAAATCAGCTCCAGTGTATTAAAGTGAAAAAATATGCAGACCAAAGTGATGTATTGGAACCCGCTTTTCCTAACATTTTTTAAACTAGTGTAATATTTATTCAAAATTTGTATTCCCATGACGCTTGTTTTGTTTGGGTCGATTATATTGAATAGTCCTAGACAAGTTTAATCCAAGCTGTTAATTATGTGTGTTTCATTTGAGCAGGTGTATCGTTTCATCTTGGTGAAGGAGATTCAGCGCAGGTGTTTACTCTCCTGACATCGGGGGCTCTGATGTCTAGTGTGTCATGGGGACTGGGGGATGATGACACACCCCTAGTACCACCTGCAAATCAGAACACTAATGCTTTTAGGTGTGTACATGTACAATGCTTGCCATGTTTTCAGATTGTTTTTGGTCCGTTCCCAGGCCTAGAGTTTTCAGATTTTTATTGGTCCACTCCCAGGCCCAGAGTTTTCAGATTGTAATTGGTCCACTCCCAGGCCCAGAGTTTTCAGATTGTAATTGGTCCACTCCCAGGCCCAGAGTTTTCAGATTGTTTTTGGTCCGTTCCCAGGCCTAGAGTTGTCAGATTGTTATTGGTTAACTATTGGTTCACTCCTAGGCCCATATTTTTCAAATAAGTGTTGGTCCATTTCAAGGTCCAGAGTTTTCAGATTGTTATTGGTCCACTCCCAGGCCCAGAGTTTTTAGATTATTATTGGTCCATTCTTTCTGGTCCAGAATTTCTATTTTTTTCTCTTGGTCCACTCTCTATACCCAGAATTTTCAGATTTGTATTGATCCACTGTGAGTTTTGTAGAGCTGCTTAGATTAAAATGTTGATTTAAAAGTATATTTGTGTGCTCTGCATGATTTTGCGGGGACTCGGTTTCAAGCAATGTACAATAGTTTTAGGGAGATGATTGTGTGTACCTGAATATGCAGAGTAACCTTAATTGGACAAAGAATGTGTATTTATTTAACAAATAGATAACTATGGTTGACAAAGCTTGGACTTGCATTCAAATACGTATGGCAGTCTTGCACTACTGTTTTAGTGTATAATGAAGAACATTAATAAGAAATGTTTGTTTGCAGTTCGGTTAAGCATCTAGATGCAGTTGCAGCTATTGGAGCCACAGGGATGATTGATCCAGAGAAGCTGGCTAAATGGGTTGCAGAAGCTCGCCTAGATCCCAATGACCCGGCTAATGCTAACCTACTCTATCTCATGAAGGTAAGGATCAGTATACATGGTCTAAGGATCTACATGTAGCAACCATCAAATGTACCCTCTTGAATATTAGGATATGTCATGGTTGTTGTCAATACATTAGCCATCTGTACAGAATGGCTTGAAGGTATTTTACAGGCTTGGTAAGTATATAACTCATTGTTAAACTTAAGTCTGAAAGCTTACTGATTTATGAAGTTCATGCCAGAACCATTTTATCTGTGAGATATTTCCCTCTGAAATAAAGTCATATCCGAAAAGGCTAACTGAATACCAAAAAAAAAAAAAAAACAGCTGATTTCGGTTGTTGCAACTGAAATTAAGGACTATGTGTTCACATGCTGAAAATTGGGCATGTTTTTTTCACTATTTTCTCCTGACTTGTATAGCGGATTAAGTCCATATTTTCACAGGTTTGTTATTTCATGTAGATGGTTGATCACACAAAATATGAACACTGTCTGCGACTGTCAGCTCTACCAATCCAGTATAATACCTTTAATGTTTGTAAACACACAAAAACATCGTTAGACTTTCGTAAGAAACTCCAAATGCCATTGTTATTATTATTATTATTATTTTATTTCTCACCACAAATTCAATAAAAATTATACACAAAAGGGATACAAAAAAGATATGGAGAAGGCTAGACTGAGGAGGAAAATGTAAATTTTCCAATAACCTAAAGGTTCAATATTTCTAAAAGGTACAGACACGTTAGGGAAGATAACGGCAGCCTTCAATGGCCTAAGTTCTTTCCGAACATTGATTGTGGCAGCAACAATAGAAGAGAGTAGAGAGACGCAGAAAGCCTTTGTAGTAGAGTGGTCTGGTCTAGTGCATGGAATCATGTTCAGGTATAGTGGAAGGGACTGTGGGTTTCCTTCAGCAAGACAATTGGCATGTAGATGTCCTAAGTATATACTTTTTAAAGCTTTGCATGGTGAGGTATCAATGTATATTTGGTTTGCGGTAACACCATGTGTAAATCTACTAGCTGTGTAGATTTGTTCCTAGAGAACTAGGTCTTGCTTTTATTCTACTGCCACGGAGTAGATTTTGGAAATCGGGAGACTACTTCACGAGACTACTTAGTTCTGAAAAGAACTGTCCAGCTTATAAGTCAGTCTCGAGAAGATGACTAGAGCAAGCTAGTCGAAACGTTGAGACCAATTAAGAACTCACTCTGTGGCAGTGAAGTTAATAACGAGAGGTCCCCTCGATCCGATCCACTAAGCTAAAGTAGTAGTCCCGGCCGATTTCCTACCCTCCGTCCAGGTAGTAGCTAATAAGCTGGACAGTTCTTTTCAGAACTAAGTAGTCTCCCGATTTCCAAAATCTACTCTGTGGCAGTAGAATAAAAAGCAAGACCTAGTTCTATAAGAACAAATCTACATAGCTAGAAGATATACACATGGTGTTACCGCAAACCGAATATACATCGATGCCCTAAGTGTTGTATCATTACCAAATACACTTACTTAATCACGAAAGAGAAGGGGTTTGTCCCATATGGAATGTTTGAGTTCAAAAATGAACCAATCCTCGTGTAACTCTTACAACATGTACAAGGTGCAACATCAATTTGACATCTCTTTCAGAAATTCATTCAAACTGCCTTCAACTGTTAGAAGATTAAATTCAAGCACCTCAGACTGACCCTGCCAGTGTAATTTTAATTACTTGATCATTTACGAACTTGACAGGATAACAAAGCAGAGGCAGGACAGGGATACAAGGTACCAGACTTCTTTCGTCTTGAGCAGCTTCAGGAGGAGTTTAACTTCATGACCACTGAGGAGTTGCATGCCATCAAGAGGCTGAAGCTCATCGAACTACGGCAGAAAGAGACACCAGAATTCAGGAATTTCAAAATGATTCCGATAATTGACAAGGAGATCCCTGATGCCTTGCTGCAGGTTGGGCTCGATTCTTTACACACAAACGCCAATTTAATGCAGATTTAAAAAGTGCCAAAATCTAGATGTGAACACAAACAATTAGCTGGGGTCATGCTGATCTTAAACATTGTGCAAAATATGTTCATATTTCTTTTCATTATTACCTGGTATATCCAGTCCTGATTGATCGAAATAGTATTTGCCAGTCTGGTTTCACAAAAATACAACTTTGTTAATTTGTCTAGCCTGTAGCTACTCAAAGTCTCCCCTTGAATGGTAAATAGTACTTGAGTGATACTGCCCTCTTGTGATAACATGTATATTATGGGTCGTACATGTACGATTGATGACACTTTTTGAGTGCATAAAAAAGATTGTACATGTACGATAATGGCGCTTTTTGAATACATGAAATATATCGTACATTTACGACCTTGGCACTGAAATAGTTAAAAGGGACCCAGACACCTTATGGTTGTTACTATGCTGGTTTGGGATACAGGCATGGTGTATTGAGAAGATTTCATTATTTGAATGAGGACAATAACAGATTCTTCTCTTTTGCAAAGTTTTCTTTTTCCAGTAGGGTAACCTTTTCAAAGTAAATTTTGTTTGTCTTTGTTTTTCTTTATTGTGTGGGAAATGGTCGGCTTGTAAAAACAAAATCAAAATGTTTATTAAATATGTCCTTATTCATTTGATCAATCAAATAATCAGTTTGCTGAGTATTTTCATCTTTATCTTGTAGAAATATGAGAAGCGTATTCGTGAAGAGGAAGAAGGAGTAGTTCATGAAGACATGGATCCACACAGGGTCGCTGTAGCTAGATTCCTTAGCAAGGTACTAAGAGTGGCTTTCTGCTTTCTCTGGGTTTGCTGTGTTTTTTTACTTTCATATTTGAATTCTTTGTCATTGTTTGGCACTGTAAACTTTGTAGAGTGCCCTGGAAATTTGTTGGACATGCAGGGCTCAAAATGAACATGATTTTTATTGTAGCAGGCAGGACTAGTAACATCCTATTTTCACAAGTCCTTCATGTTTGTTTAGTAGTAGTCCTTAATAAAACATAGTGCACAAAGAAAAACTGAAAAGTTGGAAGCAAAAGAATACATTTAATTAACTTTGATGAGAGCTTTATTTTATCACCAATTACATTCATTGCAACTTTTCATCCATTGCTCATGTTAAAAGTTCAAACAATTTTCACATTTGAAATCAGAAAAGTTTTGAAAATGCATCCGATACTCAGATATTTCATGCCAAGATCATACTATGATCAAAGTGGATTGTGCTTGTTTTTTCACAAGCACATCAGACTACCCCAACCCCTGCAACTAATAGTCAGCCCATTTTCCAGCCTCGGGCTGGAGGACTACTGTTAATGATGACCCCTGACATTTATTTATTGTCACACTCTGTGTTGTACCTACCCTTCCATTCAAAAATACCGAAAACAGTCCATTGAGGGCCAAACAAGGCACATCACCAGCTGACAATTTACACACACATTTCCATTGTTTGATCAGCCTGTGTAAATGCTGTGTCGTGTCTGTGGGTTTATGTCCCAGCCATGAACGATCAATGATTTTAAGGTAATTTGTTATACTATTTTTGGCCAACCAAGGGCTTTTTCCCCAAACCTCGGCTTGGGCCCAGTCTCCAGGCTCTGTTTGATGGTGAAAACATCCTGCTAAATGTAAACTTGTAAAATTGGTGACAGAGCCTAAGCCGGTGCCTGGGGCCAATCCAAGGTTTGGAAAAGGGACAGCAGGGCACAAACTGTGAACTTGACATTGCAATTGAAAAGTCTACAATTATGTATAGCAATGTGAACAAATCTGATTATAAAATCAGAATTAGCTAATGGAGGTTAATCTGTTCCCCCTGCCTAGGTACGCCAGCGAGTAATTGCTCGGTCTAGAGCAGCTCAGCACCAGTACTGCCTGCAGGATGTTGTCAATGAAGACCAGGTACCAGACATCAGGTAACATAAAACATTAGCAGTAGCAAATTGTTTGTTTTTGTTGTTTTGCTTTTTTTTTTTGGTTCTTTTTTTTAATCACTTTAAAATACACTTTTACAGCAAGTAAAAGTATTTCAAAATGTAAAAAACAATAGCGGTAATATGGAGGTCAAGGGGTCAATCTTGCTGAAACACTCAATTTTTTATTTGAATTGTGAAGAAGTTTGTAAATGGCTTCCTTCATGGCTTGATCAATTCCTGTTATGAAATGCCCCCTTTTGGCGATCAGGTACAGACTGTAAAATGGTGCACTGCCAAATTATTGTTTCTTTTATTGAATGCTCTCTTGTTTTAGCATGTTGGGAGGAACATTAGTGAAGCTGTTTGAGCCTCGGCGCCCTCTACGACCCCAAAGGAAAGAGCGAAAGATGGTGACTGCTCAGAACCTGACTGGCTTGGAGGTTCAAATCCTAGTGAATATAGAGAGAGCTGTGGATATACCAATCAGGAGGGGTACCGCAAGGTAC
>CM021542.1:6875377-6886934 GCA_010994315.2 Pisaster ochraceus | reverse complement strand
CCCCCCCCCCCACAAATGAGAGATTTATGTGCCAAATCGTAACTCTGATTGTACGAAAGAGCATTTTTACAACTTAAGCGGGACCGGACCATACGCCGTATACGACACTTGTCTTAGAAAAAGCACAGCACCCCTTTGCAAAAATTTGTTCTCGCGGGCCTGTTAAAGCCTACATACAGGGAGTGCGATGCCATCAATGGCTGGAAAAAAATGTTTACTCCAATACATTATATACTTACTATGTATTTGAGAAAGTTAGTTTTTTTGTGGTTCTTTATTTACCATTAAAGCTGTTGTTCTGGAAGAGCAAAGAGTAACTTTTCTTTCTGCTTTCCAGAACGTCAGTTTTCTGTGGTATTCTCGCACACTTCTTCATCCTCTCCAATGTTTACATCAGTAAAGGAGTCTGAGAGTGGAAGTCTCTGATGTGTGTTCTCATGGCAACACTGTAAGCAGGAACCAAGCCGTTTAAAACAGGTGTGTCCTGAAAGCTCCGTCATGTGTGACCTTACAACAAAAGCATGGAGAAATCTCATTTAAATAAAAAAAACACAACAAATATGGATTTTGAGGCATTGCAAGGTGAGGTATCAATATATATGTCATACGTGTACTTTGCTGTGTAGATTTGGTCTTTGAACACTTGTCTTGCTATTAATTCTACTGAGTAGATTTTGGAATTCGGGAGACTACTTAGTTCTGAAACCTTAGTTCTGGTAATCTGCTGAGACTACTACTTTCTACAACTCATTATTTACTTCACTGCCGCGGAGCGAGTTCTGTTGGTCTCAACATTTCAACTAGCCTGCTCTGGTCATCGTCAAAACAACAACAAATCACAAAAAACACCACAAAAACAAAAGCATTTTTTAATAGAAGCCGCCTTACTGGGGGTAGACCTTCGTGTGTACATTGTACATGTATACTGAAACATGATCCATGAGTATCTCTTCTGGTGAGATTCTAACCTTTGACCTCCTGCATTACATTCTTAACTGCTAGACTAGCAAGCCTTCCTGGTGGCGAGAGGCCAGTGCCAATGATATAATATAGCAGTGGCCACTACAATGGTGTCGGTGTGAAGTAAACCTCACAATACTGTTTGTTTTTTATCCTTGGAACAGAAATTACAACAGTTAACTTTGTGAGGTTGTGACCAGATCAAATTAAAAAAAACAATTTATTTGATTTTCTTATTTATGAGCTTAAGACATTCTGTAGGTTTGTCATGCAGCAACTCAATCACACATATTATTCATGCAATCCACCATCCCCATAAAGGGTAAAACCCATGAGCAGGTTGGAGAGTATAGTTTGAAATATTAACAGTAACTCAGGAATGCAGCAACTGGGAGTCTCAAAACGGCACACTAGTGGGCGTCATTCATATTATGAGTACTATTTATTCCCCGCTTCCGTAGACCTATCTTTTGCAGGATTTTGTTCAGCAATATTTTCTAGTTAAGCAGAGATTGGGCCGGAACTTAAAAGTCAAGATTGAATCTGTAATAATCTTACTTTTTGTTGAGCTTGGCTGATATCTGCTCTAAAGATCTGTTTTTGGTCTCTGGGACGATGAGGTAAATAAAGATGAAGGAAACTGCACATATTGCACCATATAATAGGAATGTCCAGGATGGGCCAATACCATCTAAGAGAACAGGACAAAACCATCATGCAATTAAGCAAGAAATCAATCACAGCAAACAGGCAGTAGTTTTGCAAATTATAAGTTCAATGAATCATGCAAGCTGGCATTTAGTCCATCACTCAGTTGTAAATGGAATGGATCAATCAATCAAGGAAGCAAACACTCTGTTTAAAGACATGTACAGCACTGCCATTCCAATCCTCAGAGTCTCAGAGACAGAAATATGTCCATTGAATTGACTCAATGGAACAAATTCCAAAGCGAGCCTGCAAGGTTCACCAGCATCTTGAGACTCCAAGTGATAGATGTATGAGACTATGTCTCGTATTCACTCAGACCATGTTAGAATCTAAGCTTCAGTATTACCCCTACGTTCATCTAGAGTGTACAAGGTATAATCAGCTTCTTGTGAACATTAGATGCAAGACTGATTGTTTCAATAACAGTACAGTCCCATTCTTAATCCTTCTTTTAAATAAAAATCTGTCTTGTACTGTTTGGCTAATGTATGTATGTTTATCCATCCCTACAAATTGGTGTACTTTTCATATTTTTGATGTAATCCTTTTTCAGATTTACATGTAGAGTTTAAATATATTTCCAAGACCTCCTTGAATTATAACAAGAAATGGTTTAGAATGGGTTTTTACTGCAATAGTATCAAATAAAATCTGAACTAAGAAAGACATACATGTATAATTAGTCCCAGTGTTTTGGATTTTAAAATATTTTAAAACTTTTATTGTGTTCTGTGTCTTATAAACATGAATAGTACATGATAGACGGCAAAATATGTCTGAAAAGAAAACTTTGATGATTGTTTTAGATTGATATCATCTCATTAATGAAAACATCAATTATCAGTGCTTATACCATGGTCAGGTCAGCATTGACATTATGAGCTATGACAATACTGAATTTATGGTTATAACCGATGCTATTTGAGAAAAACAAGTTAAAACGGTAAATCATTCATTTATTTGAATGATCGTAGAAACAGCAAACATTGATTAAAAAACATTGCAGTACATTTACCACTGTTATACACATGTAGGCCTATACATTTCTTTATGTAAAGCTGCTAAATTGGTCTTCTTTAAATTTCTGAACAGATGATTTTGTAGAAAATTATCCAAGAGGTGATGAAACATTTGAGGTTACTTTAAGACCGACCAGTCACAACATGTACATTACATTCATGACAATACTTACTTATTACATCAAGGAATGTTAGTGAGACAACGACGTTGGTGCCCCAGTTAAAAATGGATGCCAGGGAACTCGCTCGACCTCGTATACCAGCTGGGAAGATTTCACTTAAAACCAGCCAGCTCACTGGCAAAAAACAAACATACAAATAATATTATCCCCTGTGTTTTGTTCATGTTACATGTGTGCTTACTAAATTTTAAATTATCAAGTAATAAACCACAAGGGAAACTGACTGGATAACTTTTTTATAATTTGGGTTTGAACAAAGAAAAATTGACTGGAGCGGGACTTGAACCAACGACCTCCGGATTAACGTACCGGCGCTCTACCAACTGAGCTATCCAGCCCTATGTTGGCGTTCTCCCTATTAGTCAATATCTTTGTTCGGGGGTGCCAGTCAGAAGCCATTCAACCGTTAACTGCTGTGTAGCCAGGGATCGGGCTGGATAGCTCAGTTGGTAGAGCGCCGGTACGTTAATCCGGAGGTCGTTGGTTCAAGTCCCGCTCCACTACATGTATCCTAATTTTAACACAAATTACACAATGCAATAGACTTTTAATAGTCCTTTCCACCTCAAGTAGCTACACAATGATTTCTTAGAAAAACAAGAGGTAGCGAGACATCTTTTAAACAATTTTAAAATCAGGAAAATGTGTGACAAGTCACATGCCTGTTGCTTGGTGACAGGTGCCAACCTATTTGTATCAGAAGGTGCTGGTGTCCAAGGGAAATCTATCCCCATGACATTCTGTCCCCAATAGGCCTATGGGAAATTAACCTGGGTTGAACTTAAAGGAGGCTGATTCAAAAGAGATCACTATCAGAAGAAATTTGTACAAGGCTCGCCGTATGGGGGATAGAACCTTCGGGGCAGAATTTCCTGCCATACCGGGAGTAGCAGTTTGAGTAAACTGAAGGACATTTTTTACAGAACCCTGTCAATTTTTATTTTTATTTTATTTTTTTAAAGTCATGGAAATGCCTACCTGGTCCAAATCCATATGAATATGCGCCAACATACAATGTCAATGAGATAACTGCCACTATCTGAGCCACTCCTGGTCCATCCTCAACTGGTGACTCTGTAACATTCCCAGTCATAGTGACATTAGACTCAAGTCTCAGCCCAGCCTCTGTAGACACTCCAGTGGTAGTTGTGGCCTCAGGCATTATTGTTGTCTTTAATCTACTGCCAGATTCATGTGGTAAAATGCTATCATTGACTGGACTTGTAACAGAAGTAGTTTGGAGATTTCCTTTCTCAGTCTGGCTTGATTGTTCAGTTACCATCATTCCTGTCAAAAGTTCCCCTCCTGTAACCTCTGATGGTGAGGTCACATTTGGACTACTCGACGTTGACCCTTGACTTACATTCCGTTTAACCCTGTCTTTGTAAAGCCTACTTTGTAAATTTCCTTTCCCAGTTTGAGTCTCTTCGCTGATCAATCCAACAATGTTCAGAAGTTCTGGTGAACTTCTAGAGATTTCCCTTACTGCTGAGTCAGGAAGCCTCAGCATACTAAGGTCCATTTGGTCTACTGATATGTCCTGCCGGGATGAATAATCTTGAATTTGAGTCGTGACAACGGTTGTTATGGTCTCCTCTGAGGCCTTAATGAAGCAGGTCCTGTTAGCCGTAGATGGAAGAGAAACCTGACAATTCGAAATAAACAACAACGTTTTATTCATTGTTAGGATTTGAAACTTTGCATGGTGGAAGCATAACTAAGTGAGGTTTACGGTAACACCATGTGAAAATCTCTTTTGAGTAGTGTAGGTTCTGAAAAGAACCGGTGGTTAACTACTCAACGTTTCGATCAGTATGCTCTGATCGTCTTCTCCTGAAGACCTTACTTAGTTATTCATTGTTATTTCATTTAGGATAAGAGGAAGATGAGACAGCTTGCAACCATATCATACACACTACAAACATCATGTACATGTATGATGTAGCTAGTCAGTTTGGAATGTCTGGGTGAATCATCATGATATTGAATTGCCCACAGCGATTTGGTTGCACTCCCAAACCAGTATAGCAGTACACATGTAGGTATTATATCACTTAGGGGTCTCTTACCAAGGAAAACTAAATGCAATTATAGGATTGGCTTGCATTGACATTGATCATGGTGCATACAATTTGTATTTACTCTCATTCAAATCAATGTCACCAAACTGAAGGCTAGGACAAAACAGTCTGGTTCCTATTTTGTACACAGGGAACATGACAACAACTGTTCGTTCATTACCAGTAAAATTTTATATTCATTTGTAAATACCTGGGACAGTTTGTCTAATCCAATTGGCTGGAAGAGATAACATGGCCTTGTTTAAATGTGCAATATGACCTTGCAGGGCCGAGGCTGTGCGAAAAAGAACCTCACCTTCAGCTCAGTCCTTTCGCGCATGGCCACAACCCTGCTGAGTTTAAGCGAACTTTCAAGACTCCATCCCACTCTTTTGTTCCCTTGGTCAAAGGTCACTTGAATAGAACCCCCTGGCATTTTTCTTTCTGTCAGTGCTACCCTTATTGCTATGCCTATAACCTCTAGAGTGATTAGAAGTTTGAACACAATCTACAAGATGAGGGGTTTTTCACCTCTAATGGTCACTCTATCATGTGCCAAAAAATAATTAAAATATGTCTCTCAAAATCTGATTTGCTGGAGAAATGCACTTAGAAATGATTTTCCATCAGATATAGAGAGTCAAAGATGTAGTACCTGGGTGACAACACCTAGAGTGATTATAATGACTGTCATGATTCCAGCTCCAACCAGGAGAAAATGCCGCCTTCCTGCCTTGTCCACAAAACAGAGACACATAAAAGTTGATACCACCTAAGATGAAAGAAGAAGAAATGTTGCTTTTTGTTGGGAAATATAACTCTTTAGTTCGATAAATCTGAGTCCAAGACCCACATCATAAAGCAGTTTTACCAGTAATCAATTTTTGGGGATTAGCCCACTTTAGACTGACGTCCCACGCAGAGCTCAACAGTCTGCCTGTTGTCAGAAATTTTGAGAATCAAATTGCATAAATACGTGGTGAGCATCTAACAGCACGAGCATTGCCTTAAATTTAATAACCACCACCCAATAAAACACAAAAATCTGACTCCCACATGGTACGACCAAGATTCATCTTGGATGACAATGCCAGGTGAGTTGAGTCAATAGAATTCACAACTCCAGTGAGCTTGAGTGAGCAAAGAAATGCATTTCATAGACAAATGAGAAGATTTAGCTGAACGCATACATCTGTAATGCAATTTACATGGCAATAGGCTGGGTGCTTACAAATGATAAAGCATCACTTATATTCAGGTACATGTGAATAAACAGCTTTTTCAGGGAAACAGTGAAATACATCAAGGGTCAGGTAAAAATAAAAAGTATAGTGGATCTATTAAATTGGGCCAAAGCATTTTGAATAATCATCAATAGCTGCTTATCTTTTTGGTGTTACACACTTCCATAGGGAAACGCTTTCTTAAGAATCATCTGCAAATTAAGTTTAAAACTTATTTCTTAGGTAGTAAATATACAATGTTTCACTTTTTCAGTTCTGAATTTTTCACAATTTATATTCAGAAAGCATTCCCCAACTGCAATCTTCTGTAAAACAAGTTGTTAAAATCACTATAAAATATACCAGACAGCTTTTACCTTAACTATTCCAAGTCCAACTGTTGCCAAGGTAGCAGCAGTGTTACTCTCAAAACCTAGCGATTTGAAGATTGTTGGTGCATAGTATAACACATTGGTCTGACCAGTAAACTGAAACAAACACAAACAACACTAATAAAGTAAGATTACGCTTAAGCATTGGGTCGGGCTAATCACCATCATCAGTGTACAATGTTTTGGATGTTGAGTGTTGGGACTTATTAAGGAAGGATCCGATCACTAGATAATAGTAAGGGAAACAATACTTTTACTAGAAATCTATGACTTTTCTATGACCTGCTACAAAGATTTGTTTCCCAATTAAGGTTTTTGGAACTTGCAAATGTTGGATATTATTACTTTTTCTGATTGTAAAAACAAAATTAACTGTTGTTTCATCTCATAGACTATCATTATTAGCGCAGCTCTTATGGTCAACTCCCCCCCCCCAACTCCACCTTACCCCCACCTCCGCTCCCCCCCCGCCATTATTTGTTTATTATGCCAATAACATCCATTTAGATCTTTATCATTTGTTTCAAGGATAAAACTATAAGAACAAACATCGAGGAACCTGCTGTCATGATGTTTTCTGGAATCATCTTTTGAGCAAATTTATAAATTAACTCAAAGACATACCTGCTGAAAGAAAACTAGTCCAGCACCAATAAGAAAGCGCCCTCTCATGTTATTAACAGAACTCAGAACATCCCACACTTTGTAGTCCTTAAAAGACAAAACAATTTAATTCAGTTGGCGATAATAAAAGTACATTCATTTCAACTAAATCATTTTCAAGCAACAAATCAAAAACTGATGGTACGTAATTGGCTTTTCGAGGACTACTTATTTTAAACTTGTGGTGCATGTATTTAGGAAATCTTATCATGAAGGTTTGGTATGTTATTTGCTTTTGGAAGATTGTATGTTTTTCTCTGATGCTCAGGGATTTTTACACACTGCTGGAGTGTTACAATGTAGGAAGAATATATTCTTTTATACACTATTCAAGTTTTAATCACGGGACACTGGTAAATTTGTTAGAGATCTTGTAATTGTCAACAAAATGAAAGAAATGGCATATTTGATACCAAAGACTTTCCCCCTCAGAATTCTATTTTCTTATTACTTACCTGTTCCGTGAGTAATGAGTTTCGGATGACACTCAGTTCCCCCTCAATGAGGTCGGTGCCTCTGAGTTTCTGCAAAACCGTTCGAGCCTTTGACTCTTTCCCTTTCTGCATCAAGAACCGGGGGCTTGGAGGAAGTAAGATCATTCCAACCCCTTGGACGACAGCTGGCAATATTGATAGGCCAAACATATATCTCCTGTAAATAAAAAACACACAGTTTCAGGTGGAATGGCTTCTTACTGGCACCCCGAACAAAGACAGTGACAAAATAGGGAGACCGACAACATTACGACTAGATAGCTCTGTTGGTGGAGCACCAGTATATTAATCTGAAGGTCGCAGGTTCAAATCCTGCTCTCTAGTAAACTTGTCTTTGTTCAACCCAAACATTTATTGAAATCTACCCAGTCAGTTCCGCTTGAGGTTTAATACCCCATTTAAAAAAAACACATCTTTAAATAACACATCTTGCCATGCTTAACAATTTCAGCACCACAAATTCAAACTGCTGACCTACATGTGACTGTAGAATTAGAATTAGAATACATATACTAAAAAAAAAAACTGCAATGAAAATGTATGTGCCATTTGGTTACATGTAGGTGCATTACTGAAACACAACTGTATAATTTGAAGATAGCTAGCTGATAAGCAAGTCAAATGTGTTAAGTTTGATGAAAGAAACTGTGCAAGCATAGTGTAGCAAGATAACACACTTAAAGATCTACAGCGTGATGATGAATGAGTGACTTACCATCCTGATGGCACTGATATGAAGAAGTAGTTGACAAGATATGCTAAGAGGATACCTAGAGTAATTCCAACCTCATTCACACACACTAACTGACCTCGCTTTGTCTGTTAAGCAAACAATGCAAGCATGAAAATAAGGGTGGTATGTCATGACTACATGAATAGTGTAAAGTAATGGCTTTGGTTGTGGCTAAGGCTTGATCAAAGATTCTGACTTGACTTTGGACACAGCCATAGCCAAAGCCAATCAATTCTGACAAAGTCACATTAGACTGTGCCAGTATTGCGCAAATCAAAAATTAGAAAAAAACTTGAATGAAGACAATATTTTTATACGAAATCAAATCTTCTTTTTGAATTCCAGTTACAAAAAAATCCTTGAAAATAAAAATACCCATTAGCAATAAATACAATTTCAATTTTCATATAGCACAAAAAATGTGTTCAAATTAACATTGAAACAAAAGTAAAACTTTGGACGAGGATACCTAATCCCATGTGCCAATCACGCCCAAATCTGTGCAACCATCACATAGATTTAATGACAACATGAACGTCAGTAGGGCAAAATTCTTAATCTTTTACAAATAACCGGAAAGGGAGGTCAAGTCTCATTCTCGGGTTTTCTTTGTTGATTTGTAAAAACTTTTTACCCTCAAACATTTCAAGGCTAAATTTTACTTTTCCCAACAATACGTATAAATTTAATAGTCATAAACTACGTTGAACTAAAGTACTTGAAGAAACAGAATCGCGCACATGTAAAATCCAATATCCAATATACTTGGTCTGGGAAGTTGGAGTATGTGCGAGACTTGCACAGTCTATGGCAGCATTAGTGGTTGCAATCCACTCTGATGAATTCGACAATATCTTGTAAAGTTGAAGGGTTGAAATTGAAATTTTCTTCCCCAAATCAATGTTTTAGTTTCTCCTCATTGTTACCTAGAATACTACCTAGTGTATTAATATGCAAGATGAAGAGTTTAGGGTTTACTATATCACATCCTGGACCCAACTCCTCCAAAATGTATCCCCTGTTTTGCCTTATATAACAATTGATTCAGTATGGCATTCCAATCACAATAGTGTCAGGTACATGCAAGGATGTATAAAGGGCCGTTGCATGTTAAGTGTTGGTGGATAAACAGAGAGGTTCTAGCCACACAAGAACATTGTTTGGGTCATTTTAAAAAATTGGCAACATAGACACTAAAGATGCATTACCGGACGTTAGGCCGATTTGATGGTAAAATAAAAATTCAAATATTAAATTGCTATTTTTACGGGTAGGAAAAGTATAAAGCTTTTATTTAATACCTTGAACAAAAAAAAACTGTTAAAAAGGATTAGCAACAATAAATTAAAACCAATAAAAGGCTGGGCCAGCCTTTCAATTCAGACTTATGACTTAATTTGCATAATGCCACAGTCCTATGAATATTCAGTAGATCTATACTATGTGTACATGGATGCTACACACAACAGTGTGCGCATCATACTTGTGGTGGATCACAGCACTTTTGTACATTGTACAATGTATACATAGCCTATGTGCGAGCCAACATAAAATGTTTACAACAATGAGATCTACAACTGGCCATCACCACTACCACCATTCAAGATGAGTCCAGCATAAATTCAATTAATTACTTTTTGAGCAACAGTACCAAGAATATACATATCGCAAATGATAGGAAATTGGGTAATTTGAATTGTGCATTCCCCAAACCACAGCCCACTGCACACAAGGAACATAGATGGGATCAATGACAATATGGTACCTTTTTTCCCCAAAAAACTTAGTGAACTTTTGCCGAGAAAAACTTAGTGAACTTTTGCAGAGAAACTATTTGTTTTTTAACAGTTTCTCTGCAAAACTTCACTAAGTTTTTTGAACATCCGCATTTCTTGATTTTTAAATGCCGAATCCAAGCACGGCTTTTAACAATGTTCAGTAAACATGACAGGTACATTCATGTGTGCCAGCCGTGACCTGTTCACAGCTCAAAGAGGTCACAGGGGTCATTTCATTAACTAGCTTATTTGTCTGAGAACAAAACCGCCGAGAACAAAACCCCTTTTAAAACAAAAGCACTTGCATCTACAGTTCCAGAAAAGTAACATTTTATATATTTTTCGTTGTACAAATGTGTAGCCTTTCTAAATTCATTCACTTGCAAAAATTAGTTGCTGTAAACCTTTCATCCAAACATTGGCAGTTCATCTTTAAAAATGGCACAGCAATTTGTTTATGTTCCAACTAGGGCCGGAAGGGGAAGTTGATGAGCACAGTGATGACAATCTTCTTATAAGTTGAAAGATGGATTGTTCTATTCAACTCGGCAAAGCGGAATTTAGTGGATATTTTGTATTTCAACAAATGGAAATATTCTCTCCACTGCACGCATGCAAAATATTAAACATAAGTTTTAAAAAACATCCAAGTAATCATCAGAGGGACGTAGCATGATTTCAATGTTGTGTTTATACTCGGTCACTACGATGCACTGTCATGAGTCAGTCAAATTACTGCATGAAGCTAGTATGTCTGTATGTAGAGAGACAGGGATGAACCTTGGTGTACACAATGATTTGCGTCAAAACATAATTCATGGAGGGAAATAAGGAAAATGAATTACCACAGGGGAGATTTCTGAGATGTAGATGCATTCTGCAATGGCCGACAATGACACAGCAAATCCAACGATCAATCGACCGATAATCTGCAAACCATAAAAGGAACAACACAAAATGGACGACTGGTCAGTAGTCTTCTTTCAGAATGTTAATTATAATATAGGCTCCTCTTGAAGTGTTCCAGTAGATATTTATGTTGCCCTTCTATGGTGGCCTCTACAAAGGGAAAACTGCCTTGCCAATATAACAACACAAAGTATCAGGTCTGTATATGGCCTACACAGACTGCAAGATCTACAAAGTTCTAGAAGAATATTGTATACTTGTCATGACCCGTGGCCCATAAATCAACTCAGAGTTATGAAAACAAGGTTTGAAAGTCTGTTCAATGTCACAGTTGGAAGGTACTTCAAACAGGGATGTGATAGGCTGTTGAGAAAAAAATCTGAACTCTGAGCACAAAGAGCGAAAGCATGCGAGCTCGGAAGCATGCGAGCTC
>CM021542.1:6858701-6869442 GCA_010994315.2 Pisaster ochraceus | reverse complement strand
CCCTTCTCTAAATTGCATTGGTTGACAACATTATTAGGGGTCTCTGTATACGGTTACAATCTTTTGGATTATCCTAGTGGGAATTGAAGAGAAATAATGTGTAATCTATAGCCTTATAATATGAGGGAATTAAAAGTGTGCAAGTGTTGTTATACAGGGACACTTAGGTTGGTCAACCTTTCATAGAGTGGTGATACAATATTGGTAGCTGTGTACACTTTAATCTGCAAAAAGTCCGGGATTTGGGAGTTTGGTTATGAACATGCGATTATAACAAGTTAACTGATGACATAGTCCAAATAAAAACAGCTTAACTTGAGACAACTTGTTCAAAACTAAAACTAAAAACTGGGTTAAATTCTTCAGTGTTAATCTTACATCAATCTAATTCTTGAAATATTGATGTTGTACCTAGCCTTTACAGACAGTGTTTCAGTCTTCATAAAAACTCATGGAAGTTCTGGAGCTCAACTTGCACGCCCTATTCCTTGAACCAATATACAAATATTTAAATCTTGAATCCTAAATGTCTTTATTATAGCACAATCACCACAGTCTTTCTTCTTAAACAATTTTTTAGACCTTGAACATACTCCCTAGTGTAAAAAATGTACAACAAACCTTAACTGGGTAACCTAATCAATTTTCGGTAAGCGGGGAAATATTGACTAGAATGGGTTTTGAACCAAATGTTATACAGGTTACTGTTACCGTCTCAGCTACCTCTAACCCTGTGCTGGTAATCTACCCATTTTGTCAACAAAATTATTCCTAGATGGGTAGAAATTGCTACTAAAATCTAAAATCTACAAATCAGAGTGGGTTTGCATTAGTCTACATTTTGAAATTGTAAGCACAAGCTTTAGAAGGTGAATTTTTAGAGCGTCTTGGGCTTCTGACAAATGCAGTATACACTGAGATGATGACCCAAGCCATTGACTAGGATTTGAGTAACACTTCAGTCAGACCCTTCTGAGAGAATGGAATAACTTGAAGACTTAACCTACTTGTTGAAAATGACAGTTCAGAAGATACTGTTGATTCAACAGTTAGTTCTTAAATATGAATTTGGAAGATAAACAAAAACATCCTGTGATAATCTGATGTACTCTTTCAAAGCTTGTGTCTAACTTACATGGATTACACCAACATGAAGATACACCATGAGTTAAGATAACTCAAGGAACTGGGACTCCCTCTCATTGACTTGAGGCTTAACACAGTACTTGGCTCAAAAGCCTTTATAATAGATCTCCAATTTCAGATTTAACAAACATGCAGCATTTCTGAAACTTAATTCAGCTCATTATATTCACTGAAAAGAAGCATGCACATCGAGTAAAATATTTCTTAGTGCATCTATGACTGACGGAAGTCAAACCCTGATATCAACTCCACAAAGACAAAGAATGTAAATAATGAGTTTGTCATTTTCAAATTCTCCGATTCCATTGAGATTCTTGAAGCACACAATTCAGCTAAGCACAAAACAATTTTGCTTATGAAGGAAAGGTTTACCAGCCAAAATACCAAGTAAATGTACTGTTTATGACTGGTTCCCTGTTTATTTGTTCCTTAGCATAAAATGAAGAGGTAATAATTTCTTTCTATTCTATGAAATTGGGGCCTGGTTATCAGCTTTCAAATAATATCCACAATTCTTCATACTGCTTGATATTCAATGCAATAAAACAGATTATCACTGTTTGCATTTATACTTCACAAAGATGAAATGTTTGTGAGGTTTTTATTCTTTTATTTTTTTATTTTTGTGAGTAGTAACGCCCTTAATCAATTATACAGCACTTAAATATTTGTTAATAAACCACAAAAGAAAACAAAAACTATAATAATTATATCCCAAACATGATTTTCCTGATTCCAAAATAAGCATAATTACATTGGCACTTGTTAAATATTAAACACATATTTACAGAGATAAACTTCAGACCAATTCTTATGTACATCTCTATTCCCTCCTTTCTTTTACTTAAAACATTCATTTGCTAAGCAAAACTAAACAGGGAACCAGTCACAAACAGCATACAACATCAAATACATGTAGCAGTTTAGCAGGCAACCTGCCTCTGCTATTACATTGCTAAGCAAATTGTTTTTGATTGTGCGTAGCAACTTTGCGTGTTCAGGAATGAGCTCATAACCATTATACTTTCATTATGCAGTACTTTTTGGAAGGACTATGTTATAAAACTTTGTACTAGTACTGATAACAATTTGTCATGTTTACCACTTCCCCATATAAGCAAGGGGCCAGACTATTTCAACTCAATCAATATGGCTGTGGCTATGACTTACAAGCCATATGCGCCAAACATGACGCTACACTCTTTCATGCTGTCCTTTAGCAGATTCCCAATTTACATCATGCCAAAATTTTACTTTATATGCAAATTCTACTTGCAAATGACTTCAGAAAAAAGTCATCAATTGTTCAATTTGATAAAAAGTTCTTCTATGGGCGTTGTTGTCTGCAATAAGCAACTCAGCAAATTCCTAAAACTAATATCAAGCTTTTCATTCATAACCCATTTTAAAATTCTCGTGTTCAGTGGTGTACCCTGAAAATATCTTTAGAGAGGGCTGGGAAATAAATTCAGCCTTGAAACACTACTACAACAGCAGAATTATGAGGTGTGCCGATCACCACAGCCCCTTTTATCAATGCCCTAAACAATCCTGATGATAACAATGTCCATTCCTTTTTATTGTTCTCTCTAATAGACACCAAACACCCTCCCTAGCATGTAATCTCTCATGCAATAAACAAAATAGAATTAGCTGTTTGGAACACGCCAGATCCAGGTTTTTTTTTAAGTGCAAATGGAATCTATACTTGAGTTGCCAGCAGTGCCCCCAAAGAAAAAATGGTGCCCCCCCTTGTGCCCCCCAAAAAAATTACCTTAGTTACGCCGCTGTGTTGCAAACTGCTTACCAACCAAAAGGACCTATGGTACAACAATGTATAACAGCAAAGAAGAGTTAATGGCCTGACGTTTCGACCCTAGCAGAGTCTTTCCCAACGGCTAAAAAAAATATTTTTTGCTCTTATGCAATCAAAACATTTCTGTGGCAACCAGTTAAAAATGGATAAAACAGTTCCTTTTCAGCATTTCTTTACAGTACTAAATTTGATACCAAGAATAAACAACATTATGTAGTACAGGATTTCCCCAATATAAAGTTTCCCTGATCACTTTTTACTTAAACCTATACCATGTTCGTTGTACCCTTTGATCTTAAGCCTTACGCGAATATCAATATTAAAGGTTTTAAAAAAAGTTTGTTTTAATATGTTACATGCAAGTACCTACTTTTTTGACAGTTATAATCTATACACATTTCATTGTACATTTTTTATTGACTACCCCAAATCTTTGATTTTCCTGATTTGAATGGACTCATCACTTCAAGCAGGCGATCCAAACAGGCATACAGAGACTCTGACCTCTTCTACTTCATACTTTTGAATTTATAAAAGGGTTGACAACTTTGGGCAGCCCCTATAGCAAATAAACATATCATGGACTATCTACTTTATAACAGGTTTATGAAATCTTGTGCCAAGATCAGTGTCCAAAGGTTTGGATGTCAAGTTGCTGTGAGCTGAAGGATTCTTATGATTTCAGGAAATGTCCCACTGCACCCAAAAGGAGCTAGAGTAATTGCTTACAATTAATGAATATATGTATGTTATACAAATGTTTATATGTAAAGTAGTTGAGATCTGTAATATGGGAAGGGTAAATACTTGAGGCACACACTCCTGGGTAACAACTTATAAGAATATACATGAAAAACAATCACCTTACTAAATCTGTACAACTATTTATAATAATTACATCTCTTTATGGTGTTCCTTGAAAAGGAAAATAAAAGCACCAGTTTTAATTTGATTTAGAGAGATTAAAGGTGCTAAGTCATTGCACTTTCCCAGTATTATACTATTCACTGAATTTGAACCTTTGACCTGTATTATCTGTTATTTGCATAACTAATCACAAGTCCTATAATCCATACTTAGGCTGAAGTTTTTAAGCTGCAAGCAACAGACAATCTTATAGAGCTGCAAATTATCCTGTTGAGCAGAAATTAGCAGGAATTAGTCAAAAATATAACTCATCTTGTGCCATTTGTGCGGGTTACCATTTTTCTGAGCTTATGAAATAAATAGTTTTATGAAAATTGCCAAAGGTCAGAGGTAAGAATTCGATGTAAAGTGAAAACACAACAACATAGCACCTTTAAGGGCAACCTCGTTCCCAGTGGTGTAAGATCTCGACGCACCATTTTGTTTTCTTTCCCAGAATGCCTTGCTCGATTGTAACCCCTGGAAGTGTGACTTTAAAATATCCAAATATGTTGGATATTTTAATTAGTCCTGTGGTTGATCCATTCTGTGATAGAGATTACGCAGAGCGTGCTGTCAAAAGACGCATCAAGTCATGGAGCAACTGGCCCCTCTCATTTTTTTTTCGATCTTGTGATTCGTCTTTCTGTATGCAGTTTAGGGTGACCATGTAAAAACATGATTCATTTGAAATGTATTGCGTCAAAATACGTGCATTTTTACACGCGTGTACTATGCCCCTGACAAGGGCCCTGCAAGCGTTTGAATGTTTTTAACAACTGTGCACGCAAAGCAGTACATTCTCGTTAGCCAATCAGCATTGATTTTCAGTGTTTCCCTCCCAGGGGTTTAGCAACGAGAGGTATCGATACGACGCGCTGCCCATGGTAGCGAGGCTGCTTTAAGGGCTTTGCCCAAAACAATGTCAGCTAGGGCTATGGCTAGTTCACTGTAACTGCTTGTTTGTTGTATTGGCTGAACTCAACAGCCACAGCCACAGCCAACTCAGACAATGTCTCCATTCCACCACAGGATAAACAGTATGAACATTAGTGTTAAATGCTGCTAGGACACTGATTAAAGTGAGAATATTTCCAGATAAATTTCAGGCAAAAATGATGAAATTGTAATTCTGCAAATAACCAAATTGGTTCCATGCAACAAGAATGTGTCCTGGTGTGATGAAAAAGTTATATCTTATAGTTATAAATACTCTTGATTTAATAGTACAATGAAACAGAGTTCAACCTCAGCATTCAACTGGAACTTCTGAGGGAAGATACAACCATATCGGGTTGATAAGACACTACATTGTAAACCAGACAAAGACCAGGACAACACATTATGAATGTCTTATATACGTATAAATATATTTGTTCAGTCATACATTTCGGTTTAAGTGCTTTGAGTTGTATGAAAGAAATACAAAATGGATGTGCCATTAACAAGGGTGTACAGTCAGAGCATGGCACCCCATCTCACAATGTACTTTCTTACATCTTCAAGCATAACAAGAACAGTTTGAGTCAGGGTACAACCCCCATTAAGGCATTTAATACAACATATTAATAAGGCCAGTGGCATCACACAAATACAGGAGATGTCATCTTCCTCCCCAAACACACACGAGACCCCTCCCCCCACTATTCAAACAATATCAAACGTTGACATAATTGTATACACCTTAAATAGAGCTTTACATGTATATTAATTAAACCACTGACAAAACATTGGACCTAATTCTACAAATCTGCAGCGGAGAAGATAACGCTTAATAGAAAACTACCATGGAACCAGTTTCACAATCAATGTTATGTAACAACTCTATCAAACTGGTGACAACTTAAAATCCAATGAATATTTTTACAGCAACACAAAGTCATTTATATCTAACCTCTTGAGAAGAAAGTTTAGTTTGCAATCTTCAGAACAACTTGGGCCTTGTAACAGGTTATTTCCACAATATCCAACAAGATATTTTTGCAATGAAAGTGAGAATATGAAAAGCAGACACAGAAGCCCTCCTTGCAATCTAGTGATGGCTGGCTATAGCTGAGCAATTGGGGAAAAAATTACATCAGCAACCTTTTCTGATTCACAATAAATGGGCCCTAGAACAGGCCAGGCTCAGAGAATCAATAAGTATTAAGAATGAATGAGTTTTGTCTGATGGAAGACTACATTTCCTGCTTGCAGTCCTGTCTTAAGTCTTTATTTCAAATTGGGTTGTAGGATTCAGCTTCATCAAATCTTCCTTAAGTGGGCCTCAATCACAGCGAGTATTTGGCACAGGTGGCAATGTGCTAGCCCTGACTGGATCACTTCTTGTTTGGTACAAGTGAGTTTGTTGACAGCCTTAAATGTATCCCACACCCTGGGCCTTTATGCAGGTCTTGTTGGCAGTGGTCAAGCAAGTTCTTGGCACTAACAAATGGGACCGAGTATCACTGAAAGTAGATACAGTATTAACCTGGGCTGTTGGTGTGTAGTAGTTATCTGCTACTAAGGGAGACACTTTTTACAATCTGTGCCAAACTTCCTGGGCCCTTAAGCAGGCCTTCTCTAAACTGTCCGGCAGGTTCTTGGCACCACCAAACAAGATCTGCTCTATGGCAGTAGACCTTATCCAGGAGTTGTGGTGTAATACTCTATTATTAAGGGAGACGTATCTTAAGGTCGGCATTATACTTCCTGTGCACTTAAGCGGGCCGTGTCCACAGCATCCAGAAGGTTCTTAGCATCAACAGCGAGTATGTGTCCAGCAGAGAGCATGCCTTTCTTGTAGTCCTGATCCAGGGTGGTAGTAGCATACCGTTGGGCAAGCTTCATAGCGTTGATGAGCTCAGCCATGTCCGAGCTGAGTACTTTATGAGCCATCTGGATGCTTCGATGTGTCTGAGGAGGGAGGGAGCTGTAAAGACCATCTACACTGGCCAAGAGGTTCTTCAAAGACAAGCCCACATCCTGATGGAAGAAAATGGAATCTCTCAATGACAAAGAAAAAATACAAACATAACACTACACTCCTTGCTTCATTATGGCACTAACCCTTTCATTACTGCCGCAATGTTATGCAAGAAGTATCTGAAACAGAATTTTTCAAATCATTCAATGTAAACATGGCCCTAAAATTATATACATAATGTTACACAGCATATTTTTCATCGAGAGTTCAATTTTTACTTATGTGCTGTGTATATTCATTCTTCGTTTTTTGACTTGTTCATCGTTCAAAGAAAACAATATTTCACAAGAGGAATAATGGCTGCTCCCAATGGGAACAAGGTGTTCTTGGAGAATTCCCACTGGAAACACATGTTGGGTTTATCACATACATGTATGCAAGGAAGGGACAGATTTTGTGCTGATTTGAAGATTAAAGTGCACATATTTATTTCCTTCACACAACCCTTACATACTAGGCAGTTTGGCCCCAAATCCTTCTACTTCTTCTTCTCCTATGTCACTCCACATCAAGTTGTTTGGACTTGGATGATATTGGAATGCCTAACCCTGTGATAAGCAATGGTTGATATAGGAGGAATTGATACTGTAAGTGTTAACGCAATGTAAGGGGCACCTGAAATTCCAATATGTTTGAATCTGCGCAAGACTTGCCAATCTTTCAAAATAATACCTGTTTTTATTAAGAGCCTACATTCCTAAAAGGAAGATCAAACAGAATGAGAGTGTTCAGTGTTCAGAGACTTGCCCTAAGCAGCTGTGAGAAGTTAGATTCTAGGTTTCTGTACCTTAACTAAGTTGACATACTGCTCTGATCGGACTGCATGTACCATGTTTACCATCTCCATTACAGCTCGTACAACCTGAGTAGTATTCTCAAATACCTCATCATTAGTACGATCTAGATCCATAGTAGGACCAACCTGGTTAATGGGAGGAAAAAACAACATTACTTTAACAACCAAAGGGAACTAGGGAAGGCGTGTTTTCAAAGACTTGTTTATTTCTTCACAATAACAGTATTTTTTTTTAATAACTGATTCAAAGTATCAAATATTTCTTTCCAATCTTAAGTTTAAAGATAAAATATATGATTAGTAATCATGACAATATAAATAGTGTTAGTTTTAAGTTCACAACTGGTCAGTGGCAGAATTCAATCTGGGGTCCACACTGGCTAAAGACAGTTAAGAAATCACTCAGCTATCCTTTTAGAAATGATATCTATCAGAAAGGTTCTTTACAGGTTCCGTTATCCTGACAAAAACTAGAGCAGAACTCCAAACATTAAGAAGACCTAGACAATTATTATGAGAATGGCATTCGTTATCATGAGAACGATATTTGATATTAGATATTATTCTCATATTAATTTGGAACTTTATTTAATGGTTTCAGTAAAGAATCAATTGAGTCAATCACACGCAGTGATGGCGATATTGCATTCTTGGTGAATCCACCACAATCCGAACCCTCTGATCTATCTATCTTACCTGTACAGGTTGCTGTGGCTGCTGAGGCTCCTCAACCTTGGGAGGCTCAACAGGCTTTACAGGTTCAGGTATCGGCTGACGATAGTCTAAACATGAGAAACATCAAGGATTTATTTTCATGATTATAAAATGAAGTAAAATATCAGTTTTTTTGTTTGTATCATTTGTGAAAAACCTTTTATCCAAAATGCCACCATTGATTGAAATACCACATAAAATGGGTAACTAGCAGAAAAGTTTAATATTGAATTTTAAAACCAAAGTACACCATTGGTAGTAATTGGAGAGGGAAGCTATTAGTTTCAATCTGAAAGCTCACTACTAATAATGTATTTCATCCAGTAACACTCCTCCAGATAAATATTTTTCTTCCTCAATGAGTCTGCACAAAATCCCTGAAAAATCAATTGCTTCCACCACATTCAATGAGTCTTTTGAAGGTGTACATATTTATTACAAACTAGAGGGTGGGAATTAATTTACTTGTCTAAAAACCAATGATGTATTATCCTTCAAAACATATTTGTTTCATTTCATTTCATTTATTCTGGCTGTGAAGCCAAGGACTCTCAGAAGAGCAAAATTAATCACTATACTAGCCACGAACCTAATGGAGAGAAAACAAGGAAGGAAGTTTCAGTTTAAGATGTGTGAGGAAAAACCACAGAATTATTCCAGGCAAAACCCACTCAAACAGGTAGGAACTAAAAACCCAATCCACATAGTAACCCCAGTTGGATTTGAACCAGGGTCCCAGAGGTGGAAGGCAAGGAAAGATATCACTACGCCAACCCGACCGCCAAACTGACAAAGTCTGTACCTACCAATCCTCATAAAAAGTGGTTTCAAAAAGGTTTCTCTGACAACACAGTTTATCTTCAAGCAAACTTGAGTCTGATTGGTTGATCCATAGCAACAAGATTCTAATTGGTGGATCCATTGCAACAAGAATGTGATATTAACTTATACTGCATGGCCCATATAACACCCTATTCTAACATACAATTCTAACTCTGTGTATTGTGCTATTTCAAGCTGAGCGTCAGGTTTGCTTGAAGATAAATTTGTTATCCCACATGCACTCAAGGAATACGGAAAAGTATAGTGTGTCTGTGTGCAATATCCAATTCAGCATTCAGCCTTGTTGGATAAGGCACGTAAAGCGCAATATTTTCCTGCGTTTGTGTGATAACTATTGTACTTTATAAAAGCATGTTTTAAAATCTGGTCTTAGTTAAATTAGAAACTGCCAAGACAGAAATTTTTGAGCATTGAGGAGGTCTTAAACAGTTATTTTGACATTAGGGTTGGCTTTGGGATTGCAAGACATTTAAAAAGAGTGTTTCTATTTCACTTACCAGCTGGCTGATGGTAGGAACTAGGCCTGTCAAATGGTTGATACAACGGTTGGCCGATAGGATCATTATTCTGAAACAGGTATGACAATAAGTATTAGATTTGAAGATTTGCATGGTGGGGGGGGGGTCAAGGGAACAGGTTTGTGGGTGACAACCATGTTGTAATAAAAAAATAATAAACCATACGTGTACAAACGGCTTGCGAAAATTTCAGGGGGCAACGTTTTAGTAAAACTAACAAAAAGCCTCATGGCTTTTATTTAGTCATGGATTCTGTCCTTGTAATAAAGCAAGAGTGATTTGTATGTTCTACAAGAAATTCTTGCATGTATTTGACAGTATTTCAGATGGAAATGTTTTCTCTGGGAGATTGGTATTGGTGTGGACTTATAATCACTGAGCTTTCAAATTGAAACTGATCACTTTTTGTTCTAACTCATAATCCTATGCTTTGCCTTTAAGCAAGAATATGGGGAATAGACCTTATGCATATCCCAATGCACATGTTCAGCGCACAAAGGAATCTGGGTGCAACCCAAGAGTAAGAAACACCAGCAACCATCGTGGCAAGCTGATTTTGAACAATGTGGTACACAACTATAACACCTGCCATAGCTACAGCAGCTTGGTAGCTTGATTTATTTGTTAACTGTACTCAGTTTCCCAAGATGCATAGCTGTATATTTTTTAAATGGCGCCTGTGCATAGGGGCTATTAAAGCGGGGAATTGGTCACAAACAATCCACATTACATGCTATTTTGGTTGGTAACTTTTCCCTGGCAAGATGTACTATTTGTTTGATTAATTTTTTTTTTGGGGGGGAGCAGATTTTGTGAATAGGGCCTTGCTTGACTTTGATATCACATCATAGTTTTGTCTGTAATATTTTTGGAGGTAATTTTCATGAATGCTTAACAAACCCGATGTTGATGACTGCCGTTCTGTTTGTTAATGAAGTCATTTTCCTTTGCGTCTGGTCTCTGCAATAAACAAAACAGTCACAATTTGAGCCACATAAATGCAGGAAAATCACAGATCTTCACATCAGACGAACGCA
>CM021542.1:6828504-6843599 GCA_010994315.2 Pisaster ochraceus | reverse complement strand
AATCTTAAACAGGGGACCAGACTGAACATTTGTCTGACTTACTCATTCTCAAGGGGAAGTGATGGCAGAGCTCTGTCCCCTTCTGCAAAGAAACAAACAAGTTATCATGATCAAGTAATTAGATTAATTAACTATAGTCATGAGACTTTCTAAGCAACCATAGGGTATTTTTAAATGGCCCAGAAAGATAAGAGATGCCGATTGGTCAAGAACCTTAAACAGTGATACATTACACATGGAGTGTGCATTGAGAACCCAAACCAGACATATGTTTGAGTTTAAACCTTTTCACGAGTACAGCTGTGCTTGAGGTAATAGTTCTTTCCACCAAACTCTAACTAAGTTTTGTGCTTGGGAAGGCTTTGTTTCGAGATGGTGGATTAACCGACACACAATTTCTCTTGACTTTGTATAGATATGAATCCTTGCTAAACAAAAACAATCACTACATGTTGTTTTCTGATTGTGACACAAGGATATGCATTTCACTTATGCAATTCACATGAAGTATTAACTGGGCTTAAATAGCAAGTCACTGAACTATTCAATACATTTTTAGATCAAAAAATAAAATAAACACTGCTTTAGTTTGACAGCACTTATTTTCAAGGGTGCCAACACTGCTACTGTTTCCAGTTGCACATCTGTTTGTATATTTCTCTGAAACTGTTTAGGCCAATAAATTCTATAGCAGAAAGATGTTACTGATCTAAGCAGGACGCAACATCAGTCTTCAATAGAAGCGCTTCAAACCAGTTTGGACTGGATTGTTAAATCCCATCATGCACCAGCAGTTCTTTCTACCTGGATACTCAATTTAGGCCAATCAATGAGTAGAATGCACTCAGGCTCCAGCATTTACAAATTGATTTTTGTTTTTATGTTTTGCAATGAAAAATATTAGTAATTTCGCCGCCCCCACCCCCAACCAACAGAAGAGCATTTAAGGATAAGAATAAAAGTATGAAAATGTTCTTCAAAGGGAGGGAAAACCTCCTCAAATTGGCTTATACTTTATATTCTAAGCCACAACTGCGGATGCATTTATCCTGTATTCAAGACCGAGCCAGTTAGCTTACAATAGCAGACCTTTAAATTGTTCTTTCTTGCCTTCCATTTACATACTTTTTATGCACTGCTTTTTAGTTTATTTGGCAAGATCCAAACAAGAAAAAAATTGCGAATCTCTGCTGAGAATAAGAAGTTAGATCCATAACCATTTAAATTCTTCAGACAATTTAAATTCTTGAGTAAAGATTGCCCAATGAAGGTCAATATTCCTGATGCAAAAAAAAAAAAAAAACACTAAACAGCAAATATTTGAGCAGAAAGCTATTATTTTTTTTTTTTTACTTTATTAAAGCAAACTTTTAATGAAGAACTTGTTCAAGTGTTACTACAAATCATGAACATGCTTTTGAAACCGCCAATGTGGTAATTGCTGTTCTTTATCCATGCATCTTTTATTTATTTATTTTTTTTTCTAATCATCAATCATAGATTTGCAAAAAAATGAGGTGAGTTTCAAAGGAAAAACAATTACTTAAGAAAAAAACATGCCTCCCAAATATGTGTCAAGAGGCATCGGACTGGAATTGGTGATCTTGCAGAGTAGAAAACAAGAACTTCAAGCTGATTAAACATGACTTCCATCCCTGATGGTATAGAAGTAACAGCAAACACACACTTACATGTGTTATACCAATTGTAGATGGGTAAAGGCAAACAGATATCAGATCTGTTGAGTGCCTTTCATACTAAAAGGTTTTTTCCCAAAGACTTAGCCACCCTCTGCAGAACAATGTGAAAAGGTTGGTATATTTGGCTTTTAAAGGATCTAGTAACTCAACATAAGTTCACTTAACTTACAGTTGGTCCAACAACCATTAACTGCAGGAACATGTGTTTCTAGAAAATGGAATTTGAGTAACTGTACTTTTCAGAAACCAATTATGTACAATCCCTTTTGATAAATTTCATGAAAACTAAAGGATTGGAATAAGCACTTGTCTGAAAACCAATGATGTAAAAAAAATATTTTAAAAACATTCAAATTGGTGTTTTCTTTCAGAACCCTTTGAGCATTTGTTTAGTTTCTACTAATGTATCCCAGTGTACCATGAGCAGTTGGTAAAATATTGAGTATTTGATAAAATATGGAGTATTTGATAAAATGTTGAGTATTTGATAAAATATTGAGTGTATTGTGAAATATATCATGAGTGTTATGCAAGTATAAGCCTTATCATGATAGTTTATGGAACCTATTGTGAGTGTATATGGAATGTAACCGGAGTGTTTATGGAATGTAACCCAAGTGTTTACGGAACCTATGGAGAGTGTTTATGGAATTTAATGGAAGTACTTGTGGAACCTATCGTGAGGAGTTATGAATTTATCTTGACTATCTTGTGAATGTAACTTGAATTCTTTCAAGAACATTTAAATCAGTGTTTTTATTCATGTGTGCCAGATGCCCTTTCAAGTTCTGTAAAGTTTTCACCAAGGCGGTCATATCCTTAGCCATAGATTAACTGCCGACTCCTACTGAACAAAGCCCCCAAAGTTCTCATTTAAATGCATTTTCACAGATGGTTGATTTGCCATGAGTTTTGAATCCATACAATAAGTTAACACAAACTAATCATGCAATTTAAGCAAGTGTTATGAGGGTCATGTTAATTTTTGAGTCAACTTGTTACTCCACTTTGGTCTAAATGTGACATAGTGCCAGTAGTTGTGACCTGCACTCAGAATCCCCAGCAATATTGCTGTTGGATCATGAGGCTTAATGAAGAATCCTGCCTCAGTATCTGTAAAAGTTGCAGTCAATCATTGGTTGGTAAGACTACCATACAAAACCTTTCATAGAAGAGATTAGTTTATGAAGCTGTGATTAGTAAGAAAATTAGTATGAATTAAATCACACATTCAGGGAAGATTAACAGAAGTTACAATGGTATGTTATGCAACATTCAACATGGTTAGTGTAAATTCATATACATGTACCGTAAAACCTGCAGTGAGAAAACAAATAAAGTTAGATAATTTTCAAAGCACACAAACCACTGAGAATGGAATTCCTTCCACAGCACTCATAGACACAATGTGTTACTATTTTGGGAGTCAAACTAAACATTGTGTTTATGTGTAATTCATGTAACTCAAAGTGGATTCATGAGTGGCTGACATGCAAGAACACCAAGTTAATTTGACTTCCAAAAGAGCGCATTGGGAAGGTAATTCGGTTGCTCAAGTCCTACTGTCAGGCAATTCTATGGTTACTCCCGTTACAAACAATTTGTTTCTGAAAGATACTTCATCACTTTGTAACAATTGTTTTTAAATGAAGTCACATAATCATTAAAACAATTATGATATCTTGATATCGGTTGTTAATGTGACATTAGTTAACTGTGGAATAGCTCAGTAGATAATGATGGGATTTGCGATGCGTCAGTACTGATTGGCTAAACAACATTGTGAATTGGGCTTGTGCACAAACCCATGCATATAGAAAGACCAGTCTGAAGTGTCCTACCCTTGTCTGTAACCATGTGGGTTTTCACAGCCCTTGCCAAAAGTTGTTGCATTGTTGGTCATTAGTTGAGCATTTTTGCAAGTTTGCCTTAGATCCTATGGTATAAATTCATTCCCCCCCCCAAAAAAAAAAAAGGGAAAAAAAGAAAAGAAATTGAAATTTAACAAACTTTTCCCCTCAGTTATGCTTTGTTTTAAAAGGTCAGTTTTACAAACTAACACAAATTTTCTGGAATTTGTATTAAAAAAGACATGTTTACTTCAACATTGCAATTAACATTGAAGTTGCCCATCAGTGATAAACAAACATAAACTTACTTACTGTACACTGTATACATTTTACAGAGAAAAAATAGGAATTTAACATCCAGGCAGTAAGAAAATTCAGCAGCACTCCACACTAATGACGTCACTTTTGCAAAAAATACTAGGATGTCAGACAAACTTGCTGCCACTCACGCCATCACCACATCAGCGCCCAAGACAGTTGTTTAGTTCACGCGAGTAAACATAAAACAGTGACCGTGGCTTGAACATGTACACATGTGTGTGTCAGTGAAGTTTGACCTGTCTGAGATACAGGTACTTCCGTGACGTCACTATATCGAGTTTCTTTTTTTAGTACTAGTGCGGAGTTTTATTCCCTGTGACTAGCTACATAACTACGTAGTGTTTGACTGTTGAAGTTGAAGTTACCTACATGTAGCGTTAATAATCATTCCCCGCTCATCTACTGACTACTTCCCCTTTCTAGAAACACTCTTTTGATTGACAACTCTTAGCGAGCTTCTACTACTTAAAGAATTTCATTAAATTTTATACATATTTTACTTAACAAGTCAGTTTTCAAAAAAGCATCATTAGAAAAGCCATTTTAAAAGCGTCAAGATAATTGCTGCTTAAATTTTAAACAAGCAAAAATTCTTTGCTTACATAAAAAGTGCCAACATATAATATTTCAACATTCTTTTACGATAACAAAAGTATTGTTTCATCATAATTTTTTGTTATACTGCAAAGTTCAGTAGGAAATAATTGAATGCAAAAGTAGCATTTTGAAATGAATTATATCATTTTGTTAAATGCAAGATTTCTGTTTTATGTCTACCACCCTAATGAAGCACCTAGTATGGGCAGTGCTAATCTATGTAACTACGCTAGGATCACCTAAATGTACAAGGACAGTTTAATAGAAGTAGTCTCGTTGATTTTAAACAAAGGTTAGTTACTACCTACACGAATGTAATGCCTTTACACCAAGATCTACAGAACTTTATCTAGTTTACAAGCATTACTTAATCATTGTTTGTAAAACCTGGGCCCACTTTCATCCAGCTCTTTTTCATTTGTTTACAGGTTGGACAAATCACTGTACTATCTGTGATTTTAGTTGTTTGCCCTGACCCAATGTATGATAAAGCGCTGTATACTCATTGTTTTATGCGTCCTGCCAGGGGAAAAAATCAACAAGCGCCTGACGTAAGATTCAAACCCACAACTTTGTGCATGCTGCAGCAGATCTAAGATCATTAATCTCACCAAGAGACAAATCTAATAGGCCTTGTCACACAGTGCATGTTTACAGGCAACCAACAGTGTCTTACTATCCCCTAGAAATCTATAGAAATATTGTTCATTCTTCTTGGAGAATGTCAAGGAACTGGTTGCCTGGAAATTGTGTGATATGTTCACATCATCAATTGCGCACGGCAAAAAACTAAAAGTCCATTGTCCCGTTGCAATGAATACATCAAAGTGATACAAAAGAGGTAAACACCTTCAACGAACTTCGGTGAACTTGTTTTATTTTATCAAATATTTGCTACCCAAAAATGAGAGAAAGTTACTTTTCTTTTCTTATTTTCAATTTGTTCTTCTTTTCGCCAATAGAAAAGTTAGGAAGCGATTAAATTCCAACCAATCAAGTTTATGCACGATACATACATTTATTGAGCAATATTCTCCGCTCTGCAATTTATGAAACTAGGCCGGGTGTTTGAACTACTAATGGCAATCAAGATCTTGATAACCTTGCTTGAAAAATTCATGACTAATTCATGATTTATTCATGAGTTGATCATTTCAAACAAACAAATGCAAAATGATCACATTTAGAATGTTTCTACAACAATGACTCAAGTCTTTGCTAATATTAATCCATGAATTACAGAGCCTGTAAAGGGACAAGGTTTTGCAGTGGATTTTTTCATTCCCTCGAAATATTATTTCGCTCACTCAAAACATTATTCAATTCCATCAAAATGTCATTTCAAGGGACTGAAATAGTATACTCTTTCCTTGGAATGAGACATATTATTTCGAGGGAATGAAGTATTATTTCAAGGGAACAAAACAACACTTTGATGGAGAAAAAAAAACTATTATGAGGGAGCGAAATAATCTGTTGAGGGATCAAAATAACATTTTGAGAGAACAAAATGTTATTTTGAGGGAACAGAACAATGTTTCAACAACAAAAAATATTTTGAGGTAACTAAATAATAAAAATCTCTTGTCCTTTCACAGGTTCCGTAATGAATGGCTTATAGATGCAAAATATTTTCTTGCAAACACCATTCTGAAAATGCTATACAATCTTGCACATTCTGAAGAGAGTAATTGGAATAATCAAATAATGTAACCACAATTATGCATTGAAACAGGAGTTAATGAGCTGAAATGTATTGTAAGTAACACTCCGCAATGAACAAATTGTAATGCTTATCAAATGAAACATGAGTTACAAGGCTTTGAATGTAACGCAAGTAACACTATAATGATTACAAACACCTTTTAAATGAAATATGAGTTACGTGGCTTCAAGTGGAACCCTGGTCACAAACATGTCACACAAAATTGTCTGACTAATATTGCAAGTTGGAGTCTTGGGAAACTTGAATATAAGGCTGATGATGGTAGTAAGGTGGACACAATGTAGAATGGTGCTTTGTCTTCAGACTAAGTTAACTTGTAATACAAACCATACACAGGCAATGTACAATACATTACAAAATACAGCATCAACTAGTTTTGCAGAAAAAGTTGGGAAGCCTACATTATTGTTGGTAAATGTAGAATGAATTGATTCTTCAAACACTTCAACATGTATTCCAGATTCTCAACGATTCCATGGCCCTATTTTGTGTTACCAGAGAATTGGTTCTAACAGAACAGATACAATTTGCCTTCATGTGTGAGTTATGGCTCATCAATGAAATGGTTAAATATTGTTTCATGATTAAAGCTTCTTTGCTCACAAAATAAAGAATAAAAGTCAGAGCTAGTTGGTTGAGATTGCAAGTTCCAAATGCAATGGTGAAATTTTGTCCTTTTTTTTTCTCCACTGGTAACAATTGGTAAACTCTCCTTCCAATATAAGCCTTCCCATCAATACAGCTGGCTTTGCATCGAATAGATATAGCTTGACACTACTTTACTCCAACCCCCGTTAAAAGACTCTCAGACTTATTTCTCAACAGGGAGCGACCTTTGTCTAGGTCCTTGCATACTCACACAATTGTTGAAGTGCTGTTTAGTTTTTACAAATGGGCCGGACTATGTGATTACATGCATTTGTATGGAAGGAAAATTGCTACAACATAATAAAAACTGGCAATAATGAACAAGATTAACACAGTTTGAAGACAGAATTATGGCCAGTGTGTGTCCGCCAAACTCATCCAAAATGGCCATCTTTGGGGTAAATATATCGGATATACTTACGCTGTGAGGACTGAGAAACAGAAACGTCTCCTCTCCGTGAGGCAGCATTAAAAGCTAAGCAGCAGAGAAGGTTAAAGGTCATAGGTTAGTTACATAGGTCGGGGGTTAGCATGTTGGAAGGGGTGGGGTTGGAGATTGGAAAAAGGCAGTTGTTTTAAAAATAAATGGGGAAAGAATTTTTCCAGATGACATGTATGACTTTTAAAAGAACAACATTTCTAAGCATCGTTGAAGTATTTAAGGAGAGCCATAAAGACATTTCCGTTAATTTGTCTGACAAAAAACAAAACAGCTAAACTTACTGAACCTCCCTTCTGGTTTGTGTATGTATATCATGTATTAATTAATCAAGAGTTTTCAAAGCAGTCCATTCTTTCCAAACACTACAATTTTAAGGGCAAGTTGATCCATGCCTTCCAAACCGTTTCCCCCTTACACAAAATAACAGTTTACCAACAGTAAAACAAGGATCCAGTAAGACTACCTGCTTTCATCACTACAAGAACAGGTACAACATTGGTTTATGAATATGGCATTTTAGTTCATTATCCTTGTTTTCAAGAGATATATCGAAAATAAAAATGAAAGTTCACCAAAGAACCATGTTAACCTTTCCCTGAAGTCTGGAAAAAATAATACCTACATCGATACAAAAATAATAACCAATGCAAATCTACAAACTAAAAGAAGACTTGTTGAAAGTAAGATGTTGTATATGAAGTATAGAACCAAACAGCAGCAAGCTTTTTGATAATGGTTTTCAAAGGCATTGTTCAAAAGATTACCTGTACCAGACTACCAAAACGCTAGTACCAGAAAACCTACAGCACCCAGTATTGTTCTTAAGGTTACAGTCTTGCCACGCCATTTATCCATGCAAGCCTTGTGAAATCTACTTCCCCTCAAAAACATTCCTTAAAACATCTAATTCATATTTTGATTTGCTTTAACATGTTCTGAGACTGATCCTCTTTTGTAAAACAAGTATTGCTTACAAACTGCAGAAGGAAACAGAATGTATGCAGCGTCTTAACCTTGGTTAAACATTTTGGGTTTTTTTTTTTTTCTGAACTATAGGATAGCCTCATATTAAACTGTTTTGTCTTCAGATGTCAATAATGCTGATATTTCAAGAAAGTGTTCCAGTGTTTCTGCTGGGTATTGGTGAGCTGAAGTACAGTATACTATGAGGGACATCACCATAAAGATTTAACATATTTCCCTAGTTTTTCAAAAATAGTCTTCAACAATTCAGTACAGCTCTCTTTTGGAGCGTTCCTTGCTGCTAGATACCAAACTTCACATACAAACGATCATATGTCAATGCTTTCCCTAAAGTGTTCAGCAGAATTATGTTTTGCTCATGCTGAGTCTGAATTGACAGGGGTCAGCTATGGCTACATCAAAGCAAAGGAATGCTCTGAAACATTGATGATGAAGCCACATGAATCAGCTACGACTTTGGCCAAAAGAGCTCAATTCAGACTCGATCTTTGCAGATTTTCTTATTTGTGAAATAATTTAACTTTAAAAGAAAGTTGTTTTGGCTTGCTGGTTACTGGCTGATAGCAAGCAAGTGCATGCAATTTTCTTGGTAGGCTGCTACTTGAATTTGACCCACAGCTTGCCATCAAGAAGTCTTCATTGATTCAACAACGGGCAATAGAAAGTGAACGCTAACTGGTAATACAAACCAACACAATATGCTTGATTTTGAAAATAAAACGCTATTAACTAGGTGTCTATTTCCACAGAGTGAGAGAGAAGTTGCTAAGCAAGTATTGCCACAAAGAAGAAGCCTTTCCGTGCTTTTCTCTTCTCAAATAATGTATCAGTTTGTATTTTACATGCTTGATTTTACAGTTTGTATTTGAAAATGCATGTCTTTGTAAAATATTCTGAGAAAGGTGCATCTCTTTCCTTGCCCTTCATTGATCACTGTATGCTGCTCAGTGCCTTCTGGGAATGTGGAAGGTTCTAGGTTTGAATTCCATTCCATGCACTTCTGTAGTTAACAAATTCTCTGACAACACAGGCAGACTTAAATACCCCCCCCCCCACTCTGTGTAAGGTTGCTTAAAAGTAACTAAAAACACATTGCACAAACATAGTCTTAACAAGTTATGATCTATTCAATAATTGTAACAAAATTCAACTTGAAAACACACCATCTAAGTGGAAAATAAAATTGCAGCCAAATTATAAAGAACGGTGATTTTACTGAAGCAGTTGAACACAACAAATTACACTGATTCAACACATCTGCCGAACAAATACTGTGAAAGAAATACCATCATTATTAATAGAGTGCTGCTCATATTATTCAATAACAATTAAGTTCTTTTCCTTAACTCCATGCTTCATTCCATTAACCCTGACTAATGTAAGAATCCTACAAAAATCCATCCCAGTGTTTTGACTGATTCTGATGAATAATCAAACAGTTTCATAGCACAGGGCGACCCACACCAAACTTATTGAAATCCAGAGGTTTGGATTGTAATCAAACCAGCTCCAAAACCTCGCTCTTGTTTTGTTTGAGTGTAATGGATTAAGTAGTGCAGAGCCAAACTAAGCATTCCTGGCATAGAGGCTCTGCCAATACACAAACCTATCACTACCTCTATCATAATGCAGCCATCTTGTTTAACCCACATTCAAATCATTGTAACCAAGGCCGTGTCCGAATTGGCGGCTATGGCTGTTGCTAAGGGTGTTGCTATGGACATCTTATACTTCAACATGTTAGCATGGTGATCAAGCCGCAGCCACAGCTGCTAATTCAGACACAGCCTGAAAATAGATGGCAAAATAGTCTGAACTCTTTTGGGTAGAATTGGAATTGGAATTTTGCTGATTCACACAGGGAACGCGACACAGGTGACATCATGATAGAGGTTCAGACCACCTGACCCACAACCCACTCTACCCACACTGGTATCTGTCACATACATGTACAAACAGGCTTGTAACCTTATGGCTGTAATAACTTGAAACAGTTGATCTCATGCAAGCAGTTTATAAAAGGGAACAAGCTCTGTTGTGTTTATATATGAAACATCTCCCATTTTGTCAAATTTAAATTCTAATGCAAATGGTTACACATGCTGGTTAAAATTGTACATGCAAAGTGTGTGGCATGCAAAGCGTACATATATGTACATTTATATGCAATGAACATGAGACCAAGTGAAATGCTCATGCTCTGTCATGCAAAGTGGCTAGAAACACAAAAGGTGCCGATTACTTTAACACAGGCGTCCTTGCGTCCATAATGCGCACTGATATCGTATTGTCAGACAACTAAGTATCCCCTCCGTGCACATTGAGGCCCTCTGGTGGTACAACATGACCCATTGGTGGCTGTAAGGATAGTCTTGATCCCAAATTACTATTATAACATACCAATAAAATGCTGGTTGGCCTTATTAGTGTACCAGTCTAAAATCAAGGTTTCGAGTAAAAAGAAGCATTGGTTGTCACATGTGCAATTTTGGGTACATGTACATATTTCAAATGAACATGATAGAATCAAAACACTCGATGCAGATTATTGACCAACAGTTTTATTCAGAGTCACTTTCATTCACAAGTGGCTCAGAGCATGAACCGAACAGTTGCAAAAGTTCATCAATTGTATACTTTATCACCAATGAAAACCACCATTGGTTAAAGATCATTTCAAAATCTCAGCTGGAGCTCTGGCTCTGTCTTAAGCTTGATTCGTAGCAGTGTGTTGTCTACACTGAGCTTGAAATCTTAGTCAGCATAAGCCAAAGACTAAGTAGATATTTGGCAAGGAGCCCTAGAAACAATCGCAATGGTAGGCATATATGCAGTTCACCACTGCAATAGTGTGACAAATGTAAAAGTTTTCATTTCATTTGTCTGCTCAATAAGTACTCAACATTTTCCACCATTTGCCTGAAACATCAAGCACAGAAGTATACTGCCCTCTATGGAATATGCACGGAGTGGATAATGGGTCTGTCCTCCATAGCGAGTACTTACAAGCAGTGTACTGAAGGTAAGCCGTCTTATCCCTTGGAACCACAGAAAAGGCTAAGGCACACACACATACAGAGGTTGATGTGGTACACAATCAGAATGGACAGAAGTACAACAAGATAACTGCAGGCCTGATCCTAAAACTTTCATTTCTTTACATTTAGCAATCAGGAAGGTAACCTGACCCACAAAAGTAATTTCACCAGTTAAAAATATGAGGGTGGTACAGGATTGATCATCATTTTTTTTAAATAGATTGTTGATTTTTATATCTGAAAATTAACTTGTTACTAAGTTTTTATTGGGACTAATCTGAAATATTATAATGGCACTCTTTAAGAAAAAAGGTTTTTATCCTAGTGCAGCTTATTTGTTTTTCTTCAACTCAAATCATTTTAATCAAATCAAGGCCAGTTGCACAATACAGTCTGGCCCTTGTGTGTATCATTTGTATTGGAAACCAGTTTCAGTACTGCTATTATTAGTTGTTACGTTTGAATTTGGTTTTACATAAACTTTTTAGTCAATTTGAAACAACTATTCGGGATAAATCTTTATTCCAAGAAAGCTTTCAGCTTAAAAAATAACTGATTATACTTTGATGATTGGCAATCCATGTGTGATGTTTTCAAGACACCATTAAATACAAAAGCAGTAATGCTGAAACCAACCTCTAGTTTAAGTTTAACAGTTCTCAAATTTGTTTTATCTTTTTTCCCCCGTAGTTTCTACAGGACAAACCATCGCTGGTCACAGATCTTTCTATTTGGCCAGGCTGGCTAGGTACATACATGTATGCAGGATTAACAGCAACATACAAGATAGAATTTTATGCATCTAAAATGTACGCATGCACTACTGTACATGAGCATATTGACCACGATTTAGCGCTAGTCTGAACAGCTAAGCTGGATAAGAATACGTGAAGAAAAAAGTATTGAATTTACAAACACTGTTGTCAAACGTAGTGAATAACTGCACCCCCCCCCCACCTTAAATTATGTAGGCATCTATATCATCATTTTAAAAAAAAGGTTTCTGACCTGTGTACATACATGTACAATGTACTTGTAAAATTCATTAAAATGGCTCCAGTATATTTTGGACAAAAGGCAGTTAAATGGTGGCATTGATCAGGGTTGAATTATTATCTTGTTATGATTATTGATTGTCATGATTGTGTGAATGGGAGATGTAGTGGCTGTCATCAAACAATGAACAAAGCCAAAATTATGCAGAGATCATTGACAGGTGCTTCTTTTTAACCCTTGAGAGACCAAGTATTTCTGTACAATCATTACTTCATAATCTAGTAGACATAGCTAATTCGGCTATGAAAAAGGTACGGGCAAACCCTGCTAAGCATAATTTATTTGGCTGACACTGCAACATTTTCTTCCCTGTCAAAATGTTTAAAAAGATGAAATAAAATGACTCGTTTTGGAAAGTTTGAAGACTTTGGCTGAGCATGATAATAATTGTGGCCATAAAGGTTTAATTACTTACTGCAAGCCACTTTGAACTGTTATGGTCTCTAAAAGGTTGAACAAGAAAGTGTTCATGCAAGTATGAATGCTTTACCCCTAGTTAATCTCATAAAACACCCCCACATCCCACCCCCCCCCCCAATCCCCGGAATAACTAGAATTCTAATGACTGGTGAAACAATTGATACAAATTGTGAATTTTGATGCAATAGACAAGAGAGTGAGAAAACATCTTGTGGGCAGGTCTGGAATTTCACAAAGTTTTTATCCCTTTACATGCCCTTTCAGTCAGAACTCAGAAATAGTGTGTCAATTTTGCTGTAAAAATGAAAGACATGGCATCCAAACTACTCGCAACACGTTTACAGTTTACATGTAACTGCAAGATAGAGTAGTTTGTCCAAATGAATAAAACTGGGTTTCCAAAAGATTTTGTGCCTGTAGACTGTCAAGACTTTTGCTCTTGATCTTACACAAAGCTGTCTTGCCCAAGGTTAAAAACTCCAGTCCTGTCCAAGATGTAAAAAGTACTTGTGCTGACATCAAGTTTAATATTGGATGAGACATAATTCTAGTCTTGTGCCTTTTTATCAAACCTATGGAAAAAGGGAATATTTTTGTCTAAGTAAAACCCCTCTACAACCTCTACTATCTGGAAAAGAAGCCTCACAGGAAAATCACAGGTCACCAAAATCAGCTAAAGTTTAATCTAATACAATTTTGTTATTTTGTTATGCTTTTTCATGTGTCAAAATCATTCTAAATTTGTTTTCCATAAACAAAGAATAAAATGTCATTTTAGGGTTTAGACTTTTGGATTAAAACAACAATTTGTTAGAACATTGTAACTGAACATGGAATTAGTCTCTTGAGTAAAGGAAGTCTCCATTTTACAATCTTTGGGTTTAACTTTCTGGAATGAAGGAAACTTCTGTTTTCAAAACCTGTAAGTATTTTTTGTTTTTATTTAATATTGGCAGAAAGTTGCACGATGGATTTTATAAGACAATTGAAGATCAACAAACTGTTCACCTTTTTTTTGTGCAGAATATCTGTTCTTTCTTTCTTGTAAGTTACAAGAAACCTTTTTATGGAGGAGGGGTAGAGGGGTATGAATTTTGTCCACCTACCTCAGGTTATTAGAATGGCTTAATATTCATTGTGCAAGTATTTAAAAGTGTAAGTGATGTTATAAAAAGACACATTCACAGTGATATGCAGCAAGTTTTCATGGGGTAACATTTGGGGGTTTTTACACCAGTATACAACCTGTTTTAAGATTTACCAAGAGAGTAAGCATTGAGAGGTGGGCCACAGACAGCATTAAGTGTTTCAATGAACAATACAGGGACTCATAATACAACAATATAGTGCGCCACCAAGAGTTCGCCTAAAAACAGTCAGTTTTAAAGAAGAAAGACACTGTAGAGTGAACGATCCTGATCAAAAGCATTTTCACAATATGAAAAAACATTACAACACCCACGAACATACATAACACTTTTAACAAATTAAGCCGCATTTTACCACAGTAATCTCCATCTTGCAAACTAAACATGATAATTGTTCAACTTCAACTTTTTAACATGTTGCAAAAGATGTTGACTACTTCAAACACAGCCTCTCTAGGAGAGCATCTTGATGGTGCACTATATTGCCAGTATTTCACCCTGTGACGAACATGTTGCATATTACCATGATAGTGTTAATTAGTAAGCCAGGTCTGGGTTTTTTACCTTGGAGGTTAGTGGTCACATATCCAGTGGCTTGGTTTGAAAAATATTTAAATACTGGGAGAAAATAAAATCCAACTAAAATTTAATTCGGGTGAAACTTATTTCACAAAAAAGTGTATAATTGTTACATTTCATGAAGGCATGATTCGTGATGGTTGTGGATTTTACTCCAAAAATTATGATGAACACGTTGTGTTTGCAAATCATTTATTTTTGAAATAAACAATTGCAGCATTTGAAAATAAAAACAACTCATTTAGACTGAACATCATTCAAAGTGTGGCTTCAGCACTACCAAAGGAGTCTTCCGTTCACTACGGAAGGGGTGTCAAGCTTACCTTGTTGTGGCCGTACAATGAGGGATTGTTCTGTTTTGAGGGCAAGTCGACAGTACCCATCAATCAGATCGGCCATGTCTTCAGCAATCGTGACGGACGGTGTAGTGATATACACAGACTGTGGAAAATGACAAGAAAATTATACTTTTGTCAAAGTTCAATGATTGAACTTATCAACCCATATTTATAAGATAACTTGGAAATTGTACCAATTGTGATGGGTAATATTTTTCAACCGAAAGCTCTAATCAAATATTGCCCCA
>CM021542.1:6818095-6828408 GCA_010994315.2 Pisaster ochraceus | reverse complement strand
CAGCAACTCATCTCACTAGACACATACATGTAGCTAATTTCAAACCTCTTGGGCACTGACATGTTTCAGCCATGTGCTTGACGGAGAAAATATGTAAATTTCAGAAAAAATTTGCAGCCAGTCTTGTTTGCATGTTCAGACATACATGCATGTGAGTGGCTTTGCATTAAGCGCAATGTATTATTACGCAGTGTCACTTTACTTGACATTGATTATTAACCATAGAAATTGTCAATAGGTTTGTACACAAACATGGATGTGCTCACATGGTCATCAAATATAGCTCTATACAATGAATAACTTTACCCTTCGAAAAATGGGACATTCTAATCAGAGCTATGGGCCCAATTTCACAGAGTTGCCACACAGAAAATGTTGCTTTAAAATCAATGTGAAACAGCAGGGAACCAGTTATAAGCAAAACACATCACCTCACATTTTAGCTGGTGATGTGTCTGCTAAGCAGTGTGTTACTGTGCTTAGCAATGTCGAGTGAATAACATCTCTATGAAACTGGGCCACAGATGTTACTTCCCATGCAGCCATGCAACAGTGGTAGTAATGGAGCTTGTCAAACAAAATTGACCCGAGAAGCTACATCGTTCTGACTTACTCTTGACCTTACAAAGAAATTACAAAAGGAATCCACTTAATTTTGATAAAATGACAGAGGACTTGACTTGCCAAAATTAAAATAAGTTGTAGAAAGTTGACCAGAATGAAAATGACTTGCAAAAAGAAAAGGACTTGTAACATTAACCGCATTGAGTTGAATGAATAAACTAAAATAATAAACCAACAGTGGGATTACAAAAAAACAAATAGTCTAGTCCTGTTGGATGAATTAACATAAAGTCCTCTTGAAGACAGGGAACCTGACCATACATAGCCATGACACTGTTGGGTGCAACAAAAAAACCAAGAAATGCCAGTGCTTCTTAAAATCAAGTGAAATATCTTCCCCAAAAGCCTGTACCCTGGTGCCCCTTGAAATGTACACAGTTAGTTTGAAGTGAATAGCAGCATGCTCTGATAAGATAAGACTTAAGGCTATGCATGGTGGGAAAATATTAAGTAAGTAAGGTTTGCGGTGACAGCATGTAAGAATCTCTTTTGTGAGTAGTGGTGATACTGAGAAGAGCTGGTTTCTGCTCGACGTTTGGATCAGTGTGCTCTGACTGTCTATGGCCGGGTTGGTGGCTGGCCACTGTTAATAGACAGAGCCGAAGGCAAAACACTTTTTGCCGATGATAAAAAAATTTGAAATCAGATTTAAAGTAGGAAAAAGATGATGCCTGCTACAAATAGTATAGGTACACTAAACAAAAACTTGGTCCATTTCAAGTGTACAAAAACAAACTATAATTTATCATATTAATATCAACATAAGCACTGGTGAGTAGCAATGCTGGAAAAAACATACTATAGCAAGATACAGCAATGAACCATTCTGCTCCTAGTGAGTGAGTTAAGAGTCAGTGAGAAAAAGCATTAATGAAACAACAACCAGGATGTGAACCCAACACCAAAACAAAACATGTAATAAACAGTCACAGATACAAAAAAGATACATATATGTCACATCAGGCCATTTGGTTTTGTACTTCTCTAAACATGTACACCTAAAAGTCAGAGGTGACAAAACAATCTACATGTATCTACATGTATCACAGATCAAAATGTACAGCCGTAATTAAGTGACCAATCAAATCAGACGGTTCAAGTTAATTTGCCTAGTGCAGGCAGTCAGCCCCAACACAGTGTTAAGAAACAACATGACTAAACTGAATTTCATTTGTACTATGTAGTACACAATTCTTGTTTACATGCTACATTGGTGTAAGTGACCAATTTCTGTAGCACTGCAGCTTTTTCATTTTCAAATATTATTTGTACTACTTTTTTTGAAAAACTCTTCGAAAGTTAAAACAGTTTTAAAAGCTGTGTTATTAACTCATTGACGATTTCTTAAATGTATGTTTCTGCATGTAGAGTGTTTGTATGACTGAAAGTTGGACTGTTGGGAGGGTTTGCTGCGAGCTAGGCTTCCAGTTAATCAACTTTTCATTTTGAGTGTATAACTGGGGTTTTCTTTTTCAACCTGTTTCCAATTCTGTTTCTGACATCAGTCTATAGTTATACAATCACCATCTTTGCCGAGAGGGTTAGCGCAAACTTTTGCACTAGCTGTGTATTAAGCATTCCTTTGTTAAACAAAGTACAAAGTGTATGCCAAATACACAAACTAAACAACACATACAATAAATTGGCCCTTTGCTAATGGATTTGGTTGTTATGACAGGGAAAGGTTTAGTGAAGTGTGGGTACATGCAGTTCGTTTTCTTTCGGGGGAAAAAAATAACGGTCTGTTCTTGGCAGCATTCAACCGACTCAAACAATTCACAATACAACCTGACATTTCCTACTAAAACCAAAAACATAAAAACATACAGAAATTAGTAAGCAAACTAAAACAGGTTGGTTTGGGTTTTATTAGGACTAGGGACACACGGAGTGCATACTTACACATGCGTCAACTTCGTTAGAACCGGGGAATTGAGGGATAGGAAAGGGCTACAGGAATGGGGTAAAAAACAAAAGAAACAGAATTTGGGGTGGAGTTTGTTAAGTAATACATTGTAGAATTTCATCATGCTAAGGGATAAGTCAAAGATTGGGTGGGGGTAGGGGATAGAACAAGTATTAAAAACAGAGAAGGTAAAACAACTACTTTAAGGAATAATAATTTCATACTAACACTAGGGTCATAATGATACTAGGGTCATTTGGACTGAAAAGTGTGCAGAGTTCTCTCCAATGAATCGTCTAGTATAAAGGGGTGATACCAACACCATTGTGGTTGATAATACAAACCGTTTTTAACAATTCCAGCAAATAAGGTTTGGCATGATGGAATCCACTACTAGGTAACTCTTCAGGGTGAACCATGTACTAATCTTTCATTTGAAGAATCTGTGGCTCTGAAATGAGCTTACACTTCATGCTTAATGCATCAATAAGTGAATTATGGTCTCCTGTAAACGGCTTGCGAATACAAGTTGAAGTGTAAAGAACCAACCAACAACTCTTCCCACAGAGTCCACTTAGAACACCACATTCATAGATTCTATCTTGTTATAAATTGATGATTTACAGTCCCACTACACACATGCACCAACGCTAAAGGATCATGCTCATGGCATTCAATGTACTTGACCATCAGAACCAATGCCCAACCAGAAAACCATTCCACAGAATAATAAAGTGTAGCCCAAGCTCTAGAAAACCAAACATGAGTTTATCCTACACAGTGCTCCCCCTCAATATTCTGAAATTTTATATGCAGTGGTACCCGTTAAAAATCCGGATGGTGTATACACTAACACGTGTACAAATTTGACGTAACAAAAGTGCATTTTTTTAAGTCAATGGCCGTTTTTGAAACCAAAACTGTTTGAATCTCTGAACAAAAAAAGCACATTTTCAAAATATAACTGAAACCAGCCATAGTTTGTCAGTCAATATGGCTGCACCTGTTCATGCATGTAGAGTCGTAGACACTGATACCCGTAGTCATAACCTGTTAAAATAAATTCCCCAATTGAGAAGGGCACAAGACAGTTTCATTACAGGATCTCTTTCCTTTGAATTTTCTCTTTGCCTTAAGTTTGACTAAGTGAGCACTTTCGCAGAGGTAAAAAATGTTTTAATGCACGAATCACAAAAAACAAAACAGCAAGAGATTAAGGGGAGCAGATGGGTCAATCTTTTGAGAGCAATTTAGGCCTTCATGGGCTTAGACCATTAGTTTGATGTATTGAAACAGTTCTCTTGGTACTAAATTTAGCAGAAACCATGTAAAAGGTGTTAAAAAACAAATATTGACTGCTTTCACTTCTGATACAGTAAAACCAGTCCCGAGGTGGTCCCTGGAGCTTTCAGCAAAAATAGAACCTCGAAGTTTAACCTCAAGAGGCAAGATTAGTTGGACCATTCATTCAAGTCAATGTTTATATACAATTATATGGTTTACCCTCAAGTACTACCTACAGCAAACATTGATATCATATTTGTGCAGTCAAAACAAGGTGACCAGCCATGCCATGTACTATACTCAATTGCTTGTAAAAAGTAATAATGTGAAATTGAGGCCATATCTGAAATGGCGGCTACAGCTACAACTGTTGCCAAGGGAGTTGCTATGGACGTCCTGTACTTCAATGCATGATGACAAGATAATCCAGCCGTAGCCATAGCTGTAGCCACCAATTTGGGCACGGCCTCGGCTTTAATAAGCCTTTCTCATCACGCTGTCATCATCTTAGTCATGTCTCCTTCACACAATAAGAATAATACATACTGCTTCTCATTATATCAAAAAGGGGTCAGTCTATTTTGGCCTTCCAGCATCGTACAGTTGGTTATGAACAAATTCTTGTGAGAATAATTAAATATTTTCTTGACTACTCTCTGACAAAATTTAATCTTCTTTCAATGTCATAAAGTTCCCCCAAAGAATTTTTTAAGTGAGTGGTAAGAGTAGAGCTTTTGAGTAAAATCAATCCCCCATCCCCAGTCCCCCCCTCCGAAAAAACAAAAAACAAAAAAAAACAAAACAAAACTTGCTCATTGCATTTTCTATATATGAGGGATCTGATACTACCATCGGCACTGGTCAAGTGGGAGTGGTTTGTGATTGAACTATGTGACACTTACCAATAAGGTACATGGGATGTGCTATCCTTCACCTATGTAATGTAAGATGATCTGGTTTGCTCATGCAGAGTACATGTATGTTTGTAACAACATGTTATTTGAAAGTGTTTTGAATATGGTAAACTAAAAAAGGTAAACTAAAAATGGTAAACTAAAAATCAAAGCAGCAACCTTGTGGAAAGCTTGACTAGTTTCCATTTTTAAAATTGTGTTTTATCATAGATGCAATTTATTAATTTGTGTCATTTTAATTCAAAATGATGTACATGTATTTCAGATTTAACTTACAATTGTTTACCCCAAAAAAAAATTTTCCAGCAGGATACATCAATGTTTCCAGGGATATCGTTGTTAGGGAAAATTACGTTTTTAAGCCGAAAACATTTAGGTATTCTTAAAGTGAAGTGTATTTGTGCTTTATTCAGAACTACGGAGTCTTCAAGTTACACTTTAAGCGAGCTTTACTTTATTTATCAGTCATACTTAAGTATACTATATAATATTGATGATTATAAAAAAAATACCTTACAACTTCTTCCCAGTTATAGTTAGCAAAAAGTGATTCTTTTCAATGAATGACGGAGTTAAGCAATCAAAACATGATGTTTTATGTTAAAATGAAATGTCATGTGATGTGATACATAAAGTTAAATTTCACTGGGTTCAATTCAAAGAGCTGCTTATCAAGAAAATCTGCCTGTTACCAGGTTTTGTACACGGCCAGTAATACTATCAGTATCTTTGCCTGGTAAGCTGTTTAAGACTGCTTACGGGGGAAAACAGCTTAGCAGTTTCCTAAATGGCAGCTTTTTGGGTCTGGTCCCAGGGGAGAAGGGAAATTTATTTTAACCTAGTGCCCGAAGTTGGCTGCTAGTGCTAAGCACGGAAAAACTCCCTTAGCAGTAACAGGTTATCATCCAAATTGCTGAGTCATATATTGCTGGCAAGTAGGTCCCTCCTAAAATAATGCTTAGTGAATAAAATTGTTCAGCAAATTTTACCAGGAAACCACAACATATAACAAGGAATCATTCTTGTTTCTACTTCTGCTATTGAGCTTTTCTGTCCATAGCAAAAATGAATTCCTAGCAGCTCTGTAACTGGGCTTCTGGTTTGATGAAATTTATGGAATGGAAGTAACCTTAGGTGTATGGTCCAAAGATGGTTTGATGGAGGGGAAAATGGTGAGACCCATGAAAAAATGGTGACAGGGAGATAGAAATAGAACCAAAAAATCATGCACTGTTAAAGAAATCATGCAATAGAAAGGTTCAAACAAACACAAATCAATTTGGGAGGAGTTGAGGAACACGTCAAACAAAGATATGCAAATAATCATGCACGTTTGTAGGTCACATGACCACCAACCCTCGTTCTTCCTCTATCTGATAACAAACCACAAAAGTTACTGTGAATGCCAAATTGATGTGATGGCTTCATTTTGAGCTGAATGACAGTCTATATTGTCATCCTCTGCATGACATTTCAATGAACTTTTTGTACTTTTCCTTGTATGGAAGATAAAGATAATGTATATTTATTTATGTTCATCCGAAAGATAACATAATAGGAAGTATGAAAACTCTTTCTGAAACATGTTTCCTAGTAACGTACACTTGATGTACATGCTTTTAGGAGTGTGCTTACTGCTGGAGGTACTCGTACAGCTTCTGAAACTGCCTTACTGAGGGTAAATAGGTGCTCTCAATGTGGCTAGTTTCTGAATGTAAGTTTGCTTTGATGAAGTTGGCTTCCTTTGAGAGAGTAAGGAAGGTTAAAGAATACATGTATATTCAGACCTGTAGATCCTAGATTTGTTCCCTCATTGTTATTAGCGATGGAAACCAGTTCAAGGGTTTTGTTTCTCACTAGAGGGAGAACTTGGATTTGTGTGGTCTGAAAGCCTGCATGGCGAGCTAGTTGCTATGGCAACCCCTGAGGTCACTGAAGCGTTCTTTTTTTACAAGTGGCCATTCAATGAGAACTCAACATCCCACAAGTGCCAGCTAGATTAGAAGGTGATGAGACGTTCTGTCACTCGCATGTCGATTATCGATAAAGTCCATTACCTCATTGGCACCTGATATTCTGAGTTGTAGTAATCCCTTCTTGTTGTTCTCCATATCCCCACCCAGCGTCTGCACTGACTGCACTTGGGTGAACTCTGCCATCTTTGTAGGCTACAAGAAAAATGAACAAACAGATGTTCATAATGTGTTTGAATTTTACACCCCTTCCCCTTGAAGCAAAATTTGTGGATTTTGCTTCAAGGGGAGGGGGTGTAGCAATCGTTGATTATTTATTTTACTTTTTCATTTTTTTTAGTAAATGGAATGATGTTAAAAATACATGTATTTCAAAAACTTTGGGAGAATCTGCATGACCATGATGACACTGTTAACCTTGACTTAATGGTTTTTTTTAAATAAAATATAGGCAAGTATTTTCTCATTGAAAAAGCATGAGGCAGTAGCCATACCACATCTTGCATATATTTCATTGTATTTTGTTTGTTCCTCTTCCCATCTGTTAAGGATTTGAGACACATTTTGTCAGCGTAGTGTTGTGCTCATTTCTTGAAGTATAGTAAGAATGAAAGTAGGCCAATCCAACTCTCCAACCCATCCAAAGCTTCAGTTTCCCTGCAAATGTAACAAGTTGACTCCCCCAGCCGTTGAAAGCCCCCTCAGGCTCTAGGAGCAGCTACTTATTCAGCACTCTGCCCAATCTGTTGAAGGTCCAATTTCAATCTCTTCAGCACTAATCCAGAGTGCCTTGAGGGGTCAATTTGCAGATTGATTACATAGGAGTGATATGTGTGTGCTTTGTATGTGTAATCTTGGTGTTATATAGATGTCCATATAAGCCGTGTTTTGACAGTCCGGATTTGTCCAAATAACTCAACCATGCCTCAGATTATCCAAGCTCTACAAGTCTTTCTCATTTCCCAAAAGTATTCACATTAAAAGTGTTTAAATCAACTTATCTGGAAAACACAGTAAGAAAGCATACGGTACCACTTTCACACATAAATGTTTCAATTTATTTATCTTTTAAGGGGAGCATACAGTGCTTAATACACATCGGAGTAAGGGAAAAAAAACAAATTAAAATTCTTCATCCCGATGCAAAAATTACATCTGTTAAATTTATTTATCATTTCTCAAACAACATGAGTTAATGTTTGCATCGGTAAAAGAGAAAAAAACATTGCAGCCTTTTGCCTCACACTATTAAACCACTGCTATAAGATTTTGGTTAGATGTACATGAGTTATCATTGGCTTAGAGTGGAATTTCAGTCATTCCTATGCTTCAGTTTTCATAGTATAACCAACAACCAATCTGTACAAATTCCATCAAATTTGGTGAACTGGTTTTTTTAGGAAACAGTGAATAGTGGTTTTTGTCATAGATTTTGCGAACATGTTTATTTAAAATTGGCAAGTTGAAAGGAATATGGAAGTGCAGGGTTCGAAATTAACACTAGACCACAGGCCCGAGGCCAGTGATTTTAGCGTCAGGCCAGTAAACTCACAACCGGACAAGCCCAGTGATCTTGTGTTGTTCAACTGAATAATAATAGGCTACCTCATTGAGTAATATTTTTTGTGAAAAAATGTTGACTAGGAATCTGATAAATATCTGTCAGTTCTCTTCAGTATCGAAGTACACTACACATTTAAGACAAATGAGAGATACACTTTCTCTTTTTGCTGGTTCAACTTATTTTGATTCTGGTCTTGGAAAATAAATTCTGGTCCAGTAAACATTTTGAGCTACAAGCCCTGCAGTCTTGTGGATATTTCCACCAAATTCGAGCCCTGAAGTGGAGACAGAATGGATCTCAACTGATTACACTGCAGCAATGGGGTTGGGAGGAGATGAAAAGGGAGATTCAATGGAGGCAGGATTGGCAGTGGGTAGGGTAGAGGGACTACAAATACTTACTGTGGATGCTTTGTCTGTCAGGCAACTTATTCCATCTTCAGGACCAATCACAAGCTCAACTGATATACTCCAACCAGTCTACACAAAGAATAGATCACAAAGAAAATCAGATAGCATGGTATTCACCTTCATAAATTAGCCATCTAATGTCTTATTCCCTGTTTACAAAGGCTTGCTAAGCATGGAGGGTTCATTATGGTAACCAAACTATTTTCATTTGTCAAAGCAATTTAGATTCACTGATATTGTAACATTAACAAATCTCTTACATAGTAATTAAAACAAGGGCCTAGTTTCAAAAGACTTAAGCACAAAAACTGGCTCAGCACGGGAGTCTCATTTGGCAGAAACAGGTCACCAGCTAAGTAAATAATTTGATCAAGCAGTGTTTTCTGCTCAATAGGTTTATGAAATTTGGCCCCGGTCTTAAAACAAGTTGCTATTTCTCAAGTGGCTATTCTAACCCCTCTGGTCATGTCACTTTGGACATAACGTCCCCCTCCATTTGAACCAGTCTGTAGTTGAAATTGAGGTGGGGTGGGGGGGGGGTCTGAATTAAATTGTGCTGGGTGTGGTGCACTTTGCACTGTGTACATGTTCATTCAATATCTTTTGGCTACAACAATCATAGTGTACACACACAAGTGAGAGCAGGAACGTCTGTCAAATTGTGTGTCAACATGATTCTATCACGCCCAGCAAACATAGTCTCATGCACCTCCACGTACATATATGCAAAAGTTATGTGTGGCAAAGTTGTTGTTGTGTTGTGGGAAAATAAAGGTTTTCAAAAAAACTAAAAGGTTCATTGAACTGATTTTTCTTATTCTCACTGGAAAGGTAAAAAAGGGTTGTATTTCTTCAGTTTGATAAGAGAAATAGAAGGGTCAGGGATAACAATTTTGGAAATCTTGCACTTTATTAAAGTGCTTTTGGGGGGATCTTTATATTTTGTTGCTAATAATGAGTAAATGTCATGTTTATTTCGAAAGAAAGACTTTATAAATAAATGTACACGAAATATGACTTTTATTCTGTCAAAATTACAACATTTGTAGGCATAAATTCAAAAACATTTTGGACAATTCTGCATTTTTTTCGCCTGCAAAAATAATGGTAAAAGTCAAACAGGTTCTTATAAAAAGTCGAAACAAGTTGGGAATCGTGCTTACTCCGAGGGCACATTTGAACTTTTCATGGTCGAAGCGGTGGATCTTGGACAGCACATCAAAGAACTTGAAGACACATTGCTCTTCATTTAGATTCGCAAACTGCTTGAAGTACTGAAGGATCAACTTGCGTAGATTCTTTGGCTAGATAAAAGGATAGTTCAACATTGATAAGATTGTCCAATCTTGTCTGGAAATTATTTAATCACATGTCCATTATTTTTGGGCTAGCATCAGTGTTCTCCAACTTTGATGAAATATAAAGGTTGGCTGGGGGGGGCAGGCATTATGCGAGCGCAAAGTCTTTATGGCGCAGGCTCCAGGGCCCGCGTAAAGGCCCAGAAAAATGTTTATTGTACATGCTTTGTGATCATGGTGATGCACTCTGAGGTGATTCCAGATGGCCACTTCCTCCGACCTCTTTCATCGCGTTTACACTGGATCCAGCAAGGGCGATCAAAGGAGGATCAGATCCTGC
>CM021542.1:6802713-6817095 GCA_010994315.2 Pisaster ochraceus | reverse complement strand
AAATAAGTGGGGAGAAATTTGGCAGATGGATTTTAAACCTTGGTGATGACTTCTTAAAAGTGGTGGGTGCCACAGAAAGCATGGTGGTGTCGGAGAACACTGGGTAACATTCATTATGCACTAAATTGATTTGGAAAAATTAAAGATCATAATACTTTTTATTGAAATTGTGAAGTTTCATGAGTTGCTGTATGAAGTTCTGTTGATAAAAAGATACTTCCAATGTCGGATTGGTACATTGATTTGAATGGAAAGTAAAACAAAATAGAAGTACCGTGGTCTTTACAAGAAATAAATACCTTTGTGTTATCAATGACAGATTTGGGAATAAATCTCTTCAGACCTATTTCTTTTCTGAAAGGAAACACAAAAAGATAGACTCATTAGATACCTATAGAAGTTTTCTGCTGGAGTACATGTAAGCATCAGTCTACATTAAGAATCACCAGAATGGACCCTGGTCCTTTCAGGTGCCCATAACTGTGCCTTGGGGAGTTAAGCATTTTTATAACTACATCTTTTTCTGGTGATTTTCAAACTTGAATGTGGGACTACAAATAGGATATGTGGATGACTAACGTGACTGATCAATTTAAATCCAATACATGTTTTCAACCCTGCCCAGAATGGCAGGATAGGGTTACACACAGCCTCATTGTAGATCTACTTTTTGAAGTTCAGTGAGTCACCAGCGAGTGGAGTAAGTCACTTTATGAATGACTTTCTGATTCTAGAATGTAGCACTGCTACCCCCCCCCTTCCCCTCCCCTGCGTTCAGAAACCTTTTAGTCTGTAAACAACAGTGTGAATGACTTTTTAATTCAATCATGGTAATATTGCTGCTCCCACCCCAAGCATTTTTCAGTATTTGTACACATATGTGGGTCAGGTAAACATTTCAAAAGTATGTACCATGTAAGTTGTATTGATCGCTGCATGTCTAGCTCTTTTGGCTGGTACATGTATATTTTAAAGAGCTTCTACTTCTACATTAGGCAATGCTTTGCAATATGAAGAAGGTAGTCATAAGACAATGTAGTGTTACATGTAACTTTCTACACAAAGGCAAATCTCCAAGTATTTTTTGAAGATTTGCACAATAAATTATTAAAAAACCTTTATATAAGTGAAATAAAAACCACTCACTTATTTATCTAACAGGCATTATTCTAAACTTACATCACAAGAACCAAAAGAACTAGAGGGTCAAGTCTAATAATTTCTTCGCCATCCTCATTTGTTCTTCAATTTTGTTTAATACTTGTCTTGCTTTACCCATCTCTGGAATTTCTTTTTAATCCCTGCATGTATACTCATTTCAGAGTCTTGTGAGGGGAAACATCCATCAGAGGCACCTTGGATATAAATCTTCATAAATTCCTCCTAAATTGTATCGAAAAGGTCAAAACCACTACACCACCTCATGTACATGTACATGTAACTACAGTACATGTACACTACACATGTAGGTATGAATTTTTATTATTAGTATACATGTAGTTGAAATCCAAAATAGCACCTGCCGACTATCAGAACAATGTTGAAAGTGGGCCCCAATCTCAAGCCCACCACCAGTCATGTTTTCATGGCAGACTTGGAGAGCAAAGATAATACAGGGTTTCATACTACTACATCAGTGAGACGCAAACTCAAAATTGATGCGTATTTTCATGGAGTGGAATGAAATAGATGGATTCGTTTATGAGAAGTGAAAAGTTGAGGGCTTAAGTTTCATCCTGCATGTAAGTGCCTGTGCATTTTTTCCCTTAGGACCTGAAATGCATAGAGGAGCATTCTCCCTTACCAGTAGTCTGCTGACCAAACGTTAGTTAAAACACCTCAGGACCAGTTAAATTCTCCAGTGGTCAAGCTGGCTACTTTGATATGGTCTAGGGAAAAAGCTACTCCGGGCTGTCAGTCACAGAGTAAAGCCCGGTTCATGCTTCATGCAAAAGCAAATGCGAAGCAACTAATGTGCCGCAAACAATCTTGTAGGCCCCTACGCGCTGTTTTCCAATTGTGGCACAGGGAAACTCGCTTTTGCAACTAGGAAGAAGTATGGACCGGGCTTAAAGAGCGAGAAAAAGTTCATGTTAGTTTCATCTGAACAGAGTAAAATTGGTGGTTTCATTGGAAGTTGTAATGGTAGAGGAGCCTTACTCGAGGTAGTCAAAGTTTGCTTTCTTGTCCAGAGCGATCTGTGGCATATCCTTAAAGAATCTTCTCATCTCTAGACATCCCAGCTGCAGAGCAATGTCCATATCTACTGTCTCTGCAACCTCATTCATGTAGTCATTTCGTACCTGTGTGAAAAATAGCAAGCCATGTTGGTTAGATTCTCTGACTTCAAATGCATAATCACTACACGAACATCTTAGTTTCCTTAGTGCCAGTCGTCTTGATGAGGGCCCCCTTTTTGTTTACGTTTGGTGTTAAGAAAAATCCTGCTTTTGAATCTGGTTACCCATGTAAGAGAAGGTTTATGTAACTTATGGTTCACTTGTCATGATTGAAGTCATTCTAGCGATGAAATTTAATCTTGAAGTTGTTATATTTTCCTTTGAAACTATTAAACTGTGCTCTTCCCAAGATCAACGAACCCTTCCTTCCACAACCAATCTCATAATATTAGATGAAATCAAACTAAAAGATTGAAATAAATGTACTCTTAATTTACCACCTCTGTTCAGGGAGACTTTGTACAACAATCAGGGAGATATTTAGAATTACATTCAACATAATAGGGAAAATGTTTCTACAATTAGGGAGATTTTCAAATTTGTTCATCGGAGCATGGAAAGATTGGTTTATTTTCAGGGGACTTTCTGCAGAATCAGGGAGAGTTGGCAGCTCAACAATAGTCTATTTCAATGTTAACACTGTGAGCAATATTGTTGGACTATGTGCATTGTTTGTCTCCATTAGGATTATTTTTATTGCTCTGCCTAATCACATGAAGACATGATAACTTAATTGATCAAATAAATCTAAACAAGGGTCAGGAGAATGACACCTGTGGGAGATGCATCTGCTCAATGAACTCCACTAATCAATTCACTTCTCGGAGTTTCATTTGAGTCAAGTCCTCATGGAAAATCAGAAGTGAATTACACAGGGCCTGCGTGAGCGCAGACTGTGTGAATGTGACATCATTTAAAATGTGGGTTTTGAACAAGTCTGTATTATCTGGGGTGAGAGCCATTGTTGACAAAAAGATCTGAAACTAGGATCAATGATGGCATTTCCACCTTATGGCAAACCCTGGAGATACAGATTTCAATAAGCTTATGGAAGTGGTATCCCTGGCACTAGAGAAGTAGATCAAAGATCAGGATTTATTTATACCTAAAGAAAGTAACATCTGCTTTTTTTTCACCAAGCAGACACAAACAATTTTGAAATCAGATAAAAAGTCAAAATTTCCCAGAAATTTCCCTGATAAATGAAAGATAATATCATTGTGAAATGGTAAACCAACAAAAATCTTTAAACTTTCACACCATCTAGTCACAGAAAATTGGTTCTAATCTGTTGTTCATATTTTTAACAATAAATAAAATGTTAAAGCCATGAATTTTACTGACTGTCTAAATTGTTTCAAGGTGCACTGTATAGTCCAAACCACTCACAGACAGCAAATTGCTGTATAATATCTCTATTGTCCCTAAATTAAGAGCTGTAACTCTATTTATTCCGGATATTCTCCCAGGTGGCTCAGGAAATTGTCTAAGGAAGTTAGTCTTAGTTCATGAATAGTCATACGCATGAGCCCTAATACCTGAATACAGGGTAGATTATTATCAGCCATACATCGTATTAATTAGTGGGCTTCAGTTACCTTTAGGAAGTAACCATACGTGACTGTCTACTTTGTTTTTGCCTGCTGGAATTTTGCTAGCCTGGTTTCTCAGTGCACTCATGTCCATGAACATATCAAACAAAACATTTGAAAAATTGTGTATACTGTTGTTTATGCTGAGTTTCATGTAGTGTACATCCATGGAAATAAAGCTACTTCACCCAATACTGAATAAGTTGTAAAGCACTACTTTCACTGTCAGTGATCCTTGGGAAGAGATGAAGATAATGTTGAGTAATGTTTCAGGAATGAAGTCCCTGTCCTTCCAGTGAACCAAGATAAGAATTAACCTATCCTCCTTTAGATGAACACAGCAAAGGTCAAGACTTTTTCCCACCATTCACCTCTTCAAAGAAGACATTTCAAACACATTGGTTTTTACTTGTGAACTTATTTCCTCTTGCAAGAATTTTCTACCATTTGTCCTTTCCCTTTGTTCACCCAAAACCGAATTGCAGTTTGCCTTGTACAGGTCGTTAACCTATCTGTTAATCTGTCCAGCTCCACTCATGTACATGTAGGTTAAATAGACGCACATGAACAAAGCATAAATGAAGAATAACGCTGAATGCAGTATAGAAATTTATAGACAAACTTTGAACTCCACTTTCAATTCTGATGATTGCTTGCAATGCACAAATCCCAAGATCAATGTTCCAAAATAACCACATTGTACAAGGCAAATGTTCAATCTTTTCAATAACACCAATGACACTTTTAGAACAATTATTAGATTACAAACTACATATTATACATGTAACAGGGTAGCATGTGTGTGGTACAATTTTATGTACATTTTGACACATTCAGTGTTCTCTACATGCACAAGCTAGCGTATTGGCATGATTGGGCTGATAAGCACAAATTGAGTGCCAATACAAGCAAATTAAATGCCGATACATACAATTTCAGCGGATACGCTTTGTTTTTCTTTTTTTCACAAACAAAATCAAGAGAAAACCATACAGAATGCTCCACATTGCACAGTAGGGCTTTTAAAACCAAGATAAACACCAAGTACATTTGTAGAAAACATTCCAGAGACCCTGTTTCAATTCAGCACGCTTTAACCAAGCATCCACAAATTTGGGACCAGAATGCCCCACAGTTTTGAAAAATCCTGGGGAGAACCCTGCCATTTGTCACGTAGTTGCCGGCAGAGTTCTAATATTACTCCTGGTGTACATGTAGAACAAACCAGCTTTACAAACACATAGCTCAATAAAACACAACTTGGGAAAATTTTATAAACTTCAGTTTTGATTGAATAAAGTCAATTCTCCCATTTAGTAATATTACCTTGTTCTATAGTACAGTAAACCCCTTTTTTATTCACTGTTCCCATAAGAAAAAATAACCATACAATACAAATTCATTTCCTTGGGGGTGGGCAATCAAATTTCCCTAATGGCAGACATTCAATAACATCACGACGACCAAATAAATAAATCCATGCAGTGCACAAAATTACTTCCAACCCCCCCCCCCTTAATTTGTCACAGGAAAAACAAACAGGGGACAATCCATATAAGTGCTTTGACTTGTAACTCCACCTTCTGACTTGACTGTCAGACTGGATTTACTAATCTACATTCAAAACTCACGTAGTTCAAATAAGCAAAGCTTCAACGCACAGTACTAATCTCTAATCATTCCGATCAATGTCCACTGTGTCAATTGATGGGTGCGGGAGGGAGAGGAAAAGATGAAATTATGGGTCTTACCTGATCATAAAAGTAGAAAAATGTGACTTTGTCTTTCTCCAGGAGCTCATGGTAATCTTTAGGCAAGTAGCGGATCCGTAATTCATGCCTGCAGTGGAAAAAGTACATCAAACATCACAGTGTGACACAAACAGACAATGCCTTGGATGCAAAGCCTGAATTATAATCCTTGTTGTCCATGTAGCAAAGCAATTTTCCTGAGGTAGGCAGTATCCGAATGGCAGGTACAGTGACAGCTATGGCTATTGCTAAAGAAATCCTAAATACTTCATGGCATGACACAGCCTTTCAGCCATAGCTATAGCTGTAGCTGTACATGCACATGTAGCCGCCAATTTGAACATGGGCATATCTTTTTAAAGGGTATCAAATACATGTATGTCCAAGCCATGATCAAGGGTACGTAACGATAACAATGGCTTACTAGCCAACATGAAATCTCAGGCAAGGTGCTTCATACAATGTCATATATTTTGCTATTTACTCTATGCATACAATGTACATCTGGTAGTGGAAGCAATGAATCCTCAAAATTGTTTGCATTGTATCATGTAGGACCCAAGAGAAGTGAGGTGATGAGAAGAGGACGATGAAGAAATGTCAGATCAAAATATAGGAGGAAAAACCCATAATGTGCAAAAAGTGAGATTTGAAATTGAGTCCACAATGAAATATCTACATGTACAAAATGTATATTCGTGTACAGTAGATTGACCTTCCAATGGCATTGCATAGCAAATACAAAAACATCTAAAATGTTGAGTTACACATGTACATCATGTACATGTGTCTAATGAAGCTTTTACCATACTGTAAAATACACTATGTATCTGTATCTATGTTCAGTATAAGAAAATTGTGAAAAACTTGCCAACAAAACTTTAAAAACTGGTGCACGTACATGTACAGTATGTGACATTTTATGTATGACTTGCAAATGAGGTCAAAAGAGGACTTTTCATTGGCTGACAGTTTGACGAGGCGCCTACAAACTCACACCTTTCCATTGTTGACCTCAGGTGCATCGGCTGATGGAAATGGATTATTGTGACACTTGTGCAAGACTAAAAACCACTGTCTGCGTTTTATTAAAGTACTTTTGATGGTATTTTCGCAGTTCAGTTTTACAGAACCTGAGGATTGGAATGAACGACTCTCTCAAAAGCCAATATCGTTCCTTCCCTTAATCTATATCTTATTTTAGCAGGATTATTACTGTAGAAAGATCATTATTCGCGGGCACGCCACACCAGGCCCAGATCAGACATCCTACACCACACAGCTCCCCTGAGACCCACAGATACAATGCAGTTGAAGGAGGTGTCACACAAAGCCCATTCAGCAGGGGGATTTTCCAAGGAGTGATGTTGGAGACTCCTGTGCAAACACAAGTGATATTTTCTTACCATTGAGTGATCTTTCAGAAGGACGTTGAACAAAATTAAGAATGGATCTGCCACAGGGGAAGAGTTGAGTGTGAGAAAGTGCAACATTGAATGTTGCACAATGATTTGTTGTAAGCGTTACAATGTGAATAAAGTGTATTTTATGAGCTCTTTTGTAACTGGCTGAATGAAAAAAAGAAAGTAACTCAATATAAGACTCTTATTTCGAACAGAGTGGATATTGACCCTACACTATCTTTATGCCGCTATCTTTATGCCGCTATCATCTAAAAACTCAAATAATTTGTTAAAGGCATGATATAAAAAGGTATGATGCATAAATAGCAACGATAACAAAATCAAAACTTACTTTTCACTAACTTTAATATCACTACAAAATTGTGCCTTGTGTACAAAAATTTATCAGTACCAACTATCCAGAGAAAATTTCCCACCAGATACATCATTGTATCGTCTACGTGTACATCATGTTTGACCGTTTCCTCAAACACTCAATTAAAAATCTTCCAATTTGCAAGAATCAGAATTCACTATAGATTGTATAATGAGCAAAATCCCTCAAGAAACACTACTTTTCTGTGTTTTTCTCAAAAACATAACCACCCACTGTCTGACTGTATACAATTTGATGAAACTTTTACTATTTATTGAAAACTTGAGGACTAAATGTATCATGACTCTATTTCTTGGAAACTAGATGATTTAGAGTGACTATTCCCTTCTAGAAACCAATATACACCAAAATGTTAATTATGACTATCACTTTTTTGATCCAATAATGTGTTTGTTTCTTGAAAACATCATAAAGTACTCTTCAGGAAAAGACATTATTTCAGGTACAATGAAAGCCTTTACAAATGCAACCTCCTTGAAAACAGGGAATGAAATAAATGTTCTCTGGTAATGTTCGTTGCACAGACTATTCAGCAGTTCAGTACAGTGTATCAACACCAATTTGTATTGAACACACTCCAGTCACATGTGACTCATGTTGGATACCATGACTCCAGGTTTGATACCATTATAGGATTTATATCACATGGATATAAGGTTACTTCTTCCAAACTTGGACAAACCAAGGGTTAGTGGACAGACATGAAAGCCATGTTGCAATAGCATGGCTATGTGTTACCTCGATACCAGACTACCCCCATACTGTGCCACATGTGATGAGTCAGACTAGCCCAGAAGTATTGGCTTACAAATAGTTTGTGTACAATTTGAACACCATGAAGAAAAAGTGTGGTAGATGAACTTAAAGTATGCATGTGGTACACTTCAAGGCTATTTTGCAATCTGGTTGAGGCATTGGTACTCTACACTGGGAAAATTCAAGAAGTCATATTCTATTTTGAAATGGAAACAGCCTCATCCCTAAATGAACTAAAACTCAACACTGAACTTGATAGTGAACTTTCCTACTCTCCAACATCAAACTTAACTTTAAATGTTATCCCATTACATTACTGAACAAGCATAATGTACTTTCACTTAGTCCTCAGACATCATGAGACAGACATCATGTCAACATTTTCTCTATTCTGCAGTTCTGATGATGGCAAGTGAAATACATTTAGAAAACGATACAGAAGTTTAAGTGTTCTAACATGGAAAACATTATAAATGATAAATTCAGAACATGACTGAATGTAAAACTTCAGATGTTACTTTTAGTCACATAGAGTTGGTTTGATACATACATGGTATTACAGGCAATATACTTTTGGTAATTGTCAAAGTCCAGTATCCACTTGGTGTACATCCAAACATATGCATGAAATAACAAACCTCTGAAAATTTAGGCTTAATTGGTCATCCAAGTTGCAAGGGAAAAAGTTAAAGAAAAACACTTTTTACCACTTCCTCTAAAACTACTACTTCAAAGGGTGTCATTTCTCACAATGTTTCATAATATCAACAGCTCTCCAGTAAGTCCAGAGCTCTTTACCAAGTAAATTTTCGTGGTCATTAAATTTTGGAGCAATTACCAAAGGTATATTCTCCCTCTAAGACCCTTGCAAAGCTCTCTTTGTATTAGTTTTAAAAAGAAATACACTCAATTTTCAAAAACTTTGAAATTGTTTTGATGGAAATCTTATAAATCAAACAGAGATGTTTGGGTCCACTGCATGATGAGAGCCAATTTTTAATTTGATTATGGCCATATCCAGGCACTGGTTTTGCCCATCTGGACTAGTGATGCCTTTGGAATGATGGAATGTCAATTTGTGCTGATGACAATTTTGGGCTTACCATGTAGTTACAGTATATAATTCTGTATTTTCAATGATATTACAAATTTTTGCAATTCAATGAAGACACAGTACAGTACATGATTACTTTTCTTTGTTCATCCTAAAATTGATAATACGTAAGCCTACATGTATAATTACTCAGTATCCCTGTGGTTTATTTCTCAATGTTTAGAAAAAAAGCTCCATCGCCTTCAGGGGATGCCCTTAAATTGTCACTTCCCTGGAGTAATCCTAAACTGGGCGTGATCTCTAGTTATACGGCAGTACATGTGCACCGTTCTTAGACTTCTGACTGGCACCACCCAAACAAAGATATCGACAAAATAGGGAGACCGCCAACACTAGATCAGTTGGTGGAGCACAAGCACGTAAACCCGGAGGTCGCACGTTCAAATCCCTCTCTAGTTTCTAGTCAATTTGTCTTTGTTCATCCAAAAATTGATAACAACACAAATGAGCTGTTGGTTTTCATTTTGTTAGCTTTAACAAATTATAAAATTACCCTGAGAAACATTTCTGGTTGAAATGCTATTATCCACGTGAAAACTATCATAGAATCCGCTCTTTGCTTGGCTTGGCACAACATTTTATTTTTTAGACCACTTACAAAAACTAAGGCAAATCACACAATTATGATTTACAATTTATGCTTTGATTACATTTTACTAAATATTTGTTCATGCATATCTTGAAAACTATTTTATAGTACTGTAGTAGCGTGGCTACCAGAACTTGAGTCTGATGTGTTAAACCGCCCGGCCAGAACCTGAGAACAGGCCACACTATGTCTTTTCGAATTAAGATAATTGTACAAGCATCAATCTGATAGTACACTCAGCATGACCAGATGCACAATGTCATTTTCTGTGGGGTTTTTTAACTTTGGAACAGGTACATGTATTACTTGTACTTTAAATGTGTATTTTCCACAGTTTTGTGTAGGTTTAATTGTACGTCATCCTACAAATGCATGAAAGGGACTGAAGTACACTGACAATATCTTTCAAAAGAGAACATGGTACTATTTGTCAAGAAGAGTCTCTGATTGTGTACAGTGCGAGAGAAAGCGAATGTACACACGTAAAGTATGACGCACGTAAGTGTGTCAATATATTTGAAGTGCTGTATTACAGCAAACACATGCAACACAATGCACTGTGACTTATAAACAGCGTGGTGTATAACCGTGAAAAATATGAAACAACTACATGTATCCAGTATCGACCAGGTCCAGACGGTTATGAAGACCATTACCTCACTTGCTACATTTGTACATCTTGAAAACGCTTCAAAACAATTTCGTACATTTTAAGAGAAGTTTGTTTTCCTCTGGGAGAAAGATGGTCACGCTCTAGGCGAGACTGAAATCTTGGGCCTGATCACCAGATCACCATACCAAGTCTTTAGACCAGTTATTCTTAGAATGGAGTATGAATCACACAGCCTACATGCAGCAGTGACATTGTGTATATTTGATAACAACTCTGACTAACACCCTGCCGTAATACAATATTCTCAACTTACACATCTTCCCCTTGGTCAACCATCATGTGTGTTAGTACAACATTCTTTCACGCACAGTACATCCATTTCACATGTTGATAGAACGAGTTTTTTCATTAAAACCTAACATGTAGGCTACGAGTCAATGCCCTTAGCCTTGTATCATACTGTACAGTACTTGTACCATGTAAGTTTTTGATAGGATTTTGGTATCATTTTCATACCAGGGTACTGCCCCCTGGGGTTGATGTGAATGGATGGAGATATTAATAAATTATTGTCTTTAGAAAGAGCAGATCCATTTTAATCCTCTTGTTTTCAGGAAACATACGGATAGGACAGAATGCTCATTATAGGCCAACATGTACTGCACATCATGGGCATTTGGGTTGGCTTAGGGGAACCGGGTTGGAATCCTACAGAGCCTTTCATGCATGTTTTGTCATGTGAAGAATAGGCCTACGAGGTTCATATCTACATGTAGCGCTTTATCTAACCCAAGGGCATCTCAAAGCCCTAAGGTATACAAAGCTAAGTTCAAAATATAAGACCCATTTATTTACATAGCACCTTGTAATGGTTTACAAGAAGCTACATGTACCAACCATACCAGAAACCACTGGGGCAAACCCCCTTCTCTTAACAGCACAGTACTAGGTTTACATGCATTACACAACACACAGGTTTATATCCCATCTGAAGGATGAAGCAATAATGGTTACATTGTAAGTGTCTTTATTAAGAACACAAGTGTCAAGACTGGGACTCGAACCCACACTCTGCTGATCAGAAACACCATGGCTTGAATGCTCGCGCAGGACACGCCACAGATAGTGATTGCGTGGGTTTTCCTCACACATCTCATACTGAGATTTCTTCTCTTCACAGGGATCTTCAAGCCTACATACAGGTCACAGTACAGGCACTTTTCAAGGTTCCTTCCTTACCAGAAAGATATGTCCTTGTAAATGTGTTCATAAAAGACCAGTACGTTCCAATCTTCTAGTTTTTAATAAAACACATCCTACAATCATCCTGTGAAATTTTCATTATTTCAAACTTGATATTCAATCCTTTAAAAAGTCAAAAAATTTGATGAGTGTGAAGCCTCTTTTCTCGTACTGTCAAAAAATACACGGTGCATTGCCATGACTGCATGTTACATGTACTGGCATGACGTACACATGGGCAATTTCCCACTGCACGGTATGCGGTATGACACGTGACCTGATGCATGCTTGTACACAGTACATCTGTACAATGTACATGGAAGAATTACCCATTGCATGTATTCACAGAAGAATACAGCTTTAGTGCAAGGTGATGTAGAAAATGGAAAAGACTACCTAAGTTTTATTTGGGTGTAAATCAAACCGCCTTTGTGCTTTTAAAACATTGTTAACATAATTAGTGTAATTTAAAAGTATTTTCTCAATCATCTTTTCTGCACAAAATCAGCTATTTGTCCCTTCTTCTTTCTGCACTCTCCCAGTTTGCACAGTGGTAAAGTCAATAGACTGTGCTAGTCTTCCACATAATCAAACTTCCGGGACCAAGTTGATCCTGACCATGAGTTTAAAGAGGAAAACTTCCTACCTTCAACTCTTTTAAGACTTTACATCTTAGTTTCTTTCTACTTCAAAATTGTCCTATGAACACTTTTTATTCTTGATCAAAGATAAATACCTCACTGAGAAAGAACTCGCATTTTCTTTCCAAAGATGAAAGTCACAAATGTCACAAAATGTTTTAGACAAATAAGAGCAACTTTAAATCTCAAAATTGAATATTAGGAAATATTGTTCCCTTACCTCCATTCTAATGCTGGGTGTATCTTCTCATATTTATGTTTAATCTGACCAATGGTGAGGTCCCTATGTAACCAATGACTCTCCTCTGATTGGATGTGCTGGAGACGAATCGCAAAGCTACTCTGGAAGGCACGGTCACCCCTCGCTAACTTAGCAACCACGGCATGGATCACACTCTGGAAAAAATACAACACAGAGTAAATACTAATAAGTTGCATTGTTATTATTGTTGCAGGCCTGGAATTTCATCTTTCAGAGGCCAAGGCAAGTTTCATTTTGCAAAGAGCATATAGAAAATCTTAAAGTCTCTGGGAGTATTTTGAAGGAGAACAAAGGGCAAGACCAGTGGCAACTGAGGCCAAGGCCTCTGTGAAATCCATTTAATTCCTTTTGTTACATTAAAAAAAGACATTCGTAGAAAGCAGAGGTTTGGTGACTGTGGTCAAAAATATTATGAAAGATTACTTGGAGATTCTTCGCACATGATATCACTAACTAAATTATAGTGTAAATGTTTCGTCAAACCGTACTACTTCGAGGACATAGCTGGCTTAAAAACTCACTGGACCACTGACCAGAGTTCATTAGTCTTGGGTCATTGAACTATGGGCAAATGAACGAACAATGAAAGTAAAAGATCTGAGCTGAAACTTGAAAGCCATATGGATTTCTCCTTTAAATATCTTGATCCAACCATTGACTTTCAATGTTGAATAAAGTAGTATTTTCTCTTGTCAAGTAAACAAGAGTATGGTTTATTTGTATACAAATGAAAACAATCAAATTAACTAATTAATGTACTGAATTGGGAATGCTTGCATCCTGTGAAGGGTTTAAACCTAAAACATACTGAAAATAATCAGTCTGTAATCCACTCAAATAAAGAAACTGATAACACACTAAAGTTCTTCAAAACTTGGGTGACTGTAGGATTGTCTGTTTCACATATTGCCCTTTTGTCACATTTGTCTAGCATTGCTTCCACCAATACCTTGCTAGACAAGAGTTCAAGTCAAACAATAATACAACCTCCATGTATTTCCTGAGATTTGTTGTCCCATGTTTTTCTTTCTTGTATAAATATCCTTTATGAAAGGTCATTGGAATGTTGGAGATCATCAGTGTGGCCTTCCCAGGGTTGAATGATTCAGAACCAACGTTCACTTTACCAACTGACTGGTATGAATAACAAATGGTCTCATGGTGCCTTGTTAAGTTGTAATGCTTCAGTGTGCACTTAATTAGTATTTGACCTTCTGAAATAAAAATGCAGTTGGGGAGAGTGAGTTGTTATAAATGGCTTTACTGTTGAACATACAAAAATACACAACGCATTGCAGCTGGCAAACTTAATCATTTATAACATGTATATTGTATAATGATCAATGCTTTAATTTGAATTTCAAGACATGTTTTGGCCATTTAAGGGAAATAACAATTGTTTTGGGAAGCGTACAACAATGTACATTAATTTCAATCCTCACGTAAGGTGTACATCGCAGAGGTTTTGTGCAAGTTCAAAACAGGCTTACTTTCATTGTGACAATCAAAATAAGCAATGGTTACTTGTGTGGTATTCAATGCTTAATGCTATGCTTTACATGATTTGTTCACCTCCTTTGACATCACTTTGCAAAATATGACGTTGTAGTAGAAGTACACACTGGAAAATCCCTGAAAATCCCTGATTTGGCATTTTCTCAAAAACATGACCAAATATGACCAACATAAGGAAATTGCCGCAGGTTGGTTTACTGTGTTTCACAGAAACGAGAATCATGATTTGAATAAATTAACTCTTCACCCAAACCAATGATGTACATA
>CM021542.1:6777056-6794769 GCA_010994315.2 Pisaster ochraceus | reverse complement strand
TCGGTAAGCGGGATTTACAAACATGTGTGTGTGTGTGTATGTGATACAAGGGAAATCGTTCAATGTGTTGCATAATGGTAAAAAGGCTGGTCTCGAAGCAAGACCAGTCAAATATTCGAGATCGGAAGGGTCCAAGATCGGAAGGGTCCAAGACCGAGACCAAGACCGAGACAACAGGGTACCGAGACCAAGACCGAGACCTGAGACCGGCAAAACCGGTCTCGAGACCTACAACACTGCACTAATGTAGGAGCTAGAGTTTAAATTTCACCACGTACATGTATGCAATTGTTGCTCAAACCACGAACCCAGTATCAAACATTCAAAATTCATGTTGTTCAGGAGAATGATCCCAACATTTTATGAAAAAATTCGTTTTTTTTTTACTTGGAAAAAAACACTTTTTAAGTGTAATAATGATAGAATGAAAGTCACATGGCATTTAGTTTCCATTTCGATCTCATATGTGGCAATGCAAAGTATTCAACCCTTTTAAGACCATTTATTTCTATATGTGTATCATCACCATTTACCTAAACCATGGAGGTAGAGGATTTGGTTAAAATATTGTTGATTTTTAAACTGGATTTTGTTTTAAGTAAAAATACCTGGAAAAATAATACGAAAACGAAATTTTGTTTTGTTTTAGAAAGTTGTATTATATACTTAGTTAAATGGAGGTGTGGCGAGTATCGGTCGAAACCTTCCAAACAATACATGCACATTAGCCTATGTAAATGTACATGTACCAGTTAACAGAATTATACTTGGCAGAGTTTGGGGCTGTCCAGCAGTGGGCTGACAATGGCTGACGATGATGATGATGACCAAAGGAAACATTGGCAAATGTTAATTCAGGATATGACATATATATGTACATACATGTACTTTGACCTTTTTGTAGTGTAATGGTCAAATCCTGCAGCCTTTAGGGGCAACCCTATGGGAGTTTTGGTACTTAAGCCACTTGTGGCCCGCAATAACCTCTAAAAGGGTTTAAATGTTCGGTATGTTTCGGGAGGAAAAAACTCAATATATGAACAAGTTATTAGTATTCTACTTCCCCCCCCCCCTCAACCCCTCAACAATGGAGAGATTGCTACCCACCCAGGATTAGTACAACATTGTTTTTTGGAAGAGGTAATTAAATTTCACTTCAGTACACATGTTTACAATGGAGTACCATTCATACACAGTGTGTACATGTACATGTAGGTGAGAGTATGTAAATATAATAACTCCACACCCATCCAAAAAGACTTCACTGGTAAAATACGTACACGGAACACGAATGTGCACTATGTACACGTAGTAGGGACGAGTACAATAGGGTATTGTGTATCCATCCCGTACATTGTAAGTTGTACAATGTAGTCCTACTTGTTATGTGCACTGTACATGTAATATGTACATGTACAGTATGTACATGACATGACATGCAGGCCTACCATGTGTGTACAAGTAGTGTAGTACACATCATCCACAAGGTCACTTAAGATAGGAATCCCAGTCATGCTTAAATGCAAGCATGCATAGTGTGATCATACATAGGACAAGGAGTAACAACTGCATCTTACTCTCCATCCTGGTCATTTGCATCATGAATCTCATTCAGGCATTGGTTATTTACAATGTAAAGCAGTCCAACTAAGTCAAACTGCATATGTATAACAATACCATCGTTAAAAAGGATGAGGATTCATGAGCACGTCAATTTCATATTGATCATACATAATACATGTATGTTAGGCTGCATCCAAATTGGCAGCTACATGTACATGTATAGCTATAGGTACGACTGCTGACAAGAGTGTTACTAAGGGCATCCTATACTTTAGTGCATGGTGACGCGGCTAACCAGCCGTAGCTTTAGCCGTAGCTGCCAATTTCAGTCATGCCTACATGTAAGAATTCATTTGGTTGGACCAAACTTATTTTCTCAATTGACAGGTACATGTATTATTTGTCTCTTTTTTTTAGGTTAAAGGAAGTTTGACTTTTCCACTGGTTATGCATACATATTACATACGTACAATGTATGTGTAGTTTGAGTCTTAGGCCCTCTGGAAGCCACAGCTTTGGCTTGGGCTCCACCTTCTGCTCAGTCTGCCAAGCTGGGACCTGAGCCGAAGCCATGGCTTCCAAAAGAGCCTCAACTCGACCTAACACATTGTTAGAACCTAAGGGCATTTATTAGTCTGTAATAAAGTGTCACTTGTCTTGATTGCTGGTTTACATGATACTTACATATACATTTTGTAGGCCTACAGTACATGTATCAATACTCATAAAAACACAAATTAGCAACCCATTGCAACAAATTCACATACAGTCATTGACTGTACATGCACAGACCTGTACCCTGTATGTGTACCTTGTGAAGTCTGCAACTTGCAAGAAACTTGATCATTGCATTTTGGTCAAATTGAAGCAAATGCTGTTGCACAAGGTACTACAATATATGTGTACGTAGATTCTCATACCCTGATGGTGTATTCTACCAGCCTAGTAGATATTTTTACAGCATGGCCTTGAGTGTCCTGGGAATCTCATATTAAATCTACATTATATATATACTCCATAAGTACAACACATTCTCCTGTAATCTCCTGTATTAGAGACTGACCCAAGAATCCCTCCACAGACATATTTTTATGACTGCCAGTGAACCTTGAACCAGATCTCTCTAGAAGTTGATAAGATTAGACTGAGAGGGATGCAAAAGTGTTCTGATGGAATTCAGAGGAAATAAAGGGGATTATGTTTCACTCTACATAGGCATATTGCCTACATTGTGAGCCTGGTAGGAAGAGAAAGTTGGCATAAATGTGATCTGTATTATGTAGGCCAACATGTACACATGTACATGTTTACAAACTTACCCAGGGCTCAGCATTTACTGCAGGTCTGTGGCAAGTGTTTTTAGCATTGGCCAGTAAGCTAATGAATGGACAAGTCCGGCAGTCTTGTGTTTTGCAATTTCGTACATTATCTTTGTTCTTATAAAAACGATGTTCAAATGTTGAGTTACACATGTATAAATTCCAGTTTGTTTACATACCCCTTAGACAAAGGAGAAATCTTCTCTGAATGCTTGTTCAAATTAAACAGTTGTGTTTAAAACTGAGTTGTCATTTTGGTTCTAGTCTATTCTTGTCTTTTCTCAAAACTGATTCCAGTCTTTTTTCATTTTGATTCTGGTCTTGTAAACAAAATTCTTGTCCAGTAAAGTTCTGAGCTACAAGCCCCAGGGAATTGTGGATTTTTCACCGAAATTCCAGCCCTGGTACTACAAAACGTGTACAATGTAGGGGCCTACATGTACCAATTGTATGTACTTTAAGATTCAACAGGGGGAAGCATCAACTATACTTAGAACTTTATCCCCCAAAAATTATTTTTAATTTGAAAGCAAATATTAAAACACCAAAAGAAAAATATTTCCATCCGAAATACTGTTACGTCAAGAATAAGTCAAGAAATTAGCATTTGAAATGTTTGAAGTCCCCCAAATCACTGTTAAATTTGATTGCAGCAATGCAAAAGTCCCTGAAAAATATTAAATGTTTAATACTTCAACTTGTCAGACTACAATGTAGTACACCAAATGTGATGGAATGTTTCAGGCCTGGAATTTCATTTTAAGAGGACAAGGCCATTTTCATTTTGCAAAGGACACTTCCATTAGGAAAATCTTACAGTCTATGGGAAACTTTTGAATGGGCACCAAGGCCAAGACTAGGGGCAACAGAGGCCATGGCCTCTGTGGACTTCATTGTATTTCCAGGCCTGACGTTGACCATATTTTGGCTATTTTGTGTTTATTGGAAGATGGGAAGATGAGAATAAAACTCCTCCCAATCAATGATGTACCTAGCTGAACTTCACATTACAAGATTATGATTGAACTGATTGCCAGATTAAGAATTAGCCAATCAATGTGCATAATGAGTGCATGTAAATAATATTTTGTCTAGAAACATGCGTTTCATCTACCAAATATCATTTTGCTCTACAATGGTAATAAGGATAATTTGGGGATAAAATAAACAATTCATAATTTGTGAAATGAGAAGTCAGTAAGAAACTGATACATGTAGCTGTTAAGTTGATGTCAGCAACCAGAATAAAGTAGCAAAGTCATCAAAATCACATTTAGTGTGTACTTCACTTGTTTTGGTTGTAATTCATTGTCCGGCTCCACTTTGTGACCCCCGCTCTTCACATTATGATTCCTCATCATGAGAGATCTGAAATGCCAGCAGTGACTGAAACAATGTGGATGAATGGCAAACTAACAGTATCAAGCTTATTGTCATTTGAATTATGAGCATAAAATACAAACACAAACTGTGTTTCCAAAGTTTTTCCTAGGATTTTAAATATAAACTAATAAACTCATATCGTACGTTTGTTTTTTAAAGTAGGCCTTTACACTGTACTGTCAGGTTCTGGTGTCATTTAACAAGTTTTATCAGGTCTGAAATTTCACACTCAGAGGCCAAGCAGGCAATGGATTTGTTCACTTTAGCAGAATAAATTGCATTATCAGCACAACTGTATTTCATAAACATGCAAAGAAGATTTCACTGCTCGCATGCTTGTTCACAATGGATTCGCATCGTTGTTATTCATTTGCTGGTAAATACCGCTGGCAGTTTACAGTGCTTTTTTACACGTACCATGTATACATGTAATGTACCATGTAAAATGTTGCAAGAAACACTAGCGACAAATGTTTGACTCAGTGGCTCCACTCAACAATTGTTGTTTGCCTACATACACATGTGTTCTATTGAGCAGTGTTGTAAATGCCATTTTCTTCAATGTCTTCAAATACTCCATCAGGATACGAAAGAAATTCTTGACCTGTTTCAGTGCTTGAATCATAGAGTATGAACTGAAATACGTGGGTGCTCGTGTACATGTACATGTACAGTACGTATGCAAGGAGACCCATATCATACACACTGACTGTGACAGTGTTCTTGCTTAACAGTGTTCAGCTGGCCAAATGCTAGTTAAAATACCTCAGGACCAGTCCAACTTCACTCCAAGTGGCCCTGCTGGCTGGCTAGTTCAGTTTTGAAAAGCTTCCCCATTTAATTAGAAACTTGGACTAGTGAAATAACAAGCAAAGTGGTCCTGCTAACTGGTCACTGAAAAGCTCAAGGGCAAACCTTTAAGTTGAAAGTTGTGTGTCCAGCGTTGTTCATGTTGTTACATGTTACTGTACAATGTATGGCATAACCTCAAAACATTACATTACTGTACATTGTGACAAGTACAGATAGGCTACTCATTAGTCCATCATGAGTTTTATTATATCAGACCCAAGGGAGCCACTTCAAGCCGAGTCATTTAAAATTCTGACCCAAATTGAATCATGAAATCAAGTCATTACTTCCACAGCCTTGACATTAACCCTTTGTCATGCGAACTACATACATAGAGCCCCCCCCCCTCCCCCAATGAATGAAGACAATGCCTGTGTAACCCTTTGTTCAGTAATTTCTTAACTCACTTCTATGACTCACCACTTCAGTCTTAAAGTTGCACAGTGCCCAGCACTGCACAATACCACAACATGATTTAGGAACATCCTGTTGCAAAATCATAAATCATTTAAGCATATAATATAGTGTGCAGAAAAATGCCTCAAATTTAATTTGTGGACAAATTTAGTCACAATACAAGCAGGTCCTTGGTTTTATACCAGTCCTTAGTCAATTCATCCCTTATAGAATTTTAATTATTCAATTTCCTTACAAGTTACAAACATTGCTTCAAGTTGTACACCATTGGTCAGAATATAATAAATATTTTTATCATTTTGCAACAGCTGACAGTGATACAAGAGAATATTGCCACGATAGAAAAAAGATTCATCGTGAACTACGAGTATGAAAATCTACACCTACAATACAAAGTTGAACTGTAAATAAGTTCCCTTCATACAGTATATTGCCTTAATGTTCGGTATGCTGTCAGACAAATCCTTCTTTCCCATTCTACAATGTAACATGTCTCTAACAATATTTTTAGGTATGAATTTTAAGTAATAACATTGCTACATTTTATGCGTACACATATATCAATACATGTGTAATACACAGAACAAAAACAATGTTTATAAATATAGTTTCATTTTTTTACTAAACCTGGGAAAACCAAATCAATAAAATCCAAATTTGATTACAAAACAAATTCAGCTAAATCAAAACTAAACAACACAAAAAGTTCTGTAAATTTAAATAAACTGCGAAAAAACTAAGCAATTAGGCCTAATGTTAGCTGGCATTCTTCTTCATGGTATGAATATGATCCCCACATTTTGACCATACTCCTGTACAGGTGATAATACCTGCAGTCACACAATAAGACCAGACAATGCACAGTGTTGACTCATACCCTAACCAAATTTTGAGGAGTATCACTCCATACAAAGGAACTGGAACCATTGTCCAGAAACTAAAGCCCTGGCCTTGAATTTGAACAGGAAGCCAAGTGAATACGGTCTACAGATTATAGTCTGTGGCACATTTTCCACACCCGTCATGAACGTAATTTCATCTTGATGTAAAATAAAGGACTACTTGCTAAAAGCCTTGCCTTCTGCCACTGTACATAATATTAAGCTTTGAAAAAGAAACATTCCAGTTTGGGTGGAGGAGGGGGAGGTTGTCCCTTATGTTGATGAAAGGATATGGGCTCTACTCAAATACATTACAGGCTTGTTCACGTAGTTACAGTTTATGTACTAATCATAAATTTTGTATACACTGTACATTGTATGTACAGTGTATGAGGTTTTAACCATAGAAACCAATCCACCCTTTCCAATCAATAATAAAAAACAAGCATACACTGAACATAACAGGCTTTGCCCTTTACTTTTTTTTTTATTGAATAGCCAGCAGGACCACCGACCACTAGTCCATATTTCCTATGAAAAAGGGACACTTTTCAACACTGAAACATGTAGCCAGCCGCACCCACTTACAGTGAATTTTGACTGGTCCTCAGGTGTTTTACCAAACGATTGAGCCAATGGACAACTGTTACGGGAGAATGCTGCATAATATTTATAATGAAAAAAAAACTACTTCAGGACATTTTATCCATTGGGCTACATGTAAATGTACACAAATAAATCTAACAGCCACCACTATCTGACAGAACAGCAGATCTTTTGTTCTAGCAGCCTTGTTCTAGCTGCCGAGATCAACAATTTCCGATCAGGTTTTTTTTCTGCATAAAGTGGTCAAGGTAAGTTACCATGGAAAGATGATGTTTTGCTTGATTTACACCCATAGCAGATTACTAATGAATGATTCTGCTTATACAAGGGGTGTACTGCAATATTTAATGAGATTTGATTAGTTAGGCCTAATGGCTAATGGTTGATGTACGTGTTCATACACACAAACAATGAGGTTAATATGTTTTTTTAATATGTTGTATCTCCCAGGAAAATGGTCAGTGCAAAAATGGCGTATCTCGGCGTACACTTGGTTTGTGTGTACATGTACATGTGGCCTATTTTAACCGAGATACAACGCTTTGTAATCAAACTCGTGTGTAACATGTAAAAGTGCTATTTAAGGAGATACAACATTTAGCACAGACATGACAAAGTAAAAACATTTAAACCTACTTATACATTGTGTTTTATCTTTGCACTGTGAAAAAAAGGATATATTCAGCAATGCAATAATAATAGCTTCATCAGAATGGTCCATCAAAAACTTTCATTTATTTTTTCTTGCTAGAAATTTATAAGTTGAAACGATCAACAGTTGAATAGTGTCTTTAAAAATGTAGTTTTCTAGGGTCATGCGAGCGATCTAAATTTAATTGGATTTCTGTTTCAACGCCAAGATGACACTTCACAATTTCTCCGGCTAGCGTCTATAGACCAAGTATTAAGCTATATAGCTTCCTATTTCAATGAGTACATTGTACACGTACTTAGTGTAGCTTGCAGAAAGAGCATGATTGTAAAACATGCCAAAGAATGGCATGGGGATTCATTAATGCAGTGTAAACATAAATCTATCTGGTTTTCAAAGGTACGGTAGGCCCTTAACTAATTTTTCTAGCCAGGATACAATATATTATTATAAATTACAATTATGAGGAACTTTAACATTTTGTATAATTAAATATAAAATTACACACTAATGATACAAATTACAGTAAGATTAAGATTAAGAATAACAACAACTCTTTAGCTTCACTGAAACTTCCTCACACGACAAAAGTCTTTTGTCACAACTACATGCAAACAAATAAGAAAACATAATAGTACGTTATACTTCCCTCCCATTCATGAATTCATTGGGTAGTTTATTCAGTAATTGGAGAACTAAACAAAAGTAACTCGTTAGTCGCGACGTACAATTTAGAAATTATAAATGCCTCACCTGACCTGCAAAAAGCGATACAAAATACTTGCTAAACTTAAAAGAGTTCAGTTACGTTTAGTAAATGTTGAGAACTTACCCCCTATTTATGATAGAGTTATCATTTCCTGGCTTTTTGTAGAAATAATGAAAAGTGGCAGTCTTGGTGTATTTCTACCTACATCATCCGTCTCACCCAACAGTGTGTACATGTACACTGCATGTGATGTGGGAGCGATGTAGTGTGAAACCTCTGCATGACAGCTCCCTGGTAGACTGTCAACCCACATTCAACATAATTTATATAGGGGCTTCACTTCAGGGTGAACACCAGCCAAGGTGACAGCTCCCACAGTAACGTGCTGTATAGCGCCCTCTGTTGAAATTGTTCAGCTTTTATTATCGCCGATTTGTTTTGCCTTGTGGGCCTGGGGCTGCCGGGGGAGATGGGGGAGATAGGGGGGGGGCAGGGAACGGATCCATTCGTTGGGGAGCAAGCTGTGCAGTCTAATACTTCGGGTTGCAAAAAGTTTTTAAAACAAACAATAGAAATTACATGTGTCGCTCCAGCGAAGTAAATGTAGCGCCGTGGGAAAAAAATATGAAAATAAAATGATGATGTAAATAGATTTATATGTCAATCCCAGTGTTTCTGGATGGTCTGGCAGCAACATGAGCTACCTCACCCTATACACATTCAAGGTGTCGATTTACGGTTACTTGTTGCATAAAAACACCTTATCGATGAGATGTTTTGGCGCCATGAGTGTCATTTATGACAAAATAGGCATAAATGTACATAATTATTTATTGTTGTTATTTCCAAGAGGAATCAGCAGTCCCCATGCACTAATTTACTGCGCTCAATGTCACACAAAGAAAGCAAGGCACTATGAGACATCAATATACAAACCAGTAGCCTGGCCCGATTTTCGCCCACATTTTTTTTTTTTTAAGGGTTTTGTGTGTGTGTGTGGTTTTTGTTTGTATGCCGTTTAAATTTTTTCCCCTGAACGACTAGAGACAGATGATGCTATTGCAAACCGAAAAGCATACTTAAATGCCAAAAAGTACACAGAGCACTCACACACAATGGGCAACCCACACAATAACTCTGAGCCCTTCAATCGCAGTTCTCCTTTGAGAAGAACCAATCAGAGCAATGACTGACTCTATGCTGAAACCTTAGTGAATCCTCTTCGGTCTCCTGACGATGCGTAGAGCAGGCTAGTCAAGATCAACTACGAACTTACTCCGCTGTACGAGAAGTCCCCTCGATCCACTAGGCGAAAGTAGTAGTCCCGGTCGATTACCTACCTTCCGCCTAGGTAGTAATTAATAAGCAGGACAGTTCTTTTCAGAAATAAGTAGTCACCCGAATTTCGATATCTACTCCGCGGGAGTGGAATAAAAAGCAAGACACGGTTCCCAAAGGGCAAATCTACACATCTAAGTAGATATACCACTGTCCTTTCTCTATGGATATACACACGGTGTTACCGCAAAGCGAATGATAATACAGTGATGCCTCACCATGCAATGCCTCAAGAATTTACACAACGCAAAACTTGTTTATAGCTTATATACATGGATGAACTCGAGACAATCTCGGGATCCCGACAGTAATGAGTGTTTATTAGTGTTTTAACTAACATCCACTTATTTATCATTAGGGGAATTTTTCTTGCAATAACATTCTTGAATTTGTTAAAAAATAGCTAGGGCTAAATTTTTATTTATTTACTTATTTTTTATTTTTTTTTTTTTGGGGGGGAGGGTCATCGGCCAAAAATCGGACCTTGAATTTACCATACTGTCATGTAATAGTTTTGTTTACAGCTGTAAAAAAAACAAACAACAACCTTGATTAACAGCTCATCTTGGGTGGGGCCAGGTCGGGTTATTGACCCTGCAGCCCCAGTTTAAAGGCAGGGTATACTTTAGGTAATTGTCAAAGACCAGTACGCATATACTTTGTGTATCCAAACATATGCTCAAAATAACAAACCTATACGAAAATTTGGGCTCAATTGGTCATCGAAGTTGCAAGAAAATAATAAGAAAAGTTAAGACCCTTATTGCATAGAATTGTGTGCTTTCAGATGCCCGAGGAAGGCTTCATGCCCGAAGCCTTTCTCTGATTCAATTTTTCAGGTGAAAATTACCTCTTTCTCTCAAGCTACATTACTTCAAAGGGGGTAGTATATCAATTTGGGCAACAAAGCTATCAATTTGGCAATTTGATAATTATTTTGAAACAAAATTTGGGAAAAGAGTTAATTCACCCCAGCTTTTCAGCAACTTATTACTATTTATTAAACATTAATTTGTGTTGATTACTTAAATTCAGATTACCTAATTTCATATTGGTTAAAAATTACTTTATAGGTTTCATTGAACAAAGTTAACAGGGAGACAAAGATAAGTGAAAGAACTCAAATTGAGACAAATGGGTATTTCTTTAACGAGAAAGCATTGGCTTTATTGAAAATTAACCAAAGGCACCCCACATATTAATTTAATAATATGTTACAATAATTACAAAAAATGTACAGCATTAAATAAATGTAGAATCACCATGTCAGAGCACACAGATTACAGAGTCAAGGGCAGTAGATACTTAGTAAGGACCATTTTCCGTAATTCTGGAACTGGGGAGTACAACCTAATTGCTACATGTACCTTCTTTCCCACTGCATGTTTTGCAAGTACCACAGCTGTACCCCCAAATGCATGAAGTTGGGAAAGTTGGGCCTGCTCACATCAATGAGCCTGCCAAACTACAACAATCCTGACTGTAACATGAACTGACCCAATTACAATTTTAGCTTTAGCTTTGGCTTTTAGATTCTGGCAATGACGTGTGGCTGTACAAAATTCATGGATACTCCCAGTAATAAATAGTTCAACATTCATCAGCGAATAAGTGTCAATATGGGATGAACAGATGAGTGTATTTGCTATTAACTGACACAAAAAGCAATGGGGGTAGACCACATATATAAATACCTGAAGACCATAGCAAGGGTGCAAGTGTGAAATGTTGGATTTTCTGAAACCAAGGGTAAAGTGAGTTTAATGTCAGTCCTTGTTGTGACCGATTTCCTATTTAAAAAGCATGCTTGAAGTCCAGTCCTGCAGATAAACACTTCAAAGAAAGAATATTTGGAGCAGTTTTATATTTGATTAATATTTCTAACAGGTGGACAGTCCAAGAAAAGTTATATTTTGGTGCTGTTTTAAGGACATAAGTAATTAATTAATTTTTCCCACACTTTTCGTAAGCTTTGTCAAAATCGACCTTCATCTTTTTCGCAGAAAAGACAAGTTAATACCAGATCTTTAACATAATATGCATGTAATGGTTTCTGTTTGTAGCTTAACTCCCATCTTATTTACTTAAATATACCCAGCCTAGAAGCTTGATCTTTGTACAAATTGATTTCAACGTACCTGCATCATATGTGTTAAAATTATTGTAACAAACATTGTAGATAATTAACTTTCCTTATATGGAACAATTTGCAATTTGCAATGTTAAAATCCTTGCATCTAAAATGCTTAAAGTTTTCTCAAGTTCATAATTTTTCCGTTCGAATCGGAAAGTTTCAAAAATGAGGTAATTTTGGGCTCATCATAACTTAAATATTTATTGTTTTCCCCAACAGAACTTGAAGAGACCAGCACTGTGGCTGGGTATTGGATTGTCAAAGGACTGCAGAGTTTGATTGAATATGCATACATCACTGTTTTGTTTGTGCTTTCATCAATGCCAGTTCTTTAAGTGAATCCAATTCTGACCGGCTAGTGCTCTATCTAGAAAGTCAGAATGTGAATAATGATCCGACAGTGACACTTCAACTAATCAAGCTGGTTGAGAACAAGCATACAACATGTACTATGTAAGTGCAAGGATGCTTCAGGAATGATCCATCCAACAAACACTCCACAGTATGATCAAGCTGTAGTCAAAGGTTTTAAAAAATGAAAGAAAAGGCCTGTAATAAAATGATTTTTTTTTTTAAACCTTTAAACTTTGCTCTTGATCTTTTTATTATAATATAAAAATGCTACACAATTTTGAATTTTTAAAAAACCTTTTTCTATAAATTTGTAATAAAACTGCCATGTAGGATGAAACTGAATGAAATAGTTAACATGTACATTTAAAGAGGAAGGGAAATGTCAAATTCAATTTTGTGATGTAATCATTTTCCAATATGTGAGTGTAGAAAAATATTACAAGACTGTAGCCTCATGTTACAATGTTGTAAACTGCCATTGCATTCAATGCCCTTCCAGTTCAAATTTTGTCAACATCCAAAACATCAAGTGACATAATTCTGAGAAAAACGGGTTTGTACATTTTTGTACTGGGATGCTTTGGTTCATTCCTGACTTTTTCAGAGCGAAATTTGAAACACGACATCAATGGATTTCAACAACTTATGGATCTTTACATTCCAAGGAGGAATATTTTCGTCAGACAAAATGTAAAATTCAAAGCCCTATTTATTGAACATCATTGAAAGTCAAAAATGAACCAAAACATCCCTGTAGTGTAAAAAACATGTACAGACCCATTTATCTCAATTAATGTCATCGGATGTTTTGGATGTTGAAAAATTTTGCCCCAGAAGGGTATCGAATACAATGGCAATTTACACCAGTTTAACACGAGATTACATGTAGAATTTTTCCCCCACTCATATGAGGACTCTATCCATTGGAAAACGAGTACATCACAAAACTGATTTTGACATTTCCATTACACTTTAACAAACTTCTAAGAAAATTTAATAAACATTCATTTGTTTTTCCTGGAGCCAAATTTGTCGAATTGATATCACAAAATCTGGCACACCTGCAGCTTTATTATTTTTTTTACATTTTAATTTAGGAAAGCCATTTCTTTGAAATTTAAATGTTACAATTTGTGATTTACAGTTTTGTTGCATTACTTGATGACATGTCTTTGATGTGCAGTCTGAGTAATAATGAGCTGTGTATTGTTCCAACTCGGTCTGATTAAATTCCAGATTTCTTAATCTAAATTGTTATTAACAATGTCAGATAACAAATTACTACACTGTATCAATAAACAACAACTGCAGCAAAACCACAACATTTTGTTGCAGAGGCCAACATGTAAATTTGTACAATATGCATGAATGATGGATGTACAAGCCAACAGCTGGGAACACACACAGTACCCGGGCTTGAAGTTGGGGGAAATCCACAAGACTGCAGGGCTTGTCGATCAAAATAGTTACTCAGAACTTATTTTACAAGACCAGAATCAAAATGAGATGAACAAGCACCAAGAGAAGATTCATCTTATTTGTCTCATGTGTAAATGTACTTTGGTACTCAAGAGAATTGAAAGATATCAGATTTTTTCCACAAAGATTTTACACAAGGAGGTAGCCTTCAAGTGAAAAACGCAAGACCACCAGACTTGCCCAGTTGCGAGTTTACTGGCCCAATGCTAAAATCACTGGCCTCGGCCCTCAGGCCTGCGGTCCAGTGTTAATTTCCAGCCCTGTGTACATGTACTTGTACACAATGTAGTCTCTGACAAACTTGTATTTTAAATCCCTTTGACCAGATATATTAGTATTGGAAAAGAGTTAAACCCCAAAGTAAGAAACAGGTTTCAAAATAGCTTAAAAAACCTTTAAAAAACAGGATGCAAAAAATGCTTGTTTAAGGTAATTTCAAGGAGGGTGACCAAAAACTGCAAAAATGAATACCATGGATAGTGTAACCATAAAAAAACGTCTTTATACAATCATGTTGGGAAAATGATGACATGTCTAGATCTTTAGGTAATGTGGCTATGATTTGTCATACTTCTTAACAATTTTGATATCTTATTATTGAGAAATAATCACATCCTTATAAGTAATAATACATAATTGTGAACGCTGAAAAGAAATGAACGGTGACATAATGGAGCTATTCCTTTAATAATCAAACTATCTGGATTTACACTTTGAAAACTGAGCTACTTCATCTAAGTTGTCCTGAAACATATTCATAAAATGGGTGAAAATAAAGCTGAAAATTCATCATTATAAAGAATCCTTATCAACACCTGCTTCATCAAAGGCAACTGTACTGATGGGTAGGGTGGCTGGGGTTGCAGATATAGGGGCATGTATATATTTACATGAGTAAGCATTACTAAGTGCACCTTGATTTCATTTATGATCCAGGTCAGCAATTCAACATGTACAGTAGAAGGAGGTTGTTCAAAAACTTGTATAAGGTATCATTACATGTGTACACAGCATCAACAGACGATGATAAATTAACAGGAAAGCAACTATTATTAAGTCAAAGAGCCACTTGCTGCCAGTTCACACATCATCTCCTGATGAATCAAGTTTGCTTGCTTCAGTCCTGAAATATTCCATACTTTTTAAGATTTGCAGAAAATTTGATGTAGCATAACATGGCATGGTAGCAAACTCCTTAGTAGCAAACGCCCTGCATTTAGTGACAGTACACACTTCATTTTATCTCACATAAAGCCATGTCCAAATTGGCAGCTTAGACTACGGCTACGGCTACTGCTCTTAGAAACATCCTTAGCAACAGCCACAACCACCAATTCTGACACAGTCTAAGTTGATGAATCACAATTTTTTATTCAAACTATAAAAAGTACTGAGACTTCAAGAACATGTACAAGTACAGCGCAACACCAAATTGGTAATATGGTGTACATGTAGTACAACAATGTTCAATGCAATTTGAGACTTCATATGTAAAGCAGCACAAAAGTTGATGAATCCAGTTTGCTCGTTCATTCAATGTTAATCAAATAAATATTCAGAAGACTTGAAGAACATCTTATCATCATCACCTTCATGGATCCATTTTCTATGGTATGGATATAGGTAAACTGTGAGTAAACATGTTTTAGCTCTGAAGATGACAGGAAATTGGATTGCAAATGCATCCTCAAAGTTGAGGCAAAAACATGTATAAATGTTCAACTCATTTGTAGTACAGGACGTCATGTTCTTGCAGAATGATGCATGAAGTAATGAAACAAGAATCACATTGCTAAGTGCTAGGCAATTATGCACTCATCTATATGTCATGTATCATGTATGGCATTAGCAATGAGATAGTCAAGTCTGGTTTGTAAATCCAATGATTGTTGTTATTGCACTTCCTCTTTTTTTCCCCACGACAAAGTCAACTGTGGACGTGGTCATGATGGTTCAAGACTCGAGACGCAAAGGGAAGGAGACCAACCATTCCAGTTACAAAACACGTCATCTCCAAAATGAAATACTCAGTCACATGTGTCTCCACAGGAGTAAAAAATACAGTTCCCCGTACAGTTGTAGCAGATAAGAGAGAGCGCCACGAAGAACATGGCGCTGCAAATGGTGCACGGTTTTCTCTCGAGGAAGAATCCCGCCAGATATAAAATCATGAACATGCTGTAATTGTGCAGCAGGCCCATGTTCAATGCTGACCGTGGAATTGGCATAAGCAACACCGGCAACAGCCACTGCAGACAGTACATGATGGCAGCTTGAAGGCACGTACGTAGCTTACAGAAGAAATTCACATGTTTGGTCGAAACAATTCCAAACCCGTCGAGTAAGCAAAAGCTTAGTCGGACTTCAGAATTTGTTCTAAGAATCTGATGCTACCACCAGCAATTGACTGTCCGTCGTCACATTAATTTTAGTCTGATTTTTGAGGTTTTCATTTGTTTACGAAAACCCTGCAACAACTTATATGGAATTGTTGTTTGGAGTCTAGGTACCATTCTTGGCCCATTAAAGCAGAAGGTCAAATGATTTTTAAGGGTAAAAAAACGTTTCAGTGAGCGCACTGACATTGTTTTTTGGGTTTTTTTTAAGAAGTAACTTTTGTTTCTTTTAAGGTCAAACAAGTTCGGAAGTAACGTTTTCATGTTGAATTTTAAAAACTTTTTAGAAGATTAAAAATATGTAGAAATAAAAATCACGAAAGTAGAGGGCGCCCTCAAGTGTAGGAGATGCGAACACTTTGCAAAAAAACACTGCAGAAAATACATGCATGACATGTGATTGTTGTGGCCGATTGTTGTACTTCATCCTGATTCCTGATAACACCTGAGGACACATCCGACATCGATCATCTTGCATGCTACTTGCTGCATGCTGAAAACTGAGATAGATTGAAACGAACGGTCGGCAGTGCGTGTTGTGGTGTGTCGGGTGTGTGTGTGTGGGTTTTTTTTAAGTCTCGTCGAAATGGTGTTCTACTTCGAAAGTGAAGGTAACTTAAAGTTTTAAACTTAACCATAACACTTAAGAAAAAAACTGGAAAATGCCATTCTTTTTGTGTGTCAACTTTTATTTACTGTCTATATTTAATATAGTGTCTGTTTGTTCACTTCATTATTTACTTGGATGTGAACCTGCGACTAAGATTAATGTGCCAGCGCTTTAACAACTGAGTTATATAGCCAAAATTGTTTGTAGTCTCCCTATTTTGTCAATAATAATATCTTTATTTGGGGTGCCAGTCAGACAATGTCAGATGCCATACGCCCTGTAACTGCTACTTGCTAGGATCACACCCAAGTTTACGATACAACCTGGGAAGCGGCAGCAGAGAGATCCTCTCCTGCTGCTTAATCTGGAGGTCACAGGTTCAAATTCTGCTCTTGCATGTCTTGTCAATTTTCCTTTGTTCCACCAAAAATTATCTAAAATTTACCCTAATTTACCCTAATTTGGGTTTGAACAAAGAAAAATTGGAAAATTTTCCGCATTCAGTCACCAACTTTTTTGACGTTTTTAAAAAGGTAAAAAAAAAATAATAATTCTCCAGTTCATACCTGAGGATGTGTCCTATCGATTCGGTGAATCTTGAAAATGTAAAAAAAGTTTTCATAGGGGATCGGTTTAAAAACTAGGGATATTTGGTTAAATCCTCAAATTTGGGCGAAACCCCCCCCCCCCACTTTTTCCAACACTGTCTTCTTCTCTCCTGTCTCCTCACTCACCCAGTCTCCATGTTGTCCCTCCATGTTTTTACCCACGGGGTATCTTATCTACTAGAAGGAATGAACGTTAGCAAGCAATCAGATAATGCAATGTACTTACGGAGATTCGAACCTGTAACAAGAGAGAGAACAAATTATTAAGAGAGCATAGCCTGTACCACACGGCTATGAGGCATTGACGCCAGAACGGTTTGTTTGTCGTACATGTTTCTCCCAATACCTGGTTCACCCCCCAAAGGTCATAATGAATATGTAATTTTTATGAATATTAAAATAAGCTGGGTTT
>CM021542.1:6753465-6776056 GCA_010994315.2 Pisaster ochraceus | reverse complement strand
CTATGTTGGCGGTCTCCCTATTAGTCAATATCTTTGTTTGGGGGTGCCTGTCAGTTTATTACCTTGTAACCTGGTAACAATAACAAGTCTTCCTGTTTCTTTAATTTTTTAGGTTATGTCATCTATGTTGGACTTGACAAATTTGAAAGTAAGTTAAGGCATGGATTATCAATTTTTGTAGAGGATAGAGGAGGCAAGGCTGACATGGCTATTCAAACTAACACCTGTACCAGACAAAAACATTAACAAGGCTTATTCTTATTGCACCTGTCAACAAAAAACAGTTGGTTGTTTAAACAAAATGGGTTCAATTTTTTTTCACACAGATGAAGAATTGTTGAAGTATGGATTCCCTGAAGACATATGGTAAGTACATGTATGTATCCCAACTGGATGACTGTCCCAGCTATAGTTGGGCCAGGCCAAGTTTAGTTGGATTAGACCAAATTTAAATGTTCTCAAATTGGGACAAACCCCAACTATGGAAATGCACTCCATATTTGGGTTAATCAATTGATGCCACAAATTGGTCAGAATTAGAAACACATATCTACTGAAGTACTGCACCCTTTCGTTCAAAACTCATTATGGTTTAATAGCAGTGGTACAGTCTAATGACTTTTCTGAAACAACTTGTGCCATCATAACCTTTGAAACCACCATACGCTGATAATTCAGTGTTGTCCATGCATCCCAATACAGTGATGCTCTCAATCACAAGCAGGGAGAGTGTAACTCAACTTGAAGCCAGGAGTTCAACCAAAGTTGTTCTTTTTTAACTGGATTCGTAATTCTCTTCAGGTTCCATGTTGACAAGCATTCCTCAGCTCACGTGTACCTGAGGCTACCTAAAGGTCAAAGCATCCAAACAATCCCAGCTACTGTCTTGGAGGATTGTGCACAGCTGGTAAAGGCCAATAGCATTACGGGTCAGTAAGATGAATTTCTTTTTTTGCATTTATGTTTTTATTTCAAAAGATATTGTATGCCCACATTAATAAAATTAATGTTTTTCTTGTAACTTGTAATTGAAAGGTAAAGAAGGTTTTTCAAATTCATAACAAGGTGACCAGAAGTCACCCATATGATGCTCTTACTATAACCATGCACCTAAGATAATCTGCAATCTATGTGTAGTGTTACGATCCCGCAACAAGCCTATTAGAGTTAGAGTACTGTATATTATTTTGCGTATAGCCCCAGCGTAAAGCCCACACACACTAACAGATAGAGCCTTTCGACAACTCATGTACCCCCATCACCACTGTACATCTACCCACTGAGAGAGTCCCCAATAAACAATGTACACAGAGTAGGTCAGTACAGAAACTACTAGTCAGCCCCATTGAAATAACACACACTTGCCTCTTTCTGGACACTAAGTTATTGCCCCTCAACTGTTAACCCTTCTTCCCCATTCACACACCGAGCCGTGACCACTGGAACATGTGCGGCTGGACCCCTTTAGCTACTCCTGGCTATGGCCTAAGTGTGTTCGCTCTTTAGGTACTGCCGGACCCCTCAATAGACCCATGAAAATTACCATAGTATCCCTGCTCAATGTGTACCGAGCCCCGTAGCAGAGTCAGGCAAAGCCCCACCACTAACTCCCATAGGTCACATTCTCCGACCTTAGATCTGCACAGAGTTTAAGTGCCAATCACACAAATGCCATGCCATTAGTTTAACACACAAATACATAAGTTACGAAATCCAGCCATCCCATTGGTTGTTGCCTAGGCCCAGAAATAGATAAAAGGCCGAGATTTAGCCACCTTAGGACAGACACTCTCTGGAGCTCACAAGGGCCAGATACGCTGTGGAGCTGACCAGAGCAAATACCAGCAATATATCCCAAGTAAATTATGCCATAGCCTTGTTATTTAACATAAAGAGATATTTACGACTATGTGGGTCTGCCATGCAGAGCACACGTACAGAACCAACGTGACCTTGTAACCCTTATGCTACCAATAATTATTGTTCCAATGTATACCCCTATTATCGGCCAGCGCCCTCTGTTGACATGCCAAATACATGTAAACTAATGCCTGTATTATTTCTTGTGCAAACCAAGCCTTGTCTCCTCCTTCCTTATTTGTCGATCCTGCACTTGCATAAAGAAGGGATGGCGACAGTACTTTGGATGCAAGTACTGAACAGAAACTGTAGCTCTGTTCATACTATTACTCAATTACTTTTGTGAAAAGTAAACAAACAATTTTTATATACAATATATTTAGAAACAGACACTTTTGAAATTGTTCTCAATTGTTGACTCTGTTAATTGTGTTTCACTAAACATCTTTCTCCAAGGCCCACCATTGGACATTTTTTTCAAAAATTATACTCGGTCTCTTATAATGGCACAAAGTGAAATGTACTCAATTAATGTTTACAGCACTTCTAGAAGCAAACGTTTGTATGTCATAATTTATTTAATTGTTTATGTAAAGCCGTTGTTCCTGTGTGCTGGCAATGCATGTAAAAGAACCCAGTTACACTTATTGCTAAGAGAAGGGGTTTGCCCCGGTGTTTCTGGCTGCTGAAGGCACCGCAGCACTTGTTAAGACTTCAAGGTGTTACATAAAATGGGTCTCTCATTTCATAAACTGCAAAAACCTGTCTGGAAAAAATAATGACAATCATTTTGAGACACCCAAAAACTAGTTGTTATTATTATTGATACTTTTCATTTCTACTAAATAGTGAACATTCAATCAATTTGTTAAAATGATTTTATTTCATATTGACATTTAAATTTGTCCCAAAAGTGAAGGTGCAATTAAATTCAACTTTCAGTTTTCTTCAACAGGAATAAAGAATTCATCAATTTTTTTTCTTTTGTGTTAAAGGTAATAAAACAAATAACATCAATGTTGTATACACACCATGGAGCAACCTCAAGAAAACAGCGGACATGGATGTCGGCCAAGTGGGATTCCACAAACACAAGGAGGTAGGTAGACAGGCTCAAATGTTACACTGGACAGCAGGCCTGAGGCCAGTGATTTTAGCATCAGGCCAGTAAACTCATGACCGGGCAAGTCTGGGGGTCTTGTGTTTGTATTCAAATGTTGACTTTCAATCTGATAAGTATAATTCTGTTGATTATTGAAGAATACTTACCCATAATACAAATGAGATCAACCTTCTCTTACTGTTGTTTTCAAAATTCAAACAGTTCAGTTGTTGAATTGTAGGCATATTTTCTTTATACTGGACTAATTGTACACAAAATTCTGGTCCAGTAAATATTTTGAGCTACCATCCCTGAAGCCCTGCGGTCTTGTGGGTTTCTTCCTAAATTTGAGGCCTGGTCGAGGTATTGATCTCACCTGGAACCCAACCCTCTCATCTAATTAAAAAAGATTGAATAGTTTACATCAGGAAATTTATGATGCACTTGGTGTAGCACACTAAATATAGCCCATAATGCCCTCTGCACAATGTCACCATAGAGCTGTTCAGGTCCCAGCTCCCAACAGTAAGCTCTCAGCAGTAAACCCGTTACATGTACATGTTGAGTATTACATTTATTGTTGACTGATAATCTCAGTGTTCCTGATATACAACATTTTCCTTCGCTTACCAAGTCTGTGTGCTTAAGTGTCCTGTTGAAATCGGAATTATCAATTTACAAAATATTCTCTCTCTCCGAAGCAGAAGCCTAAAAAAATGTCCTCCCTATTTTATTTAACTGGATAACCAGGTACTGAGTATCAAAGTTGATAAGAGAATAAATGAGATAGTAAATAGACTGAACAAGACGAAAGAAGAACGGATGCCAGACCTACAGGCAGAGCGGGAAGAGAGGGACAGGGCAGAGCGAGAAGCAGCCAAGAAAGTCACAAGAGAAAAGAAAGAGAATGAAAAGGAAGAAGCCCAGAGGAGGCGAAAGGAAGCCGAGCAAAGGTGAGGGTCAAGGGAGGAAGCTGCAAATTTCTAAATAGCTGAAAGATCTTTGTCACGGTGCAGTAATTTTGGTTTAATCTTCTGCAAATCGATATAAGCTAACAGAGGCAGGAAGGAAATGTACCAGTCCCTTGTGTTATGAAATCTATCTTTGTCATATGAAATAAACCGCTGTATGAAATCTATCATAATCACGACCAGTTTATCAGTCAGGAAACCTGGTAAAGATTTTGAGAAAAACTACATAAAGCTATTCCTTGTTGTATGATGGTGTTGTCTATGTTAGCCATCAGTTACAGCATTTCACATGGAAATATCTCTCAGGATTTGGAGTTCTTGGTACAAGTGTAGTGCCAACATTTTGGTGTAGTGTCTTCAACTAAAACTAAGAAATTATTTGCTTTTTTTCAGGAGTTATTCTTCATTGATGTCATCAGAAAACATGACATCTAACGCTGATATGGATTCCGATGCGTCGGATGACTTTATGTAGACAATGTAGTCCCATCTTAAAAGAACTCAAGAAAAGACTTAATTCAGTGACAAGATGATACTGTTGTAGCTCAAGAAGCTGTTCTCAAGATCCTCAGCCTTTCTCCTTTCACTGATGTATGAATAACTAAAAACATATTTGGTATGTTTTTGTGATTCAAGAAAGATACCATATTTATCTGTATTAAAAGAACTTTGACTCACAAAGCGTGGAAAGATGATCATGGTTTAGATATCCCCCCAAAGCTCTTTTTATGATGGCAGACTTTGGATTGCATGGTTTGGAATGCACACTGGAATCTTCATGGAAGTTGACTTGCCTGGAATGTCGGTCTCTGTAAGGTGCCGAAAAACTCTCATTATTTTTATAGGAATAGCTCACAATCTGCATAACCAAGACTTTTTCAATCTTTGTCGAATGAAAGTCATCATGGAGATAAATTCTTGTCAACTCTTTCTTTCCTGATGTATACATTTAGTTATTTAATTCTAGTAACACCTAGAAATAAGAATAAAGGGCAGTTCTGTTTGAATAAAACGAGGTAAAAGTATACAATTTGGGGTTGAACTAAGAAAAATTGACGAGAGCAGGATTTGAACCAATGACCTCCGGATTAACATGGCAGTCTTGGGGGTCTCCCTATTTCTCCACATCCTTATTCAGGGATGCCAGTCGGAAGCCACACAATCTTTAACTGCTGAAATACAGAGACACCAACAGGGCTAGATAGCTCAGTTGTAGAGCGCTGGATCGTTAATCTGGAGGTCATTGGTTCAAATCCCACTGTAGTAATTTGTCTTTGTTCAACCCATAATTATTTGAAAATTTACCCAGTCAATTACTGGGCCAATTACTGTATGTCAGCAGTCAGAGTCTGATAAACATGTCTGTGTATACATTATGAAATCATTGAGGTACAGCATGGACATGTATGCACATGGTACTTACCACTGCCATGCACTCATTCATGTATCTCTTACTTTTACTGAAAATGCAGTTACTTTCTGTGAACAAACCCTGGAATAAATGACAACGTTTACACTTTGGATTTTGAGTGTACTTGGTACAATGTATTACCAATTAAAGTCTGGTGTTACCCAGTTCACATAGGCACATACTACTACGTGCAAAAGTGTCTTGAATATAAATTGTACACCCGTTCTTTTGATTACACACAAAACAGAGTCTAAAACATTTATGGTGGTTTCTTACAAAAAAATTCACTATCAAACTACTCATTACACATACTAAAAGGATTTATTGTTTTTAAGGTAACTGTAATAAAAAACAAGAATTATTCTGAAATTTTTGTTATTTCATGATGGCTTATTATGACAACTGGCTTTCCACCTGTAACTAATAAAATACAAAGGAACTGTTGTAATCCAAACTATCTGACTTTATGAGGGTCGCTTTAAAATGCTATGACTACAAGTCATTCTAGATTAATTTCTCTGGTGGGACAATTGTGAAACTAAATTGGTTCAGTCAAATAAAATATATTTACCTTAGCAAGTGACATTCACGTTCATGCCTCAGATTTAGTTGGCATTGTATTAAAATAAGACTGCATGGTGGTAATAAATGAGGTTTGCAGTAGCACCAAGTGATAAGCTGTTTTGAATAGTGCAGGCTTCTAACACTGGGTGAAACTGGGTGAAACACTGAATAAAACAACCAACTGTCCAGTACTGCTCAGAGATCATCACATAATAGTGCTACTGCAAACCTTACTTACATGGCATTTAAACTGATGTTCTACTGGACGGAGCCCAAACCAGATGTGAGGTGAAGGGTTGGATGACGATTCATTCATACTTTATGAAATACATACAAAGACCACAGTGCAGCAGTTTGATATAAACTAGGGCAGGAGTTGAACTTACAACCTCCATTTTTTTCTATACCAGTGCTCTATAAAATACATATAAACTACCTACAAACATGGTTTAATTTACTCCTGACAAATGCAGCCACAACAAAGATACTGAAACAATCAAAAGATCACTAAAGTACAGCTACGTAGCCGAGTTGGTGGACTCTAACTCTTGCCTTTTGACTTTAAGAAGAAGCATGTATGATCCATGGTTGAAAGCAATTAAATGTTTCAGTAACAACTCGTGCCTTATTCATGGTTGAAAGTGAGGCCTTATTGGTGATATGCTGCATACATCAATGAAAAGGACCAAAGATCTGATAGTTAAACAACAGTATTCAATCCTGACATTAAGATCAACGAACAAGATGCCGCTCTTTCTTTAAAATTCAACAAAAAGCATTGACATTTGAAAGCAAAGTTTACCTTACAAACAGGCAAATATGGTCTGGTAACCAATTATGAGCATAGCATGTTTATAAATCCGGGACCAAGTCCAAGCTGGTAAAGTTGTGAATAAGGTGAATAGACTTTAAAACACTATAGGATACATGTACATGTTTGTTATTTATCAAAGAACACTACATATTTATCCGTATTTATGCACAAAACATAAGCATAATGAACATTATTACATGGCTTGCATTGCTTAACATGTTGGAGTGCTTATCCATTAAAACCAAAGCAGCAAGGAGTGGTATTTGAGACAATGTTTTAACCTTCCATGCTCAGTCATGTCATACTACAGTAATCTTAAACTTGTCATCCAAACTGAGCAGTGAAAAGGAAAACTATGTTTTGAAACTAAGACAAGCAGGGTAATTCATTCTTTACGATTCCACATCATGTCAAATTTCCTGTCCCTGTGTTAAACTATAACTGATGAAAATAAAGCCTGATCTTGTTTTAGTGGACTTTTGTTACATATATGTAAATGTTACATAAAGAACAAGTGGATTTAAGGTTAGCAGTTACACACCACATATTATTCATTTACTTGATTATGTAATATAAATTGCATTTTAATCATTCCTAAAAAAAAAAAAATCTAACTAACATGATTCTGACCGATACATTGAAAAACTAACACCAAGTACTGAAAATCTGTCATTGATTTGTTCTGCAGATTTTCCAACTCAAATGTTTGTTTCAGTGATTACACAAACCAGATGTATATAAAACTTCCAAGGCTGGATTTCGAGATAATAAGAACCATCAACCAAGAAGTCTACAATCAAACAACTCAACTCAAAGACAATGTTCTAGACGTTACAAAACACTTTGTTTTTTATTCAAAGAGAGAAAAAATAAAAATAAAATCAAAATAATGGAACAGCCACTGTGGAATTGATGTTTCAACAGAATACATCAATTTGTAAAGACAAAAATATATATTTTCACAGTGCACATATTTTAATGGCTGACAACTACCATCAAGAACTCTTGGTTTTGTATTCACTTTGGTTTTGCTAAATCCCCGGGCCAAATTACTGAAAGGTGTTGAGCATAAATAGTTCCTGAGCCAAAATCCTATGGGAACAAGTCAAGTTAGTGTATAGTCAATGACATTGTGGCTGGTAACCTTTTCTCCTAAGCTTTGCTTAGCAAGATTGTGTGCTTATCAGCTAAAAGCAATGGGGTCCAGGGTCACATCCATGACCCTGCTTACAATGAGCGACAGCTTGAGGCATATTCTGGCCCTCAATGTACACATTCAATGGTCTTTGGTAGATAGCTACACTACATGTACATGTATGTGCTCTGTTAACAGTATGACACAAGATTGGCACTGATGAAAATCAAACAAAAATATCAATCTTTTGATAAACTTGATCCCTGAATTGTCCTGAGAAATATTTCTGTCTGAAATACTTAAAATGTCCCCAAACACTTGATTTCTTATTTTCATAAAAAACAAAAATAGAAATAAGCTTAATGAATATGAGAAAGTTTTCTACAAAATACTAACTTTTATTCAGTGTTGTCTTGATATTTGATGACATTTTTACAGGTTGATTGAGCTGTGGATTGGGATGATGATGGTCTTATAATGCAGCATATTTTCAAGCCTGTGCCCTTTCTAAAGATTATCGCCTTTGAAGGTGCCCGGTGTATTGATAAAAGCTAGGGTCTTTTTTCACGATTAAAGCAATTTTTTCTCAGTTTTCAGAAAATGTGTTTAATTAAATATGCACAGTATGAAAGCCTCCCGATGGGCAGTGTAATTACTGGGGCCAGAATTTGCTCATTATTATCAAAAACTAACATTCAGTTTCACAACTTTGTTAAACAAAGATATTGACATTATTTGGCAGAGGTGGAACTTTTGTCTGCTCTATTGCACAGGTGTATTTTTTGTAGCTGTAAAGAAAAGCTGGTTTGATTGTTAGCTTAGCATTGCATGCCTCTTGTTTTGTTCTGTACAAGAGTATTGTTCATTTCTAGGAAGATGTCATCTGCATGTATTGAGCTTTTCCAACTGAGTGTATTATGCATGCAATATTCATTGTGATAACCACTTCATTTCACTCTGATGGATTCAAGGTATGATAATCAGTTCAACATTGAATTTGCCTTTTACAGAAAACTCATCTGAGAAGCAGATTTTAAACTGCTCATGATATCACAGCCACAACGCTTTTGATCATCCCATTGTGTGCAATTTTTGCGAACAAGTGATGTCTGATGTCCTTATCTTGAAAGCAACAACCAAAACAGCAATTGATTACAACTGTGAAAATACAACACAGGTAAAAACCAGACTGTGCTACTCACGAAGGTGCAGAACCTAGTTTGGATTCATGCACACAATCACACAGTCCTTCATGGCCAATACTTTGAGTTAGCAATGTACTGAATTTTTGTCTACAGGCCCATGATAAGCATAATCATGACGGTTAGCCTTGACTGGGTTATAAAAGACAGAGATTATTCAAGAAAGAACAGGGAACTATCAGACAAAGTGTATTTGATATTTGCTATTTAATCTTGCTTTTAACTGCAATGACTACTTTTATTCATCTACATGTATGTATGAAGAGTTACGAAGCTGGGGGGGGAAGTTAACATCTCCAGGGTAGAAACATCTTTACTCGATGGCAAGGAGTTGCACATCAAAGATCAACGTTGCATTGGGTGGGATAGTGCAAAGGAGTTAAGGACATAATCATCAAGTAGTTATTTCAAATCATTATTTTGTACCACACACACACAAAAAAGGCAAAAGTTATTATATATTTTTTTTTACCTATTGATGATTAAAGATGCAATCATTTTGCTCTGAAAGCTAATCAAATAAAGTGAAAATTTTCACCATTTTACTTGAGGTTAGAGCCTTGTAATTTTTCACCCACTCTCATGTGGACTATATCTATTCACTCATTTTCCAATTGATATAGTCCTCATGAGAGTGGGTGAAAAATTACAAGTATCAACCTCAAGTAAAATGGTGAAAATTTTCACTTTATTTGATAAGCTTTCAGAGCAAAATTTAAAACATGACGTTACAGACAACAAAAACAGATAGGTCTGTACAGTCCAAAGAGGGAATTTTTGTGCCAATCAAATATTTGAAATCCATGCTACATGTATTTTGATTGCATATCATCAGGGCTGAACTGAAAATCCTTTGTAGCAAAATGTGCAGAACATATATTTTAGACGTGACATCATCAAACGTTTTTGAACTTTTGACCAAAAATGCACTTGAAGGGTATCAAACACATTTTACACCATTTTAAGATGAAGTTTTACCTAGAGGCTTGTGATTTGTTCCCATTTTCATAAGCTCTATCTATTGGAAAATGGGTGCATCACAAAACTGAAGGTGACTTTGGAGTCACTCTTTAAGTCATTTTATGAAATATAAAGCAGAAAACTGCTCGTTAAGACTTGGTGACATTTTTTAAAGGATATACTCCTGGGTGTCCCTGAGACCCATAGGCGTAGTCAGAGGAGCACGTCAACTTTGCTCGCTGTCCAACGCTCATCTGTAAAAGTTGACAATAATAGGAATTTAGGTCAAATAATTTAACCTAAAAAGGACACTGTAAATATAAAGTACTTGGAAAACTGCATGTTTGAAATGGGCAATACATAACTGGTTTTGGAATAGCACAGTATATTCATACAGATCCTCAAGTTTTCATTGTAATAAAAAAACAACTATAAATGATTAATTTCAAACTGCCATCCTCTTATTCGTTATCTTTTTAAAATGCAGGATCCTTTAGGAAGAATATATCCACTTGATAGGAACTTCAATATTAACTAGAAATCAAGTATTCATGAAAAACAAACACAAGCATGACAGGGGGGTTTGGTGAACAAAAACAAAAAAAAGACCAAGATTTCCTACCAGGAAATAAATGTAACATTGTCCTAAATCCTTATATAACTCTTATTAAACGTTTAAAATTTGAACTGGAAGAAAAGGTCAATTAGGGTCATGGATAAAATAAATGAGTCACACTGCATACATGTAATTACTCCAAAATGACACAAAGATGATAAATTTATCTCGTCTTAGTTCAGAAGATATGAAATATCCTACATAAAATTAATGATTTCATTTACTTAATTTCATATTATTTGCCAGCAAACATCTAAAAAAATTCACTATCAAAGGATCCATGAGATAAACAATCAAATGTGTTTAAGAGGAACACAAAAAAAGTAAAAATATTAAGCAAAGTACTGAGCAACTTGGCACAAGTACTTATTAACCAATCAAAGTGTTGTCATACAGTGTGTTGTTAGGAGAGGAGCTAGCTCCTTGTGCTGTGTGAATGCCCAAAAGATGAGCAGATTGAGAGCTCTGTGTTTAGAACAAGGTTTTCAAGTTGTAACTTGTTCTAACTCTGCAAGGACCATGAGTACATCCTCCACTGTAACTTGCTGAACTCTTGTGTCATCCTATTGCATTAGTTTAAAAGTGTACAACGCACATTGGATGCCATTCCACTGACCACCCACAACTGATCTCTTGAGCGTTTATGTTCCACTGTCGTCTTTCAGGCTTTGGGGCTTTAGGCGTCCAAGTATTTAAATGCCCCATTTCCAGCCGGTTACATTATCATAAAGAGGTTCTGCATCACTTTTTTGTAATAAATCTGTTCATTTCAATCCCCTAGTCTTCAAGTACAAAGGATGGTTATACCATTGGTTTTTCTCTCACTTGCTATGCAAAATACAGTGAGGTTACCCATGCCACTCCTTCCTATCATTATATTTCCATACATGTGCCACTGTAGAAACTGACCAAGGTTTAGAACCATGTCTCTTCCAACAGTGGCCCAAATTTTACTTCAATTGAACATAGTTGGTGGCTTCTCCAGTTTACCACTCTCATAAGCACTTTATGCGATGACTCTACTCTCTAAATCAGTATGTTTGTGCCTTACTATGGCAATGTTGTGGCATAATGAGGTACAGGTTGGTTGTTGTAACAAAGAGGCTGATACATGTAGTAGGAAGGTTAACAACTGTAAGGCGCATTTCTAGTTTGAAGGAATAATACATCATCCAGGTTTGATACATCATTGTTCTGGCAAGAATCCATCAACTCTAATCTGTTTATTTCTACAAGGCTAAGGCATGTAACTCAGTCACAATTTCTTTAAAAGGTACTCAGTTCTCCAGTTTTTAAGTACATGTATTGCCTGATGGCAATTCAAATAAGGAGCGATGACAGCTATGTGACTCTTGAAAGTTGGGACGGTGAAAGCAAAAACAAACTCTACTTCTCTTAAACTCACTTGTGCTACTCCTTCATCCCATCCACGAATGACTTCTCCCTTTCCAATTTTAAATCTGAAAGGTTTCCCTCGATCCCTGGATGAGTCAAACTTCTTGCCATTGGTGAGAGTTCCTGTCAAATAAAAGAACATTTCTCTGGATTTTTGTTTTCATTTTGTGTGTGTGTTTAATGAAGACAAAGGCAACATAAATTATCAGAAATATTGTTAAAATGCTACAAAGCTTTAAATAACAACCTACACTGTAAACATCCATTCAAAAGGGCATACAAACTTCTACAATTACAGCACAATGGAAAAGTTTTGTTCCACTTTCCCAACATTATTTTAGTTTAGATATACAGACGTCTGATGTGCTGAGGTAGCAAGACAAACAGAATGAGCTTGCAAGTTTCTCCAGAATTTCCTGTTACAAGACCAAGAATAAACTATGTGTGCTCCATCATTAATGTCATTAGGCTGTGAGTAAGTTGAGGTAATTCCAACCACCTCTTCTATGCAAACTGACTAGATATTTGTGATGCCCAAAGCCAATCAGCAAAACACAAGCACAATATTGCCATTACTGTACAAGGGCACGCAACTACAGTTTGTCAAAAAACAAGGAAGGTGTCTGGCACTGCAAGACTGATCTGAGTTTTTCAACTTTCAATGGCACAGCTCACAGCTGAGAAACAAAAAATGAGGAAAACAGCTATCGGCTGAAAAGTTGCAAGCCTGTGAACAAGCACAAACAGACACTAGCCCAGAGTTGACTCCTCTGTTACATACAATGATGCAGTACAACAGAGACCAGCATCCTACCAGGGCTAGAGCATACACCAACTCCACAACCTACAGAGTACCCACTGTTGTTCTTTGTACATGTATGTCAGAGTTATCAACTACAATCACAAATGTGATGTTTCATTACCACCCATTATTGTACCTCAGTGAGTAGTCCGACACTACACCCACAAATGGAACCCATTCCACACACGACTGTGTTCTTACATTTCTCCCTGGGGAGCCTGGGGAGCTCACCCTTAATCTTAATCAGGCGTCCTCCATATCACATTGAACTTCCACAAAACCAGAGCCCAATTTCGTAGAGCTGCTTACATGTAAGCACAAAAAGGAGCTAACCACAAACAAATTATGACTTCAAGAATATGGTTACCAACCAGAGAACCAAGATATCATTCCATATTTACAATTTGTGGCTGTTATCCTGTTTATTTTTGCTATGCAGAAATTTTCTAAGCAATATTACGTGCTCAATCAGCTCTACTGTGAAATTGAGCTCAGGACTCTACCAGCACTCAAACATAAATTAGTAAGGAATGTTGGGGTTGATAACAACCATCTTGATCTACATCCAGTCTTTCATGCTGCATTTTTCCGCAGTCATAAAAATTGGCAAACTGCAACTACATGTACCTTGACCAAAACTCCTAGTCCATGAGCCAGCTACACTTGTCGGTACAAATTTGAGGGACCATTTCTAATAATTAGCACTTTTCTTGTTGCAAAGAATCCAAACCTTGCCGTAAACTTTTAAAATATATATAAATATATATTTTTGTTTTTATTTGTTTACACCGTATCGATTTTTATTGCCCACTCCTCACTTGTTCTTTTCAGAACATCTTCCAACAATTGTATTTTTCCCATTTCCCACAGGCTTTAATAATTTGCTCCCTCCACAGGATTGTATTAGCTTTTTCTCTTTACAGTTTCCTTAATAACCCCTTTTTCCACAGGTTTCATAACTTTCTCTCTTTACAGGTTTATAAATAACCCTTTTTTCCACAGGTTTCTTAACTTTCTCTCTTTACAGTTTTTTAAATAGCCTGCTCTTTTTGACAGGTTTCTTAACTTGTTCTCTTTACAGGTTTATAAATAACCCGTTCTTTTCCACAGGTTTCTTGGATTGTTTTCTCTCTACAGATTTATAACAAACCTATTCTTTTTTCACAGGTTTCATAACTTTTTCCTTTTTATAACCCATACTTTCGACAGGATTGTTCTTACCAATTTTCTCTCAACCCTTCTGGCTCTCCATGACATAACTCATGGCACTCACTACTGACACAAAGAACCTTTTCCGTAAGTTATGTAAGCTTCAAGAAAAGAACGCTCGCTACTTGTCACATCTTGACATCTACCATTTTTATCGTTTGTCTCGTATTTTCCCTAAAGGACTCCAGATCAAGTGTGTTCCTTCCTTTGGGGACCTTGACCCCTCCTTTCTTAAGAAATGGAATAAGACACTCACTAAGACATCTTTCCATCTGCTTACGCTGCTAGAAAATCAATGCCAACAATACACTGATAACCAGTTACTTGAGATAAGATACACTGAATCTCAACTCAAAGAGTCATGCTCTTACCAAGATTATGAACATTTACAAGATATCCTACTGCCTAACCTCAACCACCTACGGTCCACCCTAATGGGCAAACAGAACAAGAAATGCATGAATGACCAAGCTAACAATAAGAAATACATTCATAGGCGTTTCCACAGTAAGAGGCCAACTATTGTTCCTCCTACTGATAGGTCACTAGTTGCAACATGACACGTACAGTAGTTAACCTGTCTCACAAAGTACTAATCGACCCACAGGTTAAACTCCTCTCAAGGGGTTTTAAGTTTTGTCCCACACCCAGAGAACCGGAACAACTGTCTTTTCAACAAGACATGGCCCAATTCAACCGTAGGTTACGCCTACATGTACGTGAATATTTTCATGTAGAGCCCTCCACAGAGGACGAGTCATCTGTGGACACCCAACCCAACCCAACCACAACCGCTTCAAGGAGAAAATACATGTAGTTGGGTACCCCCTAAGAACCGAGATGTAGCTCTATCAATTCAGTCAACTCCGAGGTTCTTAAGGTCCCTAACACCTGGGCACCCAATAACCTCCCCCAAGATGCCCAAACACAGCTCTGCCAATCACTCTGAGGAAGGTCCGGTTTGGATTGAAAGCTCAGGCCATTTGTAGGGGAGATGGCCTTAGCTTTCAATCCAAACCAGACCTTCGTCAGAGGCATAACCAAGCACAAACACAAACATATATCCATTTATAGCAAAAAGAGGAGCAAAGGATTAAGGGAAAGTACATGTATTCAGAAAAAAGCATTTATAGCCAAAATTATAGCCAATCAAAGTTATCAATTTACAACCAATGGGGTGGCTAAGAACCAATCAGAGTAAAGTAGTGAAGACTATGTACATAAATTGGTACCATTTTTGAAATGAAACAGTTCACAAAAGTTTCATTAAAAAAATTAAATATAATGTTAAATCTGTATTTACTCAACATGAAGAATGTATTACCTGTATAATGCACAACAGCCGTTTGACCAGTCTTGGGGAACGTTATACCTGTGGTACATGTAAAACAGAACTGAGATGTCAAAATCTACATCATACAAATATGTACAATACAAAAACAGCAATATGTAGGAACAGTGTACATCTAGTTTTGGTTTTACAGTCGACTCTCGTTAATACGAGCTTGGAAGATACGAGACGCCGGTTAATACGAGGTGTTTCACCGGTCCCGAACTGTCCCATGCGTGTTTCTATGTCTTAAAAAAACGGAAGATACAAGCGCGGTCGGGTCGTAACAAGAACACGGATAATACAAGGTATTTTTGCGGCCCCATGATGACAAAATGTAATACGAGGAAAACGGGCCAGTCCGGCGGACCTGGTATTAACGAGAGTCGACTGTATTTGTTTGTTGGTTTTTTTTCACTCAGGGCTATTTACTTCTGGCATGACTTAGACTTGATTTCAAGTCTGAGATCACGGTTATTTCTCTCATCAGCCACGCAAAACTTCCCCGCAGATAGGCTATCACACGCTCTAACTTGCAATCTCAGACTTGACCCTTTTGACTGATATTAGTTTATTCACAACTGAAATTTACATTATCCATAACAACGCTGATACTGCAAGTTGAATTACTGAGCAGAGGCAGATTAGTTACATGTGCATTAATGTTGTATTTCTGAATATGCATATTATTGAAGGCTTTTGTAATTCTAACCAATCAGATTGTTCCGCCCACTTTTGGACTAATTCGCCATAGAGTGTGTACAAACAGATGAACAAATTTCCCAAGTCTGTGATCGAAGGTTAATGTTGGGGTTAATTCACAAGAGGGCGCTATTTCAGGCAATATTCCAATGGCTATAAAGTAGACAAAAACCATGATCAGAGACTTTGAACCTGTGTAGGCGATTTTTGAGCCATTTCGTTTGGTCTTATTTATTGTCATTTTGAGACATTTTTCGTGGCTGGTCATCGTAAAAATCAAAGCAAATTGCCGAATGTTGCAGAACTTTTAGTTTTAATGGACTCCTGGGGTGGAGGAGTAATTTTTTACTATATAGCGGTCATAATTAGCGTCAACAGGCCCATTTCACAATAGCATCACGCCGGCCAATTATACGGACGCAGAAAGTTGACTATTTTTATGAAAACAACTTTTTTTTCCTGTGAAAAATATGTATGCATGATGGTTCCACTTCCAGTCAGTTTTAAACGTGTTTCCAGATATTTGATGGTAACTCCTCCGTAACTACACAAGAACAACCGAAGATGTCAAACATGGCCCCTTTCTTAGGCAATATTGAGTCTCAAATCAAAGTTAAATGATCGGCATGTCTAAAAAAGGTCGAGTTGTCACAAGGCAAGGGGTGTATTTCCGTCAAGCTTGACACCAACCAACAGACATCGTCGTACAACGACAAGACAACCCTTGTGACAACTCGACCTCCATCCGTGACCTCCACTCAAATGGAAAAAGCACGAGTACTTAGTACCGTAGACTAGTAGTGATGACGATTGACATAGTATTGCTATTGTCATTGCATTTGCGATATATTCATTGAAACGAAATCTTACCGTCACCAGGATTCAATTCTTCAACACTTACACCCATTTTATTTTGCAGATTATGATGTTTTAAAACGAAAAACAAGTCGGGAGCTTTATATGTGTGTTTAGTCGACCTAGGCCTACGCTGAGTGACGTCACATATCGCAGAATCTTCAACAAGGGAGGGCGCCATAATGAATATTATTGAAAGGCCTTTTGGTGCATGCAACATTACCATTAAATTTATCTCTAATTATATTATAGATAGAGATAAATGAACATTACACTAAACTTCCATAACAAGCTTTCCCATTCTATCCTGTTTCGTGCGAGTCTCCGTGTTCCGTTCCAACTTAAGAATCGGCCAAACTGTAGTTAGGCTGCAATGCATGACCATCACAACTAGGCCCTATAGACTGCTGGGCCCAATTTCATAGCACTTCTTCGGTAAGCAAATTTTGGTGCTAACTAGCAGAAACATTTGCTTAAGCGTAAGCTTATTTCACAGGTTAGCAAGAACAATTAGGCAGTTATCTTGTGCGTTCACCATGGATTTGCATTGTTACGTCATTCATTTTCATACAGTAAGCACCGGAAGGTTGGCATGCCTTTTCGTGTGCTTACGGTTATGCAGCGCCATGAAATAGAAATCGCACAGTAAGCACAAAATCGACCGTTTAGCAGCTCTATGAAATTGGGTCCAGGTGGAATATTTCTACCTCCATGGTGAGGAGATTCAGTTGTGTCGGGTGCACATGAAGGAGAGAAGAAAACAAATCTCTTTAGTCTTTGCCATGCAGGGTTGAGAATTATTGCTAAGGTAAAAACTAGCATCAGAATTTGGGTAGAAATATTGAAATGGTGGGATCATACCTTTTGGTAACCCCTAGAGTTATGGGTTTCATAAGCTCTTGTGAACAGTATCCCAAGCGCTAGAGAAATAGAACGAGTAGAATTTCTTTCTGAAGGAAGTTGTCTCTTTTTAACTTTAACCAGGCAAACATGACGTCTGAATTCAGATAAAATTCTGAAATTTCTCGTCCGTGATGAGAAGTACTGTGTGTATCCGGGCCGTATACTGTACATATTGTGTTTGAGCCACAACAAAGCCGAGAGAAACTTGAGGATAAAACACCACTTTAGAAGCCCAACTAAATGTGGTTATCGATATCACTGTGTTGCACTCTCACTAGGAACGATTCGTTGGGCTGGAACACCCAGATCTCCAGCGGGGAGAGTATAGCAGGCGCTGACGACCTTGTTTGTCTGCGCCAGATGAGATGGGGAGTATAAAGGGCATAGATGTTTGGTGTTTAAGTAGCTCAAATAGACAGGTTTCCGTGACGTGTCGTGGCCGAGCTGCCTACACCGGCACCAAGCTCTGGTGTTGTCAGCAGGCGTTGGTTCGATGCCCGCGGTCATGACACTTGTACCATTGAGCAAGGCACATACAAATTAAACATAACTGCTTCGTAAATAGTTGGGGAAGATAGTGCATTCTGCTCTACCAGCCATGCTCGTAACCAAGTTGACGATACCCATGCCTATGTATCTTTACAGACTGTGACTACGGGGTTAACCCTGTTTCAGCCCCAGATGTAGTGGTAACGTGCCCCTGGTGGCAATTGATTTGTGTCGATAGCCCAAATCAGTTGAGTGTAGCCCTCACCTTCAGTGGCCGTCGTCCAGCCTTGTGATGTTAGCTAGGCGATCTCTCATTAAAAAACATTCTTTAAAAAAGGGGGGGAAACGAAATTGTTCAACTCATCTGAGTTGTCGTATTTGGATGGTTTGTGTTGTACAACTTGAAGTGTTGGTATCTGACCAGACGTTTTATGGATCACAGGACTTCCATACCCTTCCTCAGTATAGTTTCCAGAATGCCCTCCATGCAACTGATAGTGATATACATCGTCGTATGTCACTCTCTGATGGTGCCATCATTGACCCCAAATATTTAAAGTTTGATTGTTTGATGACTTCACCATTGAGTGTTTAGGTGTGTACATGGTTGGGTATAGTCGGTTTTCCAGGAGTGAATCGACTGATCTGGCAGCTTCAGAGACATCTTGTAGTTGCGATCTCTTAAATCCAGGGTTGGTTCACAAAGTGAAATGTCTCTGCGAATTCCAAGTCACTCAGCAAGCAAAACCGACTGCCTTAGATGTTTGTGTCTGAGTGTGTTCATGCCTATAATTACATGTGTTGGCTGTTACATTCTTTATGCTTAAACCAACCGACTTTGTTTAGCTGCCACCCGAAGGAAATTCACAGCATTCTAAGAAAATCAGTGAAGGTATCCTACAATTATACAATTCTTCCAGAGTTCCAGCTCATAAAAACTGAGGGACATTATAAGATAAGCGCAAATAGTGGGTAGTGGACTGTGCACAAAGTAGGACTGACAGTCAGTGAGGGAATGTATCCGTTTATAGTAACTAAAAAAATTAAGGTCAATAAAAATGTACTTGGTTAAGGAGTACAGCAGCTTTTGATAGTATAAAGCATTTTGAGAATCATTTCACTTGGAAGTGATGTGGTTATGGGAAAATATATTTGTTTTTATCTCCCACAATGTGAATCTGAGAAACGTTTCTCAATTATTGTGTGTTCAATATCAAATAACGGATTATTCTTCCTCCGAGACATAACCGCTCCAGGTATTCGGTGATATTTCAAAAACGCAACCAGAATGAAATGTTTTCAGGTTAGTTTTATTGCATGTCTACATAATATAGGAGCAGAATAATCGAGCGGTTCCAAAAGCCAAATGGATACTTTGCCTACAAATGTTTTGTTTACAAGACATTTGAACTACTCTGGGGTGGACGCTTCTATAGTGGATTCTGGCATAGATCTTCATGCCCCAATCTTTGGTGAAAGTTGGAAGCCTATAATGATGATGCCAATTGAATTAACCTCCTTCAGCCCTTGTTACCACATGGGGGACAAACTCATCGTGGGTCAAAAATCCTATGACATCAGTGGGAAATGGGGTTTACGTTTTTATCGGGACTAGGTGGGTTCGCACGGCAGCCGCGGTGGTGTTCTTGCACGATTAAGGAGGACGAGCAATATTTTTGGGATAAACTGTCTGTACCACGAAATAGTCCTATAGAAGAAGTATAGTATTTACATGCATATGCAGTTACACTTCGCCGTCTCTAAGTTAATTAAAGTTGCAGTTTTCAATAAAACATATATATATATTTAAAAAACCGAATCGAAGTGGTTTATGATTATTTTTTTCTTGTGAATTTATAACCGTTTTTACTATACATAAACGTCCTTGTTTTCTGCTAACGTTCTTCCTGATGTTTTCTTTTTTCTGTTGTCTTTGTTTCTTTGTTTTATTCTGATGTGTGGTCAAGGGTCCCCATTTAGTGGGCCTGCATGCCCGTTTGGGGTTTCCCTTTTCCACTAAGTTGTATTTTAATGTTTGTGCAAAAAAGGTAATAAACTAAACTAAACTAGACATAGACCATAATTAAATGGTCAATAGAGTGGTCAAGTAAGTTCGATAAAGCGACAATGGTAAACTCAACAACATTGCGTAGGACTAGCTGTCCAAAAACAAAGCTGTATACTGAACTTTGCATTTGTTTTTCAGCGAAGCCGCAATAATACTCTTTGCTGGTCCCAACTCCTGGAAACCGCCTACACTTTTTCACACACACGCAGTCTGTCCACGCACAGTCACTGAGTCCGTCCAGGCAGGACCTGTTCGCGGATTTGGGATAGGGGCCTAAAACATGGCGTGGGGTACGGGGCCCGCCCGCAGGAGTGACACAGTAAAATTCTGAGTGGATGACCGTATTTCGCATAGCACTGGTGTTCTACAGGAATGGACGAGTATGCGGATATCTTGTTTTCAAGCAGGGACTCTTTTGTTTGCGGCGACTTCTGTTTTTTTGTGGTAACTTTTCTTTTTTGGTGGCTGACTTCTTTTTGGATTTTGTTTTTGTTTTTTGGCGACTTTTCTTACTTTGCCTGTGACTTCAGACCATTTCAAAAAAGGTCGCCGCCATAAAAAAAAATTCGCCTTAAAAAAAATTACAAAAGGAAAGAAGATGCCATGGAGGAAAAAAAGTCACCCGTTAGGTGTCCATTTACGACCGTTAGTGCCATTTTTCAAGAGAAGTTAGTTTGGAGCGCACCAAAATAAGTGCTTTTGAAAAATAAAACCAACTGCAGTGCTCTTGAAAATAAAAATACTGCTCTCCAAAAAACAACTGCTTTATTGAAAACAAAAATAACTGCTCTTGAAAAAGAACTGTGCTGGAGAGTACCTAACTCTTGGTTGAAGATGTTTTGCTTTGTTGTATCTGATCATGGAGGGTATTTCCTTCCACCATGATCTGATAAAGTAGTGTTGCTACAAAAGCTTATAGGGCCTACAGATATTTCTTACATAGTAATTAGGCCTAATGCTGCAACTTATTTTCCTTCTGCAATAAAACCCCGCGTCATACCAATAACAATCGCGAAAGCCTGCGGGTCCTGACCGCCTGTTCTGTATGGACAAAGATATCAGTCGAAGTCTGGTACCTAGAAACACCAAGTCCACGTGTATTTACACTGTACCATTCACAGCGAACAACGTGCAGGTGAGGTAGGAGATAGCGTCCCCCCCAATAGCAGGAGCAGCCAACGTGACCGTTCGTTCACCCCAAAACTATCTCTCACAGAGTGTGTTTGACAAGATGTCTAGCTTTTCGAGAAATGGTTACGAAAATCGGATTCAAACTCAAGAATACAGGAGTGGCAGGAGTAGAATGGGATGGAATTCCAAGACAGAGTCAGTGCCCGTTGACTCACGGGATGTTGGTAGAATAATCGGTGAGATTATTTTATTTATCATTTTATGTTTCCAAGGCCAAGGCAAGGGACCAAAACGACATGATGACTACTACTAGTAGTACTACTCTAGTTACACTAGTAATGATGGAGGCCAATACTGCTTTTAATGTCTGCATGGTCTGAGAAGCCTATCTTGGAACCAACAATGTTTTAAAATACATTTGGACATTATGTGGCATGTCGAAATGTTGAAAAGTCTCAAAGAAAGCGTTGCTTGGTCCAGTAACTGGGACTAGGTTAAGTAGGAAGCTCCAAAATTAAGTACTACAATAGCATTAATTAGCTAAGTTGCAACTTTCATACAAGTTTACAACTATAGAGCAAGTACAATAAAAATAAAAACAAATAAAAAAAGTTGTCTTTCGCAAGCTCACCTGGTGCCTTTAAACAAAGTCAAACTCAGATAGTCAAAGCTAAATAAAACTTACTTGAATGAGTCCTGACTGTACACTTTTTTTTGAGTTCATTTCATTGTTCCATTTTTGTGCATAATCATTTTTTCCTGTGATTTAATAACACTGAAGGTGAACTTTTGAATTCTGCTCAACTAAAAGTAAATTCTTCAACGAACTTCACATGTTCTTCCTTAACCCTTAATATCACTTTATTATTAATATCAGATATGTTGTGTGTTGGAGGGTTGTTGTAACAATTATTTTGAAAAATTAATGTCGCTTTGCTGAGATTTTTGTGAAAATTTGAACATGGTTGGGAATACGCAAGTGTATTGCATTTTAAAGTTTTCTCTAGGGTAGTCCAAGAATCAGTCCGCGCAAAGTGCAAATAATGCAACGTTGCATTATAATGCAACGTTG